>WAAB01009692.1:61432-73419 GCA_013389865.1 Piaya cayana | reverse complement strand
CCCGCAGCATCCTCTGCCTACCCGCACCCCCCAGCAGCTCCTCTGCCTTCCTGCACCCCCCTGTGCCCCACAACAACTCCTCTGCCTTCCTGCATCCCGCAGCATCCTCTGCCTACCCGCACCCCACAGAAGCTCCTCTGCCTACCCGCACCCCCCGCCCCCCTCAGCATCCCCGCGGCCGCCGTGCGGGGCTCGCTCGCCACAAGATGGGGACAGAGCTCCGCACTCGCAGCCCGGCCAGGCCCTGCCCGGCTGCCCGGCCCCGTCTCCTTGTCCCCCGGCCCCTTCTCCCCCGACCCCGTCCTCTGCCCTCTCCCCTCCGCTCTGCCCCGGCCCGGGGGGAACCAGCAGCCGAGCCCCGGGGCGCCTCCCCTCCCTCCTTGGGGTCCTGGGTGCGGGTTTTCCCTCCCCGGTTCCGCTTCGCCACCTGATCAAACACCACAAATAAACTTGTTTGTTTAAAAGATATCTAAGCAGCACTTTACCATAAGTGACGAATCATTATTTAATTCCTTCAGTGCTCGTGGAAATAGCATCAATCAAAATGAATGCATCTGCTAGCTAAATAGGAATGTAATCAGCCATTAAAATGTTAACGTTCGCGCAGACTGTTTATTAAAATAAAGCGATAAGAATCTCATTGTGATTTGACAATAAGCTAATGTCCCCTTAAGGCAGAATTTGAACATTAAATGTTTGGAACTGGATAACGTTTTAAATGCCCCATCGGTTTATAACTCCAGTTATTCTGAAACTTTGCATTGCGAGCTGGGAAATGCGTGTCCTTTCTTATCCTTGGGCACATCCATTACAACATGGACCTTCCCCCTCCAGCCATGTACACAAAACCCAAATTCAGATAAACAGCAGAAGAGATGAGTGCACAGGATAAACTGGAATCAAAACCGTTTAGAATAACCCTACCTGATCTAGAATGTCTCATGTGGCAGCAAGAAGAGCTGAGTCAGGAGTCGGCTTTCCTCCAGGAGTGCTGATACTGGGAGAGGTTAAGAGAGGAGTATCCTTGGCACCCAGCAGTCTGTGCCCAGGGAGACACTCATGGAACCAAGAAGCTATCCACCTACCCAAGCGTGCTCGCAATATATGGCCCTGCAGGCCACGATTTGTTCTTATCTTTTATCCATATACATCCCAGCTGGCACATCCATGCACATTGGTGTCCTCTACCTCAAATCCAACCCTCTTTCCTGTCCTAAGAAGAGAGAAGTTATCCATGTAATTAGATAACGTTCTGCTGTAAGACAGCTGACAACTGTAGGCAGGTTTCATTTTGAGTTAGACTTTCAATTAAGCACACCATATTGAGCCTGCTTGCTTGTACATAAGCCTCAGCTCTGCTAGAAGCCTGCTGTGTGCCCTGACTGGCATGCAGGACCACACAGTGCATCCACGGGCACAAAGATCTTTGGCTTCCCCTGTTCTGATAACTTCAACTATGACTGTGTTTGTTACATCTAGTATTTCACTGGGCAATTCCAGGGGGATCCAGGCTCTGAGTTCCTACTGTGCTTTTATCTCTAGACACCAGCCGGCTCAGGCTTATCTCCATAGAAATCTCATGTATGCCATTGTCCTTTGATAGGTGCAGTTTTATCCTAAAGTACTGTTTCCACTGCAATTAATAATAATCATACTGTATACGTCTTGCAGCAACTTACTCAGGAACTGAACTATTTCAGACACCCATGAAACTGTTAAGCTTAGTCATAAAGTCCTATGTTGAAAGATATAACTTCCAATAACGTGTGGGAAGAAGGGAATTTTATATCCTTGTTGGTTTTAGTGTGTAATCTTTAAAAATCTTAAGGGTTCTTCACACATAAATAACGACGCTCTCTATAATTGTATCCATTTGGATTTGGTAAACAGAGGCTTCATAATTCCCAGTCAATACAACTATAAACCCCCAATCACCAGCAATTCATTACGTATTAGCTTTAACAGGATAAAACCAAATTCCTTTGATAACCACGAGAAAATTCTGAGAGCTGCCTTTGTCCTGGAGAATTTCCACTATCATTCAGCATTAGTCAAGCACTAATGGACATTAAAAAATAAAGAATTGCTGGAGAATGTAAAAAATACATCATTTCAGCTTTCCCATGTGACTGAGGCCTTGAGAAATCGACTGGCATAGCTATAACAAAATAATTATCCTGTTATAGCGGTGCCTGTATAACTTCTCCACACGGACACTCTATTCTAAAATTTAAGTGATTTTATTACAGAATAATTACTTAAGGACTTGAGTCCAGAATGAGGTTGTGCACAGGAGAGTTCTACCAGTGTGGCTCTGGTGATTTAAATTCACTGTACTAAGAAGGTGAATTTTGCTGCATGGACTCTTGGGAGTCTGCTAGCAGCATCAGATAAGACATCCCAATTCTGTATTATCTGAAAATTGAACTTCTGCACTGTACAGGGCACAGCATACTATTTCCCATGCACCCTCGAACAGGCAGGGCATTTGCCTCCCAGGGGAGTGTCCTCTTGCAGCTCAGATGGAAGGACAGAAAGATACCTCACAGCTGAGGGGAAAGAAGTGAGATTTGGTAAACCTAAGGTTATGTTTTTCAAGCGTACCATCAGTTCCATTTGCAAATACAAGCTCTGGATGTCCAGCCTTCCCACCCACTTACCAACACTTCTAGCTAGAAAAACACACCTCTGATGCAAAATGCACTTTCCTTATCAGCATTCCACTCACAGGTTTGCAGAAGCATGCAGGCATCACACGGGTTAAAGCTGACCTTTTAAAAATGCTGTGCTCTTAGCAAGTGCTGTCTATGCATGCTGTCAAGCCTCTGCCTTCAGGAAGCCTCCTCTGACCAGCTGCTGGCTGCCAGCCTGATTTGGCTGAGTCATCCTGGCCACAAATGATTCATTAAAGCCATCGTCACAAGCCACAGTCTTTTAAACAGATTTCGCATGTCTCCATTAACAAATGTTGTCACAATTTGGGATGTGGAGACACAAGGAGAACCTCAAACGTGGAATGCACTAGGGATGTGTAACACAGAATCATAGAATCATAGAAACACCAGGTTGGAAAAGACTCACCGGATCATCGAATCCAACCATTCCTATCAAACACTAAACCATGTCCCTCAGTGCCTCATCCACTTGTCCCTTAAACACCTCCAGGGAAGGTGACTCAAACAACTCCCTGGGCAGCCTGTTCCAGTGCCTGATGACCCNTGTGGTGAGGGGCCCAGAACTGAACACAGGATTTGAGGAGAGGTCTCACCAGTGCTAAGTCCAGAAGGAGAATAACCTCCCTGGACCTGCTGGTCACAACATATCTGATCCAAGCCAAGATGCCACAGGCCTTCTTGGCCACCTGGGCCACTGCTGGCTCATGTTCAGTCACTGTCAACCAATATACCCATGTCCTCCTCCAGGCAGCTTTCCAGACAGACTTCTAGTCTGTAGCACTGCAACATCCTTCTCCTCCTCCTATCAGTTACCTTCCTGATGATACAGCCGGTACTGACCACGCTAGAATAAGGAGCCTCATCTTGTCTGATCTCAGCAGCAGAAGCAGCCCTGGTCTCTTTGCAGAGACCACCCGGGATCCTCGGGTGTTTCAGACGCAGTGTCATTTACCACGTGTTTGAAATTGAACTAGTGGAAAGATCTTGTTCAGTCCCAAAACACAGCAGAGCTAACGCACAGGAATCAAAGGAAACAAGCAGTCATATTAACAGCAGAATCAGTGAAGCCTGGTTTGCTGCACATTTGTCTTTCATAGTTGAGCTCCTCTGTGGATTCCCTCATGCCTAAAAGACTGAGTTCAAGCCTTTCCTTTTATGCACATGGGCTTAACAGGGTCTCTTTTGCCTGCTCAATGGGGTACATTTACTTAATTTTAAAACCTCACTCACCCCAGATCAAATCCACCCAAAATTAAACAATAAGATGTAGCTCCATTAGAAACAGTAAGAATTACCCACTGGTGAAGGCAAATAGACTGAGATGACAAGAGCACGAGAATGAACTCACTTATAGAAGTTCAAGGCCTTTAAGTCATTGCAGTTCCTGGATTTAAGACTTTCTGGGCACACGGGCAGGCGAATTATTAAAGCCTGTTCCAGCGCTTCCCTGTGTGTCAGACAAGGATAGCACCACCCTTCTCCACACTGCTATAATAAAATTGGAGTAGAATCATCATAAAGGCATCTGCAGACAAGGGTCAGTAATTTGTGTTCAAATCTATTTTCAGTAGGAGTGAATTTTCCTGTTTTAGCTCAATTAGACAATGAAAACAACATTGGGGAAATTGAAAGTAAGTAACTCTACCTGTTATTAAGCAAAAATTAGAAAACACCCAATTGCCCAAATTGGGAGCAGGTGATCACTGGTTTGGCACTGACACCTCTGTTGCTCTGCAGAACAACTTCCAGCTGTGAAAGCCCTTCTAGCCTCTCTCAAAATCAAACCACTACCCTATGCTTTCTCTGAAAACACTGAGTCTGGTACTCCAGATGAAGCTTATTTGGTGGGAAAAGCAGGGCTCTGTGCTCTCCCAGGAATCCCTGTGTGAGAGGGATGGCTTTTCAATGAGCTGTGAATCACTCCACAGGGCAGCTGGGGAGAGGAGTGGGCTGGAGAGAAGGGATGAAGTGTTTTTCTGTGCAACTCCTTTCCAAAATAAAAGGGAGTAGCCACAGATGGAGAGTTGTTCTTCTAAAGAGCTTCCTTGAAACTGCTCCTGTTTTCCCCAGAAGTTTTGACATTCCCCATCCCGGACTCCTACTCACATTATAACTGGGGCTTATTTCATACAGGGGTGGGGAAAGGGGGTTCTGCAGCATTAGAAAGCAAGGAAATACTGAACAGTTCATGCCTTGCAGCTAAGTGTGTTCCAGGCTCCATTGCAGCCAGAGCCAGGAGCCGAAATGACATCAGTGAGGCAAGGATTTCACTCCTGGAGACTTGGTTTTTGCTTTGTGTTTGTGTTAAAGAGCCTGGGAACCCACACTTGCCAAGGTCAAGCAAGGCTAGCAGGGGCAATACAATGCTCTTCTCCCCTTTCAAATCACAGGCGCAGCCCAGACCACAGCGTGTGTGTCTGCGTCTGAATTATTTAACTGTCCAGCTGGTTAAAAATAGCTCACCAGCAACACCCTTTCCAGCCTTTGACTGTCAAATGGGTGGTCAGAGCCCAGCCAAGTGCCGAGGTCACGGCTCGGGCTGCACATGTGGACAGGGCAAGTTGGATGCCTGAGGGAGAGAGGAGCATGTCACTGCAAAGCCTAGTTCCAGCACGATGATATCAGCCTGCGAAAGAAAAGCAAGGCAAACTCAGAACATTATGAAGCTGCCAAAGAAAACACTGTCTTCACAATGAACAAAAGTCTGATTAATTATTAATTGCCTGCCAGCTAATTAGCATTCCCTTGGGCAGCTGTCTACAGAATGCCTTATATTTCTAACCCACCCTGGGCCACATCATCTATGCAAATGGCTTCGGATCAGAGTTAGCAACTGATTTGTTGCCTGAAACAAGTTGTTCCCCTCCCCTCTCCCCACTTTTCCCCTGTCACCCCACTTTTCTCCTGTCACCCTCACTTTTCTCCACCTCATTACATGGCTTGAGCTCATTACAGTGTCAGCTCAGCAGAAAACATCTCTTGGTGATGAATTTCTTTGCAGTTCTGGTGCAGGTGGTGCTTTTCTGAGGAAGCCAGACACCTCCCAGCAGCCGCCCCTACATGCAGCCCCCAGCCTGTGTGAAGGGAGGGTGACTGCGGTGCCCCAGCCCTGGCAGAGCCAGGCTTGGCTGCTCTCTGGCCGGAGAGGAGGGGAAACAGCTCCCGGCTGCAAGATGCTGATGAGCTGCAGAGGCAGGGACCAACTCTTGGCTTTAGAACTGAAGCAGCGTTTAGGGAATTTGGCATTAGTTAATGCTTGCGTTCAGCTCCTATTAACATTAATGGGACTTACGCACATGCATCAAGGGCAAGCAGACCCCTTACGAGAGCAAAAGCATAAATTACAGCTAAGTACAGGCAGAGCAAGCCTTCAAATTGCTGTTTTACCATGCGAAGAAAGATGCACTTTCCATTTTAAGAACTTAGCAGCTTTAATTATTTTTTTTTCAAATGGAACAAGTCAATGCAGTCCACGAAATACTGCAACAAAGCATGAAAGTATCTCAGTTTAACATCACACTGCCCAGCAAAGGCTGTCCATAAACCTCTTCTCCCAAGTGACAGGGGACAGGACAAGAGGGAATGGCCTCAAGCTCCACCAGGGGAGGTTTAGGCTGAACATTAGAAAAACATTTTTCACAGAAAGGGTCAATGGGCACTGGAACAGGGTACCCAAGGAGGGGGTTGAGTCACCTTCACTGGAGGTGTTTAAGGGATGGGTGGATGAGGTGCTGAGGGACACGGTTTAGTGTTTTATAGGAATGGTTGATTCTATGATTCTATGCAAACCAGGAATTTAGTTTCGGATTGCTAGTATCTCCAAAATGTACCTCTCTGGGACTTGAGTGTGTATCATTCTGTTCCTGTAGTACAGGACAAATCCCAAAGAGGGTTTGTCATTTTCCCCAAGAACCTCGTCCAGCCTCTGTATTTTACACCCCACACTTTCACGCACCTGCCACTCATATTCACTAGATGAAAATGCACTTGAGAGCATAACAGGAAGCAGGCAAAATTCAGAAGGAAAGACAGCGAAGGAAACAAACATCAACTACAGAGTGGTCTCAGGTGTCTAGTCTGACCATCAGTAGTCAGGTGTACCAAGAGAAGGTGAACTCACCTGGCATCCAACAGTGCTGATGGATATCTCCAGAGATCTGAAGAAAGATCTCTTCCCTTACAGGCAAGGCCAGGTGATGAAAGCTGGTGGTGATTAGAGAAGCCTTCATTAACAGGAGCATGGGATTATCTGGCCAGAGAGCATTTTCGTGGTCTGTTTACGTATTTTTTTAGAACAAGGAGTCCTGCATCTAAAACTTTGTGTCCTGGCTGTTACTGCAATATGAACTTCATAAATGGACTGTTTTCCTACCCTAAAGCCAGAAGGTAAGTTCTGATGCAGCAAGACGATTGAGATAACAATTGTTTTCAGAGTGAAGGGACATAATCTGTGGGAAGCTCCTTGTTCTTAGGCAAGGAACTTGATCTGCCCAGTAAAAAATAGAAACACCCTAATTACCACAGTTAAATTCTTATTCTCATCCTACAGGTTTACTGTGTCTGCTGCCTACCTCTAACACTCCCCCATGCCAAGAAGGCAGCACATTAGTCAAGTATGAGACCATACAAGCTACATCTCTATAGGTGTGTGATATAACCCCTTGAAATATATAGGCACTGCAGAGGAGCAGAACGTGGTTTTGTGCTACCCTTGTTAATAGTTCTGCAAAGAACCTGCAGCCACTATGCACAGCCAGATATTTTATTAGACTACATTTTCCTCGCGTACATGAGTCATATAAAGTACATAAACTCATGAAGGCCGACTAAGACTAGCATAAATCAGGGATAACACCACCAAAGCCAACAGTTGCACTGGGGTGAAAGTGGCATAAATCAGAGGCTGATCAGGTACACATTTTCTTTAAGGTAGACAGACCATAAAGTGGCTTACATAGACTCCTTATCACATTACAGTTCTGTAAGGTAAATAACAGTCACCATGCACTGGATATAGTGAATTGTAGCCTGCAACATACAGCAAATGGCCATTTTTTCTCAGGGAATCTTTCAGCTCGGAGCTCTGGGACCAAAAATAATGGGCAATATTCACCAGCATTCACGTGTGATGTTCCCATTAGTATTAACAGGTGGTATGTGCCCAAAGTCAGGATGTATTAATCAGCAATCTGAACAGGGTATTACTGAGGCTCCTGGTGTGCATTCCAGTTTCATCCCCAGCAATGATCCTCCCAGGGAGCAACCACAGCTCTTTACTCATCTTAGCACAGCACTTGCACAGGAAAATATTTGCTCAGTGGCAGGTAGAGCTGGAATCAGAGGAAGTGGGGCTGTCTTGTATTGCTTACTTCTGAGTACCAAGCCCCAAAGCAGCCTTGCTTGGCTTCACACTGGTGGCCCAGCTAGACCAGGGCTCAGTGGTGCATGCACTGAACACCCATTAAAGGTGGTAGCATCAGGACTCAGAGGCTGGATGGTAGCTGAAGCCTGAAGCAGGTAAGAGAAGGGAAGTCACAGGGCCAATCAGTAACAGAGCTCATAAAACCTCATCTGCAGCTATAGTCAAGTATTCTGTTGTATGCTACCATCTTCCCACATACACTCTAAAAACCTGTAGTCTCTCTCTCACTTTCCCACAGAGTCAACTCTATTGACTTCAAGAGACGTTTACACCAAGTTTGCACTGAAGAAGGTGAAAAAAGAAACCTGATCTCCAAAAATGCAACAGAAATACAGCTTAGTAAACTTACTGATCAATTTGACAAGATAAATGCCCAACCTCGTAATAAAGCCTGCTTTCTGCCTATTTACATGGATATGTTTTACCACGCCCTGCCTAATTTTTGTGTTACTTTTCAAGATGACTTGAATATTGAGATAAAGCCAGTTAAACAGGCAACCAACCTTTAGCTAACACAGGCAGACTGTGCACAAGTACATAGCTTTACTAACAAGAACAAATTGCTTCCTGCCCTGAATTGCACCTAAGAGCCGTAAGCTGGTTCAAAACTAAATAGACACCACAGTGTAAGTTCTTGCTAAGAAGGTCATTAGAACATAAAGCTTGTGGAGAGTGGTGGGGCAGGAGAAAATAAATACAAAAATAAGATGCAATAGAATCTGCACAAGATTGAAGAAGTGAAAGACACTAAAGCCCAAGGAGCACAGCTGCTTGAAATAATTCTTTAGAGAAGAAATAGTACAGCTGCATGCCTTATCCCAAACCCCTACCTCTTTAAGTATGAACCTTGGGAATGCTACTCCTGCTCTACCCAAGCAAAAGGATCTGGCACTATGGAGCATCTTGGCTTGGATCAGAAACGGCATGGCCAGCAGGGCCAGGGAGGTTATTCTCCCTCTGTACTTGGCACCTCGAATCCTGTGTTCAGTTCTGGGTCCCTCACCACAAGAAGGAGTTGAGGCTCTGGAACGAGTCCAGAGAAGAGCAACGAAGATGGGGAAGGCGCTGGAGAACAAGCCTTATGAGGAACAGCTGAGAGAGCTGGGGTTGTTTAGCCTAGAGAAGAGGAGGCTGAGGGGAGACCTCATTGCTCTTTACCTGACAGGAGGTTGTGGAGAGGAGGGAGCTGGGCTCTTCTGCCAAGTGTCAGGGGACAGGACTAGAGGGAATGGCCTCAAGCTGCACCAGGGGAGGATCAGGCTGGTCATCAGGAAAAAAATTTTCACAGAAGAGGTCATTGGGCACTGGAACAGGCTACCCAGGGAGGGGTTGAGTCACCTTCCCTGGAGGTGTTTAAGGGATGGGTGAACAAGGTGCTGAGGGTCATGATTTAGTGATTGATGGGAATGGTTGGACTCAATGATCCGGTGGGTATCTTCCAACCTAGTGATTCTATGATTCTATGAAGTCTGCAAAGATGAGATGGACCATCCAGCCTATAGCGTTAGGTACCAAGATTTTGAAGTTGTTGGTTGTGCAACTTAAAAGATTCTGTTTTGCGAAGACTTTCTTCAGTGTAGTAATACAGACTGCTTGCAGCTCCAAATACAAGGGCTTAATCCCAGAGTTATTGGCCTG
Source organism: Piaya cayana (assembly GCA_013389865.1). Taxonomy (NCBI): domain Eukaryota; kingdom Metazoa; phylum Chordata; class Aves; order Cuculiformes; family Coccyzidae; genus Piaya; species Piaya cayana. The sequence continues at coordinate 63,684 of WAAB01009692.1, read as the reverse complement.
TAGATTAAGCGTCCAAGAATACTGTCCATACCTTTGACAAGCTGTAATTAGTATAACAAAACAATGTAAATAGGACTCTAACTTCAAGATAACTGACAGTGATACAATGGAGGGGTCAGGGGGAAGCTAATCCAGAAACACAGTGTGCACCCCGGTAAGCAAGGAATTTGATTGCAACTAAAAATAGAAGGTGAGACTATCTGACAGCTAAATTGCCAGTGGTAGCTTAGCATGGATTCAGTTACATTGCTCAGCGACCCTCAGTGAATTAAATAGATTGAAATGCTAATGATAGAGTGAATTCCCAGTACAGAGGTAGAATAAAGTAGTCAGATTAGGTTTCAGACAAGGTGAGTTCAATGGCAGGAGGGAGATCAGAGTTTGTTTAGATCAAGGTACAAAGGTAATTTGTCTAGATCAGGGTAGAGATGCTTCTTTAAAGCTTAGGGGCTCCCCCGTATTAAGTAACACACCAAAAATAAGGTAGACCTGTCAAGCTGTTCCAGTGACTGTTATTTTATGTGATTTCTATCAACATTAGAACATTTTTCACTGGTCTCAATGTACTCTTAATGGCATTGTCATTTATCTCCTAATTAGTTAAATGCTACTCTGACAGATGTGTGATGGTTCACCTAGGCTGTCACTCAGATTTTACTTATTTCTTCTCATCAGGTATTCTAACCAGCATGCAGCTTTGATGAAACCAGAACTGTGGCATTTATTCTCTTTGCTGTTTGCAGGCTCACTTACACTATGGCATCATGTCTTCAAAAGCAAGCAGAGGTTCATCCTCAGTGCTCCTCTAAAAGCTCAGGGAGCAACATTGCTGCAGAAATGAGACACAGGGCTGATCAAATGTCTTACCTGCCATTGCACAGATTGAGCCCAGGCCACCTGCTTAACAAAATTTAAACCCTAGGCCAATGATAATGCAAAGCGATACCCCAAAAGCACACACAAAAAGTAAGAACTGAGTGTTAAAGTCCATCCAGGGTTCACCCATTTAAAACCCTGGAGTCTCTCCAGAGCGGGTATGTTACTACATAAATTCCAAGATCAATTTAGCCTTAAACAACTGAACCATCCCTTCCCATCCAAGGTCACACAGCGAGTCACTGCCATTAGATTAAAAAAAAACCTTGAAATAAGATGCGCTATCTTAGCAGCAAGGGCAATTAAAGACCTTACTCGACAAGATAGGGGGCTCACCATCATTTGGAGCTTTGAAAATGAGACTAGGCATCTTTCTAAAGAATGTGTTTCTATTCACTGCCCTTGTAATATGGGATAGTTATTCTCATAAGAAAGTGACATAGCAACTTGTCATTTGACTATAAGTCAGTGGTGTCGTAATGCTTCAGTGTCAGTTGTCTGTTTTCATTACAATAAATAAGAATTATGTATTCCAGAGAAGAAAAAGCAACCTAAGCCTATATAAGGTCAAAGGAGGCGTAGCATGTCAGGCCTATGGGAGTTTCTCCTGCTGTAGTGCTTATGAAGCTGTGGGCAGGAAATCTGAGTTCTCTGACATCCATGTTTTTGATCTAAAAACGAGACCTCACTATGTGGTCATAGGGTTAATTACTATATAAGAAAAAGCACAAGAAACTTAAGATTTTCCACAGTGATAATTTGATTTATGTTGCTCTGTTCCAAATACAAAAAGGACCAGTTTTCAGCTGGCAGCTGACTCTGCAGAAATCAGCCCCTCAGCCAGACAGGCTGCATTTCGAGCAGTCAGCTTCTCAGACACTGCATATGGGATGGGATTCACTTCTGCCTTCCTCTTCACTGGGATCAGTTCTTGGTTTAGTCTCACTATTGCTACAGGAAAAACACCATGTGGCCAGTATTTGGGAACTGTGTGAGACTGCTTTGATGACTACCCAGGAACCATCATCCTCAGCACTGAAGGCTAATGAGAGCCTGGGACCAATTCTCTGTGCTACTATGGAAAATCTGAGTAGCTACAGTCACTCAAGCACAGAAAGGCTGACAGAAGAGTCTCACCCCTTGTGTTTATAGACCAGGATGAGATTCAAGAAGTGGAAACAATTCCTGAGAAGCAGAGCCCTAATGTGCTTCCTCCATTCATAGTAGCAGTCCACTTTATGCCAAGTGACTCATTACCATGAGTGGAGGGAACATGATTCAACCAGAAAAGTACATGTAATTTGCATAGACTACTTTCTCATTTGGTTTCTGTGCTGTGTAGTAGCAAGGATTGCCTTCAAGACAAAAAAAAAAAA
>WAAB01009692.1:0-61418 GCA_013389865.1 Piaya cayana | reverse complement strand
AAAAAGAAAAATAAATAAAAAAATAACAGTCCCATGAGTAATTCTTTGCTTCAGTATTAAGAGATAAGAGACTGGAGAGACATTTGGATATGGCAGTGCAGAAAAAAACCCATATTGTGAAGAAGGAAGCCTTGTGTTCCACTTATCTTTAATGTTGTGGAAGTGAAATGCAATTAGTGTTTGGAGGATGTTCCAAACACCAGCTGAAGTAGGAATAAATGTTTCTCCACAGCCCATGGAAGTCAGTACTGGAAGGAAGAAAGTGGAGGAAACTCAAGACATGATTTGGATGGGTTTCAAGATTTGCTTTTCTTCCTCAGCCGGACATACCACCTCATCAGCCTCTGTGGAAAGATGCACCAATAGAGAGCTGGTAATCTCCTTCAGGCTCACTCCTTGCTCTGGACACTGCAGCACTCACAGAACAAAGCTTAAAGAGAGATTTCAGTATTCGTGTATCAGACCATTAACCTAAAATGAGGATGTGATTCCAGTTATAACTCTGCACTGAGATGTAGTAACTGCAAAGGGTAGTTTATCATTTCTTCTGCTGAAGCACTTGCCGGCACATAGGGATAAGCAACTGGTTCCAGTGAAGTCTCAAGGGCAAACCCAAACTGCTTAGTTTGTGCATAAATGGTTTGATGTGACAGGACATGGGAGAAGCAGAAGATCTGTCAGGAAAAATAAACAGGAAGGAAAATATTACTTCAGAATAACTAATCCCAAGTAAATTGAGCTTTCTGAAGAAGCAGCATGCAAACTACTGGGTTTCAAGAGTTTCACCCTGGCTCCAGGCAATGTATGATGCTTCACTTGACAAACAAGCCAAGCTCCAGAAAGACAACTTCACTAGAGTAACAGAGCAAGGAGGGATCAGAGAAAACTGAAGTGACACACAGCTCACCAGATACAGGGTTTATTTTCTGAGAGAGGGGTCAGGTTTTGGGAAAGGTGGATAAGCGTATAGACTTGAAACCCACAAAATCTTTCCACACACTTTGAATCAACTGCAAAGTCAACAACACTATATTTTAAAGAGTATGCAGAAGTGAAGTTACACCTCCTCACAACAACACAAAAAGAGACATGCAAATCAGCATCCTACTACAAACCTGTGGCTTTACTCAGTTTTCCATCCAAAGGTTTACGTCTCATAAAGTCTCCTCCCTCTGCTTTGCATTTCTTATACTTCTGACCCAGTGGTTCAGAGGCCATTACCCACCTAAAATTTTGCTGCTGCTGGAATGTTCAGCTCTGTTCTCCTGAAGGATGGGACATGTCACTGCAGGGCTGGGTGAAATTACACCATGTGCAAAACGCTTCCTTAATCTTCCAAGGCATTTTTCTTGAACTGCATACAAGAAACCAGCTGGAAACTAAAGACAGGTAATAGGAGGGCACTGCAAGACGATATATAGGATTCAGCAATAACTGAGGAAAAATCAAATCCCTGTGAAATACCTGAAAATCAGCTTCACATATTGATCTGGTTTGAAGAATGCAGCCCTTTGATAGGAAAATCAAGGTTCAGGAGAGGAGAGCAGCAAAGTCTTCTCCCAGCACAGAAGCATTCTTAGTTCCCACAACCCAGATAGTCCCAGAAATCCTATTATTATCCTTCCTATTCTTAACATGCAGTTCAAACTCCTTTGCTTTTTCACAGCATTTGAGCTATGCTTCCAGCCACACAAGCTGCATTTGTTGGTAGGCAAGTCCCTTTGAGTCTACTGTCAGTAAGAAACATCATCCAGGACCTGGACACACAACTAAGACACAGAAAGAACCGCAATTGCTTGAGAACTTCCTTTTAAATGGAAAAGTGATGCCCATTCTGGGAGACCTTGTATCAAGGGAGACCACACAGGTGATGAGACCATTGCTTTCAGCTGCCAAAAAGAAGGGTCTGGGCTCTCCTCAAGAGCTGGCAGAGGCTCAACAGCAGTTTGGGGATCTGCTTCATTTGTGCTGCAGGAAAATTTCAGCAGATCTATTTCCAGAGCATGTTTAATGTCATGCACTAAAACATCAAGTAACCCACATCAGATAAAAGTGGACGTGGGTTATTTTAATGTGAAATAAGATAACCTGCAACTAATTCCTGATAAAGGTAATCTCTGCTGCAACAACCTCTCCATGATTCTGGAGACAGCAGGTTCATCCTAGAAATCTCTTCCCATGTCTTGACTTCCTCTGCCACCTCTCACCCCAGTCAGATGGCCAATGCTCAGCTTCCACATGGATGTTCTTGCCCTTTAGCAGAAGGAAGACAGAAAGCTCTGTCCCCTTTCTGTTGCAGAAGTGCTCTACAAGGCACTGTCAAACAGACACAGCATTTCTCAACACTACCAAAACCTCGGCTTTCCCTAAGAAAAAGCGTTGTTAACTAAGGCTTGGTTTATTTTTTTGTCCATTTCAGAAGAGTTGTGGAAGGAGAGGAAAACAGCAACAAGCTCTTGTAAGCACTGATACGACCCTAAGGGCTTCTCCACATTAAAGCTAATACAGCAGTGTAACTCCTACAGGCTGCTATTGTGGTTTGTGTTTGCACTCTTTGTTCTTTAATTACAACTGTTGCGACAACAGTTTACAAGACCACTTGCAGCTCTGTCTTGGAAATCAATTCAGATGTCAACAGTTACATCGTGAATGGGCTCGCAGCAAATGGTTAAAGGCCATAAACTTGACACTATAAAGTGTAAATCTTCAAAAAAGGAAGAGCTGCCTTTTCAAGGCATGTGACAGGGAGGCTCCTTGACTAGGGAGGACACCAGGGGACACCAGCCTCCGGTCCCCAAAGGGATGCGCGTGCACAGCGGTGTGTGTGCACCCAGTGGGTCAGAAGTGTTGTTTTCTTCTGTCTTCATGACATGAACACATAACATTAATAATAATCTGCTTTGTAAACAGGATTAAAGCCTCCAGAACATAAATCTGTGTCTTCCCAGCATTTCCTAGGGTCTTTTGCAAGTGGGTTCCAAGTGGCAGTGGCTGGAGAGCTCATCTCCAGTTGAAACCCCCTTGGGCAGAGCTCCATGAGGAAATGGCAGTCGAAAAGTACTAGGTGAGAGTTTACAAATGGGGAACCGAGCACAGGATGACTAATAACGATGATACTTAGCATTTATTTATTGCTTTAAAAGGTCCACACCCTTTACAGACGTTGACCCTCACTGCACCCTGGGGAGAGGTGACTGGCTATTATTATCCTGTTTTTCACAGATGAGGACAAAGAGACTGAAATTTGGCATTTCCCAGGCCAAACAGCTGACAACTGGTGAACATAATTCTGTGCTTTAAGTCCAGCTCAAGTGCCCCACACCCCTCACAAAAGAAAAAGAAATGCAGTAATTCTCCTTCTGATCAGCTTTGTCTTATTGCTCCTTTGAGTTTCAGGCATGCAGAGCATCCTCAGCCCCTTTGTGGAAATAGTTGGTTCAAGGCCAAGCATGAGGTGGCTTCACCCAGCAGCGACAGATCACTCCTTGCCCTCGGACAACCCTCTCCCCCAGCCCTGCCTGCCACAAGCACTCTAAATGTGGATCCTTTTGGACTCTGTCCTCACACACATCTACCACACCATTGATGTTATTGCTCTAGTGCTTTCCATAACAATCCCCTCTTTTCCTCCTGCTTTTCCAGAGGAAGGGGGACCACACAGGGCTGGGAATGGGGCTGAATGATGGTTTCTCAGAGGATAAATAAAAAGAAGGGAAACAGCTACCAGGCAATGTTGACATAAGTCCGAGTGGAAATTAAACAGTTTCTCACCAGCAGAGCGAACTTTTAGAACAGACCTAGGAGAGCTGTAATGGGGTGTAAAAATCAAGGACAAAAAATCCTCTGCCAGCCTATATAGTTATAAGATGGAAATCTTAAATCTGTAAGAATGGCAGCCTGGGACACAAGGGATCAGACCTGCTGATGGAGGAGGTCTCTCCAGCTGAATGTGTCTTCCAACTTTCTTGAAAGTACCGAGCTGTTTAGCTCACAGTTGCCAAGGTTCATTTCTTGAAAACCTTCGAACAGCAAAGTTGGGGCACCAAAGTGGTAATCAAGAAAATGACATTGCAACGCCCGGCTCCAGCTCTGCTTCAGGCATTTTGGGAATTACTGTCTTTATTTCCTGAAGGATTATTCCCTTCCCACCTGTGGCAGGGGCTGCAATTGGAAAGACCCTACTTACCAAGGCCCTGGGATGCTTTGCCGTAGCACTGGCAATCCCTCACTCCGGCAGCACTTGGCCTCTGTCACACTCAACTGTTCTGATTCGTTTGGCTGTGCTGCTGAAATAAATAGCCATGGTTTCCTGTGGTCGGCATGATCTGTGGACGTGGATCATAGCCTCATTTTGTCAAGACTGTGAAGAAGATTGTAACGACAGCAATGGGAGTTGGTGAGATTGAGTAAAAAGTTAAGAACTTAAGTTCAAGAAGGGAGACTCTCCTCTCACCTCCTTGCTCTCCCAGGGTACCTTCTTCATCCCCAAAAAAAGCTGGTGATGCAGTGGGCACGCTTCCAGCCAGAAGGGATGAAAGGGATGGGTCAGAGGCCAGGTCCTCCCTCCTGACCCATGGGGTGTTAGAGGCAGCTAAAACCCATCCATCATATATAAGTGCTTGGTTATCACAGAGGGAGAGCTTGGGGCTTTGTCTCCATGGGAAGATTTCATTGGTATCGTTCAGGGTATGAACACAAATTGCTGAGATCCCTTGGGACCCTTTTTCATTAGAAAAATGTGAGTCCTTAACGCTCATTAATTAATTCAAAGTAGGCTTTGCGGGAAATGGTACTTTTCACATGAATCAGTAGGTTATATTAAAGACCAGCTCTGCATATTTTATTTGCTGTATGACTCAGCAAAACTCAAGTATGCACTTAAGTTTAAACACATGCTTAGAGCTTAGTAGAGTCAATGGAAGGCTGCTAGCATGCTTCAGTGAATTGGGGATTATTTAAACTGTGTGTGATTTAAGGATTGTGTCGGCAATCAAAAATTGCCAATACTTCACCTCATGCTGTAGTACCTGAACATGTCCTCCCTCCTTTTCTTTTGGCTGGAGAACTGCTAGCACTAAAAGAATATACAAGAAGGACTCAACAAGATTCAAGTTTGGCTTGCTTAAAACTCAGCAGAGATTCATGGTCATGAGGCAGAGATGTGTAACACTTTCTACATGTCTAAGTTAACCCCTCTGCAATAACGACTCATACCCCAGTTTTCTGCTTTCCTGAAAGCTGTTGCACTAACAGATTGAACTGCTTTGTGCCAAGAGGCTACAAGGCACTGCCCAGATAAGTTGGAAAGAGCTTGTGAGACTGCTGTGTGGTTTTGGAAAGCATTAGCAGTCTTGGAATGACAAGTTAGTGCTATAAAGTTGAGAAGAGCATCTACAGATCATCTGTGATTTTTCTGCCTGGAACGTAGCAGGCATAAAGCAAGAACCACAAGAAGGCAATTTCCCACAGCTCTTTTCTTCTGCCATAAGAAGACAATTACAGGAGGGTCCCAGAAGCAGTAAATACATCATCCTTCAAGCTGGGGTTGCCTTACAGCTAAGGCAACAGATGCAATATTCAGGTTGTTCCTCATTCACTCCTGCCCCAAGGAGCCTTTGAAAGGTCTCCTCTTCCTCCATGCATGCAGTGTGGACCACCAACACCTAATGACTGTGCTTTCACCTTAAAATACGGCAACACTGTGCTGCACTTATGTGATCCTGTGATCATATCTTCCTACAGATGCCCTTTTCATGCAGCTTAAATATTTTACAAATACATGTCTAAGGACAAATCTACTGCATTAACTCGTGTATAGAGTGTACTTATTTTCAGTGAGGTGGCTAGGATTCCTATAAGTATAATTTACCATGCAGTATGACAGGGACAGGCTAGAATGCACTGCTTTTACTAGCTAAAATACAATAAAATATGCTACACCATGTTCCACAGATGAATCACTCCTAAACCGTGCCTTTAAGTATTGTCTGTCACTGCAATTCCTTGTTATAAGCTTTGTGAGAGCTAGAGAAAAAGAGAGAGAAATTGCCCTCTAAATCTCAACAAAGCCTACCATCCAGGAGAAATTAGGGACATTTGTTCTTGGAGTCAGAAGGGTTATGTAAGAGAACGCTATACACAACAGGTTTTATTGGGGTGGAGGTGAGGGGAATGTATTTTCAGTTATTTATTTATATTATGTTTTATTAGAAGATTGTTCAAGGACCAGCTCATGAACAAAGTGGTATCCAAGCTCTCTACCAAGCAGCTGTGGTCCAACAGGAGCAGAGAATCATTTCGCAGACAACTCCAAGCTGACAGGCCACTAGGGCAGAGGCTCCAGTAGAGCAAAACTTCTTCATATCTGCTTTGAATTATCTCCCAGGCAGAGAGTCAACAGCATGTGGACAAAGCAGGGGAATAGGTCAGCCAAATCATCTACAGACAGCATGATTCTCCCATATTTAGCAGGAGCAGAATACTCTGTGCAGTCCTTGCATCAAAGGAGGACAGTACTAGAAAGAACTACCTAGAGCCTGAGTCTGCAGCAGTTACAGCAACCTGTGCTCAGGCAGTTACGTGGGAAGCAGTCGTACAAGATCCAGGCCTTTAAAGACTTTCCAATATCTAAAGTAAAACTTCAGTGTGAAAGACTCAGAGTTACAGAAACAGAGCAATAATGATCTCCAATGAGATGTCTAGAGTCGGGCCAAAGGCTTTCCATACCTTATGTGGTTGGAAGGATGCTGCTAAATACATTTCCACTCACCGGATCCTCAGGTTTTCCAGCATTCCCTGGCTTGCCTGCAAGGGCCAAGTGTCAGGTTATTCCCTGGGCTGCTGAAATCCTTCACAGACCCAAGTGTTTTTCTGTAGATTGCAGCAGGTTGTTTCTTAGCCAGACTCCCCATGGGCTTTTCTCTCTCTTCTTTAAAGCTACCACTGAAATAATGTAGTAAAAGCAAAGCTGGAATTACAGGGCTGTCACAGCTGGTGGCCACAGCTGCAAGTTTGGGCTAGAACACGTCGTTCTTCCATCTGCAGATGTTTTCAACTAATAAGATGCTTACTACTGAGAGATTTTCTTCTTTGGGGATCTACGGCATGATCCAAAACCAAAGTCAAAGAAAAAGTCCACTTTTTCATTTACCATTTTGGCAGGATAAACAAGAAAACAGGAATGCTTCAGTCCCATCTGACATGAATGTATAATGCCTTTGTTATTCACTGCCTGTCAAAAGTTTTATCAAGACACAAGCTCAGGTTTAGAAAGATATTCAAAAGCCATTAAAATGCTGCATGATGGAAGAAAACTTGACCTTCAGGGAAGAGCACCTTGGCGCAAGCACAGGAGTTATGCATGCCTGGTGCAAGGGTGTGCATAACAAATGGCCTGATCCCTGCAGGGACTGTCATTAGAGCTGCGAGCACCAGCTTGCATGTTATAGCTCCACAGCCCCTTGTCCACTGAAGATGAATATAAATCCAGAAAGTTTCTCCCCCTTCAACATACTGCAGAGAATCCTCCTCTCCTGACTATCTGAAAGCAAGCGTTTCATCCTGAACCACAGCATTTGACTGAGTTTAAAAGCCACTGGAACATGTCCTACTGCCTCTTGTTCACACATATCTGAAAATAATGTCATAAGAGGAGAAGAACCTGAGTATCAGCTCAGTGCCATTTTTTCTGCTCCCTTCAAGGAAAAGTGTGATTTAGGACCACCAGAGATGTTTTTCACACCCTACATTGGTCCTAGGCTCGCACACAGCTCTGTGTAGCTTGGTGCAGCTTCCCGCTTTGCTCCACCCACAGGTTTTCTGTCTTGGGCTGCACAACTGAGTGTGTCTCAGTACTGAAAACGTTATTAAGCGAGTTGGACTAATGCCTTCCTGCACATTTTGTAAACAGTTTGAGACCACGGGTTTTCACTATGCCTCATGACTTCTCCAGAAGGAGGGTGAGTCAGAACTGGTCAGTGAGGAAAGCTGGTGCATCTGGGACCCCTGCTTCACTTCTTTCAGAAGCTGGAAGATGCACATTATGCTTTGCATGCATTTCTAGTTCACTTTCTTTAGTTGCTCCAGCTATCTCAGAAGAGGAGTCATGGGGTGGTGAGAATTTTTTCTTTTCTCTTTTTGACAAAACCAGGAAAAAACCAAACTCAGAACTACCAAGTCTCAGTTTTATGCGAGAAGCCTCACAAAGCTCTCCTGAGCATTCACATCCAGCACACCTGACTCCAGGAGGCTGCAAGAGCCACTTACACCGTTTTCCATTCAGCATCACCAAGCATCACCTCACCACGAACCCTGTGGTCCCTGCAGTCACACAAACATGCACATATGATGTTCACACCAGCACCTGACAAAGCTCCAGTTTTGCTGCTCCTCACAACCTTCGTGCTTGCGTAAGTTGCACAAGAAGGCTGTGAGCATTTGAAGGCAGCCCAGCCTATAAACCTGGTCCACTCAGCCCCTCTTTTACCCCTAGAGATTTATGTATCCCCACCGTTTTAAGTAAACTCTCTTCCAAGAGCATGACTGTAAAGGTAAATTCAGGCATAAACCCACGTAGATTATACAGTTTGAGTTCCCTGGGGGGTTAGCATGGTTCCTGCAGTCTCTCCGCTACTCAAGCTCTCCTACACACTCTATAATCATTCCTAGCTTCCTTCATGCTCCTTGATTCAGGGATATATAACTCAGACTGTCACCCTCTGTGGTCAAGAGGCCTCTTTGGTAACTCCTCAGCTTACCTGGGGAGCAGCCTTCACACAGAGCTCCACATCCCTGGGTCAGAGGGATGAGGTGCTGGTGCCACACGTGCTCTGTGCAGCAATGCCCTCCGAGGTGCCAGAGCAAGAACTCTGCATGCAAGACCTCCAAACCCTAAAATAAACGGGAGAGAGAGGTGAACCTGCTGACAAGTGCCTGAGATGACACCTCTGAGGAGGGCGAGCCCTAACAAGCTTCTCATGGGCCAGGTCTTGCAGCAGGAGCAGTGAGCACACTACAGAAAAACTCCCTGGCAGCTTAAGAGCCATCACTGAGAGAAAAAAAAAAAATCCCATCCTGGGCTTTTATGTACCTTGTACTGGAAAATATGCATCCATTTATTTGGGGACAATGAGCTCTTTGCTCATGAGGCTTGTGTGGCTTTTAAGACCATCTATTTTACATCCGCCCTTTGAGACCCAGCAGAACTTGTCCTTGCTGCAAATGGCTCCTATAAAGATCAGAAATGGACATAGCTTCTTGCCTATTGATTTCATGAATGAAGAATGTGGACATGGCATGAGAACTGAGCGTTTGCACTACAAACGCTTGTATAATTATGGCAAAAAGTACGCATTAATGAGGGATCAACGATGTTTTCCTTAAGTGCAACGTGTATTTAAAAGAAGGAGGCTCCTAAAGCTTTTGAAGTCAGAAGCTGTTATACAGCCAGCGGCTGGAAATTTAAAATTCCTTCACATCGGGGCTCTTGGATCTGTGATCAATAAGGATTAAGTCAGACAGAAATTTTCAAAGCCTCCAGCTTTATTAACAAATAGGAAACTGAAAAACTGAGGCACAGCTGGAGACACCTGTAAGGAAGATCTTGGTGCCAGGAGAGAGGTGAGTGGAGAGAGCATCGCTTCTCCAGTGTTACGGCAGCCACAGGAGCATTGTACCGGGCTAACTCAACTACAGAAATGAAACCTAGATGCTAATTCTCCTTCATTTAGTGCTTGCTAGACTATGTTCTGATCACATGCCAGTCTGCAGAGGAGGTTTCCTGCCAAATTTCTAGACACCCTACTCCTAATTGTGCTGTTGTGGTACACATTTCCCGTCAGGAGCTCTTCACTGCAACAGCACAGCAGTTGGAATATGGGGGTCTGCTTCCTTGTTGACTACAGTGTTTTTCTCCTTTGCAAAGAAGCAGGTAGCTCTCTGCTGCCCTGGAGTAATGTCTCTGCAGGACACCAGAGCAGCCCAGGCAAGGGAAGCAGATGGAAGGAAGTCCCTGGCACTTGGCTGCAGCTCAGATAGTCATCAAGTCAGAACCAGTTCTGGAAGCAGACACACCTGCAGGCAGACAGCACAGGGGGAGCAGAGACAGCTGCTTTGCATTTTTTTCCATCTGCAAAGTTCAATGTCCCTGATTTTATTCCAATAAAACCTGATTGATTGGGTTTTGTTTGTTTGTTTTAATCTTAAAGCCTTTCAAAATCTTATTTGGGCACCTCAACTAAAGATGGAGCATGTCCCCTTCAAAGCTCTGAGTCAGGATACCATCACATGGGACTTATGCAGGCTCTTCCAGAGCCTTTTGTAGAACTTGTTTCTGCTGTTACTTAAAGTCCTGAGGCCTTTTGAGTTAGAAATGAAGCAGAATTCCCTCTGCTACTTATTCATATCACAAAGCAAGTGGTCTGATTTTTTTAAAAAGCGCTGTATGTTACATGAAGGTCAGCTGTTCAAATTTCTGAACATTGGGACCCATCTGAGTGCTTGCAGATCTGCTTTTTATGTTGTCTGGTCTTACAATTACTATGCAAAATGGTTCATGAAGCCACAGAAGACACGGGTTTGCTTACGCACATCAGCTCAGCATTAGGGCGACCATCTGCACTCAGCATGCTATATTTTTTTTTGTAGCAGCACCACTTAACTTGAATGCTATCAGTGATACCCTACAGGCTGGCCTCAAGGTTAAATCTGCTGTTCATATGGTGAACCTCACCCACTAAGGCATACGTGCATGCTAGCAATAGCTGGGCAGGCTGGGCAATTAGCAGAAATTTTTAAGTGAGGTTAAATAGCTGAGCGCATCACAGAGAAGACCAAGGACTACAGCCTCCAGGACAGCAGTTTAAAACAGGATATTTGTACACTGCTAGAGCCTCCTGGACTGGTTTTAATGTCTCCATCACCACACCTTCCCCAGACTTGATCAATCCATAGAATCAATTTAATTGAATCATAGAATCACCAGGTTGAAAGAGACCCACCAGATCATCGAGTCCAACCATGTCCTTCAGAAGCTCATCCACTCATCCCTCAAACACNTCTCCAGGCTAAACACCCCCAGCTCTCTCAGCCGTTCCTCATAAGGCCTGTTCTCCAGCCCCCTGATCAGCTTCGTTGCTCTTCTCTGGACTCGCTCCACTTCTTGTGGTGAAGGGCCCAGAACTGAACACGGAATTTGAGGAGCGGTCTCACCAGTGCTGAGTACAGCACTTGCCACTCTGCTTAAAACTCCCAGGCACAAAGAAGAGCAACCAGAGGTTTGTGCTTATCTGTGCCCAGTGTCAACAACCTCCAAAACATCAGCCCACAGCTGCCGCCTGCTCAGGTCAATGCCTCCGTTCCTCCTCTGTGCAACCTCATACCACACCCTGCTCTGCTCTGGAGCAGGAACAGGATCGGGAAATCATCTCCATGTCCTCTGAGGCCGGCGCTCAGGAAATGCCTTGTTAAGGGCTTACAGAGCAGTCTCCATTTGCTCCTGTTACCAGAGAAGCACAAAAAGCAAAGGAGAACAATTGATCCAAATATCTTTTTCTTTTTTTTTCCCTTCAATCAAGGACAAAGAAAAGAAATTAAGATTCTTTCCCTTTCCTGGCAGTTTTCCATTTGAGCATGGATTGAATAAAGTGTTAGGCCCTGGGCCCATAGAAGCAAAGCCCAGGCAGCAGTTCTATAAAAAAGGAGCAAAGATTAAGAGCTTTGCTCTGATCAGATCCAGAAATCAATTTCTTCTTGTAGGGTTCCTTTTATTTACCAATGTTTGCAGTTTTACAAGAGTTATAAATACGCTGTCTTTTGAGGAAAAAATAGATTCCTGTGAAATTAAGAAATCTGGTCATTTATATATATATTTTTATATATTTTATATATATATATATATATGTAGCAAGTGCAAGCTACAAAAAGACATTTTCTTCTCGGGAGACACTGTATCTGAACACTGTGGTTTCACTTACAATATTTCCTGCATGAATGAGCTAAGCCCTGTTGTTGCCACATCTTTGGATTTACGATGTGGTCAACAGTTTGTTATTTTCTTCTCTGCCTTCCAATTGCCTTTGTCTCGCTCGGGTGACAAGAGAGGCTGAGGTGAGTCATCTGGCCATTGGAAGCTGCTATGCATCTCAACCAAGCGGCAGCTTGAACCTCGGGGAACCCCAGTAGCACGTCTCAGCCAAAAATGCATTTTAATGACAAATCGCTGAGATGAACACGGCTCAGAGCCCGAGTCTGTTGTCCTCAGCACAACATCATCACACTGACTAGCGGAGCAAAATGTTTTATGTCGCTGTGAAAGGAACCGACACGGCTGGAGATTTAATCATTTTGGATTCATCCTGGCATGACGCCACTAGTGCGTATAAATGGAGCGTTTAATGTTTAATGTGCTGTTCTGACTGAGCTGTGACCTTCTCGCGCAATTGCATGTTGGGGATTTCCGATGCCATGTCACTACAAGCAGCATTGCCACTTGAATCGTTTGAAGTGGGTGAAAACCACACAGCCTGACACAGCAGCCCTCCCATCCAAGAGCCTGGTGTTCAACAAAGTCCTGGCACCAGCCTGGGACTATCAGGCTGGCCAGAGCGCTCCGCTGGTGGCTTCTTGACTCAGCGGCACACGGCTGTGGTGCATGACACTGACCATTTCAGTGCCTGTTAGATCACTGCAGAAGCTCAGAAGCTTGTTACTTGGTCTGGAGAAATACAATCAGCTGGAAAAGAAGGTTTTACCGCCTGCAGGAGCCTCGTCCTCCCCTACTTCACTCCATATCAGCTTCCCACAGCTGGAGACCACAGTAAGAGAAGACTGGAAGCTCCGCATCCCTGTCAAAGCATCAGGAGACCTGGATCTCTGTGTTACATTATGCGAAAGCAGAATAAGAACTGAACTATTATGGAAATGGAATCAAAAGGGGAAATGTTTATTTTGTGCATATGTTTTTCTTTCATTTCTCTCCCCAGCCCAGCAAAACAGCAGACTCCTACAACATGCAAGCTTCCTGAGGATGCCTTTATCAGCCAAAACAGGGATTGTTTGCAATGTTCCTCTCTTTCCCTCTGCTACATCATTTTTATTGGCTTGCTCCATTTCCTCTGCGCGTGCTTCTCACTTTTTCACCAGCGAAAATGAGCAACACACAGGCTAGACATGAGAGCAATATTAAAGAGAAAGAATTGAAGAGCACTTGATGCAAATTAACCTAGCTACTGCTAGCTTAGCCTAGCTGCAAATTAGCCTAACTACTGCTCCCTGTCTGACATCATAATTGTTTTTTAAGAAGTATCTAAATGCTGGAGGAAATTTCATGTGTTGGTGTTTGTACTTTGCCCCAACATAGTTCAGACGGAACACAAAGCGAACTCCCATGTGCTCTGCCCCAAGGAGGCTGTGCTCTCATTTCCTCCTGTCCTGAGAACCAGACATAATTTGTTGCCCAAGCATTTCAGATGCCAAATGTGGCAACATTTGCTCCAGCCAAACTCGGCATTACTGCTGAGAGATCATCTCTGAATCTGAGATATGTTCTTTTCTTTGAAGGTTTCCTCTCCACTGTTAAACCTTACATCCCTTTCTGTATCTGTAGAGGTTTTTTGGTGGGGTTTCTTGGGACCAAAACGGACCTCAGTAAACTGTAGTTCATCTCCTTCCCTAGGGAAGGACTGAGTACTGCAGTCATCCTGCCAAATATTCACTGGTCTTAAAGACCTTCCCAAGGTGGAGGTCTTGTAGCTTCCCCAGATGAGTCATTTGAGTGCTTCATAATTGTAGAAAATACCTGACACCTTGAGAAAATCTCCACAGTATTACTTCAGTCCTACTCTACCATCTGCTTCACTTTTAGTAATGACATCTCCTAGCATCAGTGACAATCTGTAGCTTGGTATTTGCAGGACAACAGCACATATTGGCATCATTGCAGTGAGAAAGCTCCCAGGGATAAACGGATTTCAAGATATCTACTGAGCTTTAGTTGTAAGCTTTAGTTGTAAGGTTAACACTGGATATAAGAAGAAAACACAGAGGGCTCATCAGATATCAAGAGCTGGGTTAGAGAGAGGTGTGGAATTATGGAAGAGCAGACAAGATCTGTCCTGACAAGCATCACTATCCAGTGGGAGTCATGGGAGGTATGTCCTTCCGCTGGGCAGCTAATGCAGTCAAATGTCATCCTTTCTGGTTGGTGTGAGGATTGGACTTTCTGCAAAGTGTCAGCCTACGAGGAACTGGGCAGGAACTGGCAATTCAGAGCAGAGCGCTAACACCATAAGAGGAACTATGAGGACATGGGCTGATCTTGAATCTACATGATGGAAAGGAAAAAACCTCTGAGTCATCCCAACTCTTTTTACTGTTAGCAGTGAGTGCTGAGAAGGGAGCAGCCTCCTGGAGTGCCTCCTGCCACAGAGCCACATACAAAAGGGCAATACTTCTGCAGAGTAAATAGAAAGGCTGGCAGCTGCAGCAGAGTCTCCTAGTGGGAAACAGTTCAGAGCAAAGTAAGGCTTGCTGTGGTTTCAGTTTGCATGATCCATCAGCTTTCATCTCCAGCAAATGCTCGTGCATGCCCAGTTCTCAGGAATATATGTATTATGATACATAATTAAACTTCTTTAGTAGCAAGTTCATCTGGGTTCCTCACTCAAGCACTTAGCCAAACTGCTCAGAAAGATTGTTGCACCTCATTTGATGGCTTCCAGCCCCAGTTGTTTCCCATGCTGTGAAAGGCAGTTGCAGCCTAACAACCTTTCTTGTTGCGCAGGCCTCCAGAGTAGAGAACTATTACTACTTTTCTCCTGAGCCACTCACACAGCCCATGTCCCTCATCAACTCTGGGTGCAAGGAGCAGAGTCTCAAAAAAGTCACAGCTGGACACATGGATCCAGGGCTCGAGCTAACCTACTAAAGTCAAAGCCAGTACCACTGAGGGGCAAAAGACCCTAAGCATACTTAGTATTTGATAGGAATGGTTGGACTTGATGAGCTGATGGGTCTTTTCCAACCTGGTGATTCTATGATTCTATATCCACAAGGATGCACCTTGCCAGCATTTGAAAGCATTCCCAGGTTCCAACATGATTTAATAAAAAAAAAAAAGCCTTATTNCTATGATTCTATATCCACAAGGATGCACCTTGCCAGCATTTGAAAGCATTCCCAGGTTCCAACATGATTTAATAAAAAAAAAAAAGCCTTATTTTAAAATCCTCTCACATAGAGAGGATATTTTAATAAAATACTAGTTGGGATTTTGCTGAGGCCAGAGGGCCTAGATAACACCACTGAGAAATGAAATAGTGCTCAGCTAACTTGACTAATGGGCTTATCTGTATGGTCTGTGGGTTTTCCTTTGTCTCCTAGCCAAAACCTGAGAAAACACCTGCAGCAAAAAAAATCTTATCTGCACTCTTCAGTTTTCTTTTCTTCCCTTTCTCATCTCCTGCACCACATGTTATGAATCATTTCTTACCCTCCTCCCACTATCCCATTCATCAGCACAGCACTGTCTTTTTTTAAAATAATGCTGATTTCTAGAACTAGGCTCCAAGCCTAGGTAGAAAGATTTTGAAGTCTAATATATCTCTCTTGTTCAACAAACAGCAATAAGAAGGGAGTAAATCAGTGAAGGAGCTACGGGTTAATACCCCTGAGCTCTCAGCAGAGACTGTATCCATGCCAGGTAGTTTATGCAGCTCACCCGAGCAGTAGTGGCACTAAGGTGCTATAAGCCCCTCTCAGTCAGGTGCCAGTGCCCACCCTAGCAGATAACACAGAGATAGAAACACCAATAACCAAATCCCAACTGTGGACTCTGGCTGCTTACCAGCAGCTTAAGGAAAATTTGATCAAACTAGAGCAGGTAAGTTTTGATCTAAAGAGTATAAAGACACCTGAAATGCTTGCAGGTGTGGAAGGACAAAGCAGTGCATGCACCTGGCTGAGAGGAGAGCAGGACCCTGGCAGTGTTTCACTGGAGAGGGAAAAGGAGAGATACACAAGAGAATAAAACAGAGCTCCAGCTGTAGGTTTGGAACAAAAGAGACTCCAGTCTGATGACGCTGAGAAGATGAGAGAGGCAGGTAACAGGGCCTTGTCCTTGCTATAACTGCAGCAGAAGTTACAGGGACAAAAATGGCATCCCAGCTTAATCTATAATGTGAAGAGCAAGAAATGGGCAAAGGATGTCAGAAGGATGTGCCAACAGAAGAGCAGGTCACTACAAATACCAAGAAACATATCTGGCATGGGATGCATCCTAAGGTTCTTCAGAGTCACCTCTGTTCCCCCTAGCCTGGTGACTCTAGACGCTCCTTATAGTCACAGGAGAAAGAGGCCCATTTACAGAATGATTCATCTGACCTATTTTAGACATTTACTCTAGCATACAATGACTCATGTCCTTGGGGTGCCCATTTCTTTCCTATAAACAAGAGTCTAGACAAGTAACTCAGATGTAGACATCCACAATTAGATGTCTACATTTGGACAGATGAATTCTGCCTCTAATGTTCACCCAGAAATCAACCTACAAGCTATGCCAAAGACAGCCGTGGTTGATAGCCACGACAGGGAAGAGAAACAGGGTCATTCATTCTTCTTGATGGTGCATAGCTCCCTGCACAGAACGCTTAAAGCACTAGATAAAAGATTAACCATCCTGTGAATGGCTGTGATAGTAGTACTGGAACAGCAGCAGGAGACAGTAAAATGAGATTCATTATTGCAACTATTTTTCTAACCTGCACCTGTGTCTAACTGGTGTCCGATCCCTTTTCAATCAAAGGCATTTGGCAAAAGGAAGTACAAATCAAATGAGTTTGTAATGCAATCTGCTCTCAGTGTGGGTTGATAATGGCACGGGTGGACGTCTGGTCACAGGCTTCCACTCTCCTAGACTTGAGAGGCCACAAGAAAAGCTAGTTCTGAGTCTTTTGCTTATCCCACAAGGGTCTCTTGTACAGCTGGTGCTCTGTGATGTGTGACGCCTGAAAGCCCCTTGAGGCTGGGCTAGTTGGCAGGCTTATGGGAGGCTTTAGGAACCAATAATCTTGGCAAAAAAAGTCAGGTCAGACCACCAGAAAGGCTTTTTGTTTTGACAGTTCTAAAGTGTTTCTCATTCCAGCCTGTCAGATTTCCTATGGCTCATACATTCACACTGTCTGTGTCTCCCTCAACGACTTTGAACTCATTGAGCAATTTCAGCCAAATTTGACAGAGAGATAACAGCCTCGGAGACGATTCAGTTCCTCAAAGGTTTGTAAAAATAGACATCCAGCATAAAGGAGAGAGATGTTATGAGTAACCTCAACTGAAAAAAAGGCTGCAGTGTGTGCTTAGCTGTGATTAGGCACCTGAGAATCCACGAGGAAAACAGCCGTTGTATATCTCACCAAGCCTAGGCCTAAGGACAGTTTTCCTCAACTCCCCCAGCATGACACAGCCTTAGAGTAAGCCAGGCTCAGCAGAACCCCGCAGCTATAGAGCCCCTGGGTAAATCCCTAAATGCATTTGGTAACAGCGAACTGACCTTTCAACACAAAGTCACCTCAAATTCTAAAAAAAAGAATTCTGTTTTAATGTTGCAACTGCAGTTTCAAATGTGTAAATTCAGGATATTCGTCTTGCTGAGCTGAGCATTCAAGGGAAAGGTAAGCATTTTCTAATGCAAGGTGTTTGATGGGAAGCTTCCCCAGCAGCTCCTGGCATCAGGTCCCTCAGGGCAACAACTACCTGGGCTGCGGTTTCCCAGGAAGCACCATCTCCTCACTGGCAAACCCATGTCCCTGCCCTAGCTGGGGGATCCAGGAGCTACTGGCCATCCTTCCCACATCCTATGGACCAGGGAAAGTTGAGGGGGTGTCAGCTGGCTCCCAGTGCCACTGAGCTTCACCTGTGGTTTGGGTCCCTTGGAGTTCTGTGTGCTTGGCCAATGATTTGCAGCAAGTGGAAGAGACACCTTATTGCTCAGCAGAGCCCCCAGGGGAGCCTTCTTGCTTTCCACCGATAAGGGCTGAGCAGGCAGGAGGCTACTGGCACCACAGCCACAAACTCGGGCAGGGACCAAGGAGCTTTGCAGAGAGGAGAACCTGGAAGGGGGATGTAGCACTCAGTCAGGTTGGCATCACAGGAGTCAGCCTAATCAGGCTCACATAGGGATGCTGCTGTTGTGGATGAAAAAGAAAAGCTCCATGCCAGCAGGGAACCTCACACACTCTGGGCCAAATTCTCCATGGCTCTCTCCCCACCGAGAGCCCAACGTGTGGCTGCAATAGCAGTGCTGCTCTGAGAGCCCAGGGATGGAGGGAACCAATGCACAGTTACAGCTGGATGCTCCTTGTGCAGGGTGGCTGAGTGCCATTCCCCCTGCATGCCAAAGGGACTTGCCTGCAGGAAAAGGGCAGCTGAAGAGTGACTCAAAAATGAAACCTTTTCCCAGCATGAAACAGAGCCATGGGTACTCCCAAGCCAAGGCTGAGAAGCAGCCAAAAAAAACAGCTTTTCTGTCTTCACCTCCTGGCCCAAGCGGTGGGATTGGCATCAAGTCTGTCAGGCCAGTGTCAGGTTTTCATTATGGGGAAACACGATTTTATCAGCCTGTACGAACCTTGCAACATCTGGGCACAGGAAAGGCAAGAGCTGTGAGAACAAGGACTGAGAGGGAGGAAATGTGTGGCACCGGCTGATTTATGATGTCACCTCTCAACCCTCTCCTTTCCCTTCCCACACCACCCTAAGCTGTAGCACCTGCAGAAGCCTCAAACAGCTCTGCTGTCCCAGAGGAAGCAGTCACTATAAAACAGCAAGCACAGGGCTCCAGCTTCCTCGGTTGCTGCTCTTCAGCAGAACACTGTGGTCCAGCCCCGCACAGCCAGTGCCTGGAAAATTCCTCAGGGGTAGCTGGAGGGGCAGATCAAAGTAATGCATTTTTATTCCCTGTCTGACCTTACCACTGCCACAAGTGGCAGAAACCAGGTCAAGCCATAAATTTGTGCTTTCAGGCTGCCACAGTTTTCGGGAAAAAAAAAACCCAAACCAACCCACCCGACCAGCATCAGAAGTAGGGGGCTGACTCCAAGGGAAGAAGCACATAAAAAGTTCCAGACATCCTGAAGTGCTCAAACAACATGAAGGCAGGCTGTCGGTCACCCTGGAAAAACACAGATAAGACAGAAATCCACATCTCTCACTTGCCAGAGCTCTGTGAGCTGGAAGGGAGCTCAGCTGCTCTGCAGCCAGAGCTGCCTGGTTGCCAGAAACTCCTCACCAGCAGCCATGGAACAGCAGGTGGAGGGAGATGCTCTTTCTAGGAACCACCTATGTCATTTAGGCAGGCACCATCCACATAGACATTAACTTATTTTCAACACAGCTGTTTTCCCCTCAGCATAGCTTCACCTGCAGTTCAAATGGCATGAATGCAACTTGCTACCTGATTTATTTTAAATGAGCTCTATGCTGGTATTACAGAAACAAACCTCTCTCCCCTTCACAGCCATAACGTCAATGGGCAGGACCAAAACCCCAAAGAACACCAGACTGTCATACTAGCTCTACAGCAGTTCCTGTTCCATCCAAACTGGCAGAGGGACTGAAAAATCACACTGCACTCAGCCAGGGTCTTTCAGGTGGCCTCCACTGACCCAATGCTCTCCCTGCTACCTTCTATTCCTCGAAGGCATCACCATCTCTGATGACATATCAGGGCTGCAATCATCCTCTGGAAACCATGAGAAGTGGGCTTTGCTCCACCAGGTGAGCAGGTCTGGAAGAATCTCCTGGTAGAGTTCAGAGCTCACACACATGCACATGTGCCTGTGGGAGACTGTGTTTACAACAGTGGGTTTTAATGGTTTCTTTCACAGTGTTCTGCTGATTGATAGCTTACTACAGAGCTGTTAACGCAGCAATATCCCAACCCTATTTACAGACATCTCTGTACATTTACTTTGTCACAAGTAAACTCTGCACATGGTAATAAAGCTTAAGGTAATGACTTCTTCAGCACAAAGCCAGCAATTTCCTGTCAGCTTGGTTTACAAATGGCCAACTCTGGGGTTAATTTTCAACTGTGGCTCCGAAGATGGTGGTGCAAAGTGAGGATGAGGGGAAGGAGAAACTCTAGGCTGTGCCCCTCTGAGCTGTGGCATCATCCCTGCATGGAAGAATGAACATGATGGGGCAAATCCACCCCACAGTCCCGTGCCCTTGCCCACAGACAAACTGTTTTGAGTCTTTTCACCAGCAGGAAAGCAAGGGAATGTCAGCCTCGATCCTGAGGCTAACTCC
Organism: Piaya cayana; assembly: GCA_013389865.1. Lineage (NCBI taxonomy): Eukaryota > Metazoa > Chordata > Aves > Cuculiformes > Coccyzidae > Piaya > Piaya cayana. The sequence goes on along the minus strand of WAAB01009692.1, from coordinate 41,114 downwards.
ACATTTTAATGCATCCTTGATGACTATGCATAGGGGGTACAGCATTACGAGCAGCGGAGCAGACCAGCAGCCTAAACAAGACCGCAAGTATCTGTTAGGCTTCACCAGTTTTCTCTGGAGCATACAGAAAGAGCACAGTGATGCTATAAGCCAGTGAACTGGGCTGCAGATCGCATACACTCATTCCAGTCATCTTGCTCTCTACATCAAGGAAAACAAAGAAGTTATTATTGCTCTCTCCTGCATGCATCAACCTTCGTTTGCTGAAACTAGGAGCTTAACATCTCCAGCCGCCGTCTATAATTAGCGCGGAGAGAGGATGTCTGAGAACAGAAGTCTATTTTAGGTGTTGTGAGTCACCTTCCAGAGATAAGTATCTTTTTCTGCATTGACCATATAGAAAGATACCCAAAATAGATTATATAAATATGCATCGCAAGCTTGGAATATACTGCCCTTTAACTGGGTTATGATGTTCTTCCTCAAAAATGGTGTGAAAACACTTTGTCACACTGAAATCTAAACCTCTGCACCTAGAAGGGCTGTCAGCAGCCAGAGCAGGCACAGAGGGGACAAAACCATGCTGGTGAAGTTTTTGCAAACCACCTCAGTCTGACATCCTCATCCCACAGCAAAAGAGCAAACCACTCTGCCCTTGTCCTTGTGTGGGCCAGTTTTGCTTTCACAGACACCAAACTGTAAGATAACAAGGGAGAAAAGTGAATGCAAGTCCATCTGTGACAAAAAGGCCAAAGGATCAATAGATCCTCCTGGCTTGGTCTCCAAAAGGTAGGTTTTTGCATGTAAGGTTTTCATTTTTGGGCATGGCTAAAAGAAGAAATTAAATATGGGCAAAGGAACCCTTTTGATGCAGTCTGCATATTTGTGGAAGACAGTGTTTGGGGAAGGTCTGCACTGGAGCTTCAACTTTCCGTACTACAGCCCATACTTTGGGGTCTTCTTTTCCCTTCATCTTCCTAGTTTTTCTTATTTTTTTCCACTGGATGTTTCTCCACTGTTTCACAACTACACCAGATATAAAATTTGCATTTTTATCAGAATCTATTCTGTTGGCAAGAGCCTAGTCTATTACCTTTTTTTGCTATTCTTATTAAGACTTCACTTCCCACTGTTCCCCTTCTGCCTAGAAACACTTTAGTTTCCTCTTTCCATCATGAACTGTTGTGTGTTTTTTCCCCCCTCTCCTTCCCTCTTCAACTTACAGCAAGATCCCCCTCTACTCCCCACAGTTTCCATGAAGGCTTCCTCAGCCCCTCCTGTATAAAGTTCAAAGCTTTAGAGAATGAGCCACGCTTCATCTCTGTGTCCTCTTAAACAGCTCACTGAATATGCTTCTTGTTATTTTTAAGAATTTGTTAGAATTAAACTCCAGTAAGAAATCTGCCACCATTGCATGAGGTAGACCATTAATCAAAGACACAGGCTTCTCCCCAGCTGCCTGGGCAGGGCCCAGTCTGGGATTGATAAATCACACCTGGAGGTAACCAATAAATCTGAGCAGTCATTTGCTTTTTATGAACAGGAATGGTGGGGGATCCAGCCACCAAAGGAATTTGGGTGGAATGGGGGCAGCACTTGGAGTTCCTGATGTGTTTCCCTTCCTATTCCCTTGTTCCCTGTTGCACCTGATGTCCACTGAGCAGAGCAGGTCCTCGTGAGGGGGAAGGCTGGGACTTCCTAGCTCCTTTCACCCAAATGTCACTGCCTTCCTCTCCATCAGGTCCCTGAGCAACTCTCACAGTTCCCGTACTCTGAGTGTTATCTGAGATATTTGGGAAACATTCTTCACCCTCCTTGGTTGAAATGTTTCTACAATACCCACATAATAAAAATCTGCAAAAAAATAGCATAAATCATTAATTATGTTTGTGGTCCTAGAAAACACTGCAACCGATTGTGCCTTTTGCACGGGATCGAGACAAACCCATCTGCTGTCATACTGCCCAAAGTATCATTTCCTGTTTTTCTCCAGATCAGACCCCGTGCTCTAAGCAGCCTTTCATACCTATGCATTTCACAAAGCTGGACACATGGTTGCTAGTAAACACACACCAACCACCTACACTTCAGATATTCAGAAGGGAGGATCAGAGACAAGACATGATCACAGGAGAGATCAGGCAAGACATGGGATAAAGTATTTCCTCCCACTCTCTTCCTTTTCTTTTCACATGAACATCAGAGTGGCCTGGAAGAGTTTTCCTGACATAAGTAGCAGTTTCTCCAGAGAGCCAGGAGCATGCTTGGGCATCACAGCTCAGCTCCTGGTCCAGGAGGAGCTGTCTGCCAGCATTTGCTCAGTCAGTCATGGAAAAACCATGCTGTTCCCTGATATGGGATCTATTAGGCATTAAAAGCACAATTTATGTCTAAACTTCAAATTACAAAGCTGCATTAAAGGCTGTATTTCCCTACCGACCTTGCTGCAACTGAGGATCAGAAACTCACTTGGAAATTCAGAAGCGTTTGCAGTGAAGCACTCCATGCTGAGAAAGAGACAATCATTGCTCTGTGATGGCTTTGCTGGTCTCTCCCCAGGCTGTGATTCACTTGATACCAAAGAGGACCTCTGCTATCTAAATGTCGTCCTTCTTTCAAAGCCAATCCCTGGGCAAGGAGGAAGAAAGAAGAGTCTCTGAACCTGTCAGATCCAGGTCTGGGGGACAGATTTATCCCCTCTCCTGGGGCATGAGACATGGATCTGGTTTATGTGGTATGACTCTGCTGTGCCTCCCATCACAAAGTGTCTGGGCCAAAACACCCACAGGGGCCACGCGCTTGCTGGGATGTTTATACTGAGACACACCAGTGAGGCAGAGCGTTTTGATCCCACTCTGTCCCAGTTTAGGGCAGTGGCAGTAGAAGAATCCCAGGAGTGTTGCCAAAGCAGGGTCTTCTGCTCTGGCCAATACAGGAATGTGTCCCTCACCCTGTGGGAAGCACCACAAAGCCAGGGCATCCCCATCCTCTCCCTTGTACAGGAAACCACAGTCGCGTTACGCCAACAACCCCCAGCCTTTTCCACCAAGAGATACACTCTACTAATTCTGAGCTGCACAGAAATGCACACGATTAGGATAGCACAGGCAGTGAGAGGTTTCATAACATTCCTGGTCCACCTCTGGTGTCCACAGCACGTTCATCATCACGGAACATCTACCCGACATCCACCCCCTCGGCCATAATCAGCAGCTGTGACATTTTTCCCCCTTTCATAAACAGGGCTGCTCCGATATTTGTTCACAACATGGGCTGTGTGTAGCATCAGATGGGGATTACTTACTGCCAATTACTGTGTTAAAGTTCAAGTGGAACGATGTACTAATTGCCTTGTTATAGCTATTAAAGCTATGTTATGCAAGCAAGGCACTCTTAAGTGTATCTGCATGCTGCATGGAGATACACAAGGTATAATGTGATCTGCTAAGAAATAATTACTGATACAGTCACAGCCTCTTTAATAATGTATAAAATATATTTTGTATATACATATATACACATTTAAAATTGTATTTATATAACAGAAACACTGAAGCTCAAGGTTTGCCAGTGGGATCTGCAAGCTATTGAAAGCAACACTCGGTGACTAGCCACAAAAGCCATTGCACTGTACTGACCAAATCCAAACCCCTAAAAAGCACAAAATACATCAAAAAGCACCACAACTACAGAGAAGAAGGGAGGAGACATGTCATCTTCTCTCAATAACATTACAACTGAGGGTTGCCCTACTGGCTGGTTACGGGCCAGCACAAGCATTTCAGTGATCCCTGCCTTCCCGGGGTCTGATCCCTTCCTGGAGGGGTGTGGACGTGCCTGTGTAAAGGAAGCCCAGTGAGATTTCATGCAACTAAGCTTCTCTCTCGCATCTTTGTGGGGAGCTAATTCACTGCAACTTAGAGGGCTTACAGGAGGACAAATGTGAGAGTTGCTGGGGGGATTGGCTGCTGCTGGGGAGCAGGGTGATGTGAATGCCGCCATGGCTTTGTGCAGCTGGGGGAAGAAAATAGCCTGGCAGATGTCCCACCAACACAACCATAGCCGACCTCTGGATCAGATGCTTAGCTGGGTTCATCTCTGCTATTTGGACATTATATGAAGGTGTCAAACTTAACTCTTTAGTCATGGCAATGTTTATGAAAGGCAGGATGAGACAAGTCCAGCTTCCAAAACCACGGTTCAAACCCATCAGAGGTAAGCTTGTGTCTAGAAAACGCCTCTCCCAACTGGAAACCTTTTGAACCCAGAAACACAGAGACTCTGAGCAAGATGAAGATGAAGAACAGAGCACGAAGCTCCCAGCTTGCAAGAGTGGGTACCTCCATCTCCCATGCCATTTGCCAGGTACCTTGGTCCCTCACACATCTCCCAGGTGGCAGAAGGCAGCTCTGCCTCTCCCAGTCCTCTCACAGTGTGCAGATGTCCTAAAATCACCTCAAACCCCAAATTGCTGCTGCCCCACTGGTCTCCAGGGGATGCTGTATGGCCAGAGAGGTTTCAGCCTCCATGTATCAGCAGATACCTCACTCACCATTGTGGTACCAGAGCAAGGACAAAGATCTCAGTTTTTATTCCTTGAAATTCCTTTACTGACTGATCCTCTTCACCAGCAGGACAAAAGCTGTGGCCAGCACCTTCCCATGTGGTTGGCTGGAAGATTTTGGAGACAAATGTAAATAATATGGGGGGGGGGGGGGAAATCCCCTTTTTGTGCCATAAAAGCACACAGCCTGAAGCTTTTTTCACCATGCAGAGAATGAGGACTGGGGAGGCTATATTTCTGATACCCAGTAAAGTTCATGGAAATGCTACCAACTGTTTCAGTGAGCCAAGCTGAGGAAAGGGTTGTGTTTAAAGAGTCCCTTTAAACCCTAAACTCAATTCTCTGGCACCCAGTCTGGTCACATTTCTACTTCTGTGTTCTTCTGGGGGATTGCTGGGGAAGAGGAGGCAGATAAGAGCTGGGTTTCAAAAAATAATCCTTGTTATCCTTATTTCCTTTCTGACTATTCAAAACTGTATCTTAATTTTATCAGTAACTCAGCGTGGTACAGCAGTGGTACCAGCTAGCACCGCGCAGGCTGGATGGTCTCACCACTGAAGTGCAACCCTTTCAGTTTTTATAACCTCGCATCAAAGGGAGGGCACAGAGCAATGGACTCACGCTGGCGTAATCTTTACTAGGACATCTGTGAAAGAGCAAGAAGCAAGTAACATTTCACAAAGACAGTAAGGAGAGATTCAGTAATATTCTGTACTAAATATGAGCCCCTCTAAACTATTCAGGTTAAGCTCCAGTCTGGATGCATTTTGTAAAGAGTGCGCATCATGCTAGATATAAATCACTACTATAAATAGGCAGCTTCTAACAAGGAAATAACACTGCAAGCTAACCAAACAAACAGCTTCCGCACAACTTTACCTCCAGCTTTGTCTCTTGTTAACCATGGCCCAAGCCTTGCCTGGGTTTCCCTGTCTCACATGGAGACCTTGAACAGCAGAGTGACCTAGTATGCAGAAACCCACACCTGTGTGACCACTTGTCGGGCTGGAGCTCACTCCACCCAGGCTCCCAATAAATCCGAGGCGACCTGAAGCAGGTGTTCCTATGCATGCTCAGAAAGTCAACAAATCCACCCAGAGCCAGCAGGACTCACGCTGGTACCTCTACAGTCCAAGAGATTAAAGCAATATGCCAGCAGGCCTTTTCTAACGCATCAGTGTGTGCTTTAAAGCCCCACAGGGGCACACTAACTCAATTACCACACGACGTGGACTCCTCACCAACCCATCCCCTAATAATGAACAGACCTGCAGGTTCCAAATCTTTAAGGGGAAGGAAAACATCACCAAATAGATTAGCTCCACAGTTGTGCTCTTAATTATGGGTCATTTAGTTCAGTTAATCAATAGGCAGACTTCTTTAACCGGCTAATTATGCCAAACTGTTTCCACAATGAGCAGGTTTGCTGCTAGTTGTTAACCATGAAGGGATAATATTTCACTGTAAAGATAAGGACTGGCCCAGTTCTCAGACAAATGCTTTGCAGCCCCTGAGTTTGCGTTGTCGTTGGCTGCCATTTAACCCATTCCATACCAAACCAATTTACAGCTGGCACAAAAAGATATTGATATCATCGGCTTCTCAGTGCTAAAACACCAGGGTAAACATCCGACAGCCTCCTCAAATGAACCATTCAGATAATTTACTCTCCAAATCCCTCACCATCCAGGCTAAACAGGAGCTAAAAATTAGCTATGCAGTCCAAGGAGTTGAACAACTTTGTGGTAGCCCAGGTAAAACCCACCAGTCTGTGTCACTTTCCAGGCTGCGCATAGTTCCCCGCTTTTCCAGGCTTCTGGAGCCTAGAGGGCCAAGCCGCATCCTCCTTTTGCTCCCTCCAAAGAGTACATCAGCATGTGGAGGAGGAGGCCTAGGCTCCTGGTTTCTCAAAACGGATAAAAGGTCAAGACAACCTCTTGTTACTTATAGTGATTTAGGAAAAGAAAATGGATTTTGTTGCACACTTGAAGAACAGATTGCTGGATTCAAGGCCCCTGTTGAGGTCATCAAATAGTTATTGCAAGAGAGCAAGATAAGAGCTGAGTGATAGCAGATGTTTGTAGCTGAATTTCCTGGATATTTGTTTTAACGGAACAAAGTAATCCATGCTTGAGGTTTGCTAGCAAATTGCTTTAGCTGAAGAATAACAGCTTGCTGAGCGAGCGTCCTCAGAGCACCCTCAGAGGTGGTTCGTTTAGCAAGTTGGTGTTCTCAGCTCGCTGATGGGGTTTTTAGACATCACTCGCTGGGAGGGCTTCACTCCCAGCCCCAAAAGATAAACAGCACTGGCGCATCAGCTCAAGGACTTTACTCAGTGTTTCCTCGACTTCTTCAGTGACTGTAATACAAGCCACAGTTCCTACCCTACTTGTATCCTCTATTTTTATTTCCCTATCTTACTTCCCCTTTTTAACTCCCATCTACCAGCAAACAAGATCTTGGCTTTTACTGCTTGAGAAAATCCATTAATTGTAATAAAGAAATGCAAATGCGAGCCTTAGTGGTAAACATTTGCTAAAAATCTATCTCCACGGAAAAGCCATGCTGACGTAACTACAGCAGGATGACTAATACAGTTTGATGCCACTGCAAAAACACAACTAAAGACAAGAAATAAGCTATACTAGCAACATTAGCCATCTATATCTAGAGAAGAGTTCAACATGTCAGTGTGACCACTCTGAACTACTTCAGATTACTATATGGCCAATTCATGCACTACAGCGGGTGGCACAGCAGCCGATGTCCCACAAGTGCTCTGCTACCTCTCTTCACATTTCAGTGACATTTTTGGGACCACTTCACTGCATTCTCAACCACAACAGGCCTCAGTAGCTACAAGCAAGGAGTTTGTTGCAGGTAGAATTTTTATCTTTGCTTCCCATCGCCTTCTTTTTGGCACATGGAGCTGAACTGTTTTAGAATGAAGCAGGGCTCACCTTCCACATTCTTCTACAATCAGGTCTTTCTGAAATGTATTGTTGGAGCGAAAGCTTTATGTAAGATGTTCCATTTTAGGTGCTATTTTCTAACCTCTTAAAGTTTACAGAAACATTAAAAAGATTGCAATGTTGACTAGGAAAAAACAGAAAATAGACTTAAAGGAAAAAAAGGGCTTTACTGAGTCACAAAACCTTGAAGTAGTGATAAGGTTTGTGTCCAGAGGTGGCTTGTTAACGAGCTGCAACAATTTCTTGTTGAAAAACAAGGTGTTATAAGAAAGGACTGGAGCCAGATTTCAGTGGCGTTTGGAAAGAGCTGCAGGATCAGCTTCCAGGCTCGTTCTAGGTTTACTTTTGAAAAGTGCTATTGAGATTTAAAAATTCTCCTTGGTAGTAGTATAATACATAGTACATTCCCACATGCAACTGATTTACTAAACTTCAATGCATCTGCCAGGAGCTGGAATTTCATCCTAAAAATGGGGAAGCAGAAGCTTAAACGTTTGTGTAAAAAAACCCCAGAAAGTCCATTTTAACCCAGGTTGCTAGAAAACAATGGGATAAGGAGTATTCCTTTGGGACACATGGTGCTAGATTGCAGACTTGATTCACAGAGACATTCAATCAGATGACACATCAAAAGCAATGGTAAATTACATGTCTTCAATAAAAAAAAAAAAGCTATTAAGTCATAGACACTTGGCCATGGAGGAAGGCAATTAGACTTCAGCATTATTTGTTAAACAACAGGCACAAGATGATACATAGTGAATTTTTTGCAATAATAGCCATTCCTGGTCATTCATTTTGAAGAGAATATATCTGTCACTTGAGTGAAAACAATTGACAGCACCATTTATTACCTTGCATGCTTCAGAAAAACAGCACAATTTACATGTTGCCCTTTGGCACTAAGACTCTCGGCTTGCTCAGAAAACAAAGCAAAAATACCCACAGACCTGGTAGCAAAGACTGAAGCAGCACCTGACCTTATGTGACTTAAACATACATAACAGTGCACTCTTGTTCAGCCCTGGTTATAGGGAAAATAGGTTCTTGTGGAGAATCCACAGCTTACAGACTCTGAAACACAAAGGGTCGCACAGAGGTCTCTGCATCTGATAGTTCAGAGACTAACATTTTAGCTCAGATCCTCCGAGATGTCTACTGGGAATTAAATATATTTGCTTTCCTTTCAGAGGCTTTAAAGGGCTGGATCCATCAGAAAAGAGGAAATTTTGCCGTAGCTCATGAAGATAAATCTTTGCACTAAATCTTATCTTTACTTTTCATATGAAGGCAACCAGATCCTTGATGCATCTAAGCCATTTAGCCCACTGAAAAACAGGCAAACAAACCTAAGGGATACATTGTGTGACTGTAATAGAAAACACATAGCCAAAAAATACTCTTAAATGTTCTAAAATGCTGCCCTTTATAGCAATGTCTTTGCAGTATTAACTGTTGGCTGGTGTTTCTTTAAGAAGTTTAATAGGTTTCCTATGGCACTTGTTACAAATACATAAGATTCAAATTTGGTATTAATTATAATGGTGGCAAAGTTTCAAGACCATTTTGGAAAGGCATCTTAAAGCAATATTTGGCTTCTTGAATCCAACAGAAATATTTAGCCCAAGCGCTGCTATGAACCTCTATCAGGTACTTGTGTATACTCAGCAGCAGGAAGACGTCCTAAATGGATCAGTTGGAAAATATCTCCCACTCATCCTCACTGGATTAAGCTCGGATTTCAGTTTTATGAATGGAGGCTCATCGCAGCCAGGCACTGGTGAGACTCCCTGTGCAGAGAGGATGCAAGAGCCAAAATAGACAACTTTTCCCACCACAAAACTGCTCAATTTAACAAAGTCCATTCCAGCTCCTAAAGGTTCATGCTGCTCTTCCCTCTGGCAATGGTTCCCTGAGCCTGCAGAATGGGCAGGCCAATACCTAGTAACTCTCTCTCTCTCTCTCCTTAGATCCTTGTTAGACTTTAAATTTAGCACAGGCTGTTATGTTTATTTTCATTTCCCCCCACTGTTTGAAAGGTCGAGAGACCGGCCATTTACTAAGAAGCTCTATTATTCCCAAGCACTGTTCTACGCATTGTAAAAGCCTAGGGAGATTAATACAGCTGGTGGTAGCACTCACTTATATTCTTAACACATCTTGTGCCTCCGTGCTTCCTCCCACAGCACCCTGGTCTCTGCAGATCTACAAAGAGACTGTCACTCTGAAGCATCCTATTCTCAGTGTTGGGACATAGTTATAAGAAAGAAAATGAGATCTTGTGTTTTGGCTGTCTTAATGGAAGATGCTAGCCTTTTGCTGTTACAGATTATTTGCAAAGATCCAGGCTGTATCTTAGGCTCTCCCCCACCCCCCAAAAATCCTGGAGATGTTAACATATAATCAGTGTCATTTTCCTTCTTTCTTTCTTTTAAACACTGCAGCATAAAATTCCACCCGACTCACAGATCAGTTCAGAGCTCAAAAATACCCTAATCTAAAACCTTCATTTGAATTAATTGAACGACCATGAAAAACACTAAAGGGACCTGGACAGCCCAGAGCAGTGAAAACCCCTATCTGCAGCAGCAGATCAGAAACCACTGATGAACCACAAGCCCTTGTTACGAACAGCAAATATCTGGAGGTTTAAACATCTCTCTCTCCAGCAAAGAAATGAAGACTTTAGGTAGAGGTTAATTAATGTTTCTTTCCAATATTTAGGTTACAGCTTCTCTTCAGAAGTTACTGTAGATCATTCTCATTTTTACCTTGCTCTCTACACAGCCAGATGTACAAATGTCTGAGAACTCCATGTAATGGGATTTTGGTTTTCTTAGTTTCCTCCAGGCCAAGAGTGTTTATTCCCTTTTTCAGAGCTGACACGGGGATCCTGATTTTTATTACAAAGCTATGCCCAGACTAGTCATAAGGTAGAGCCTAGATTTCCTCTCATTTGGAGTCCTCTTAACCAGACCTAAAATTCTTTATCCTGTTTCCTTCTTTGTCTCCTGCACCACATCTGCTGTCTTCTTAAAACAAACAAGATTTGGCAGTGGATGAAGCAGCACAGTACCAGGTTTGTAAAGCAAACAAAGGTCACCTACCCTATCTCTATGGAGTCTAAAAGCAGAGTACTTAGCGTTATTAGCTTTTCTGCACAAGTGATCAATCCCAAACTGGACATATGGGTGCCACAGACAGACTGCATTTATTTTTTCTGAATGGCTTATTTGCTACTTACTTGCAACTGCAATAGAAGACAGCAAACTATACTGTACTTCACTGATATGCTGCTATAATACTTTGTGACTAAAACCAAATATATAAAAAGAGAGAAAAGCGCTCATGTTAATGCGAGGGGAATACTTTAAGGCGAGATGGACACCTGCTTAGAGAGAGACACCCTAAGTTGTGTCCTTATTCCCAAAGCTACTTCTGGTATTTTTCTGCAGGGATATCTGAAGATATAAAACAGGCTTCTACCTATTTTAGGTAGGTGGTGATTGTTGCTCTACCCACAAATACTTCACTCAAAAGGCTTTACAACAGGACAAAATGCTGCTTCCATTTCTCGACCACACTCAGAAATAACAAAACGTCCAGTTCTTATGCAGCTTTCCTTCACAGCCATTAATGAAGGATGAAGCTGCTGTTCCTGAAGGTGAGGGCAAGACCCATGACATCGCATCCCTTATTCGATCTTCTATATTCTTGAGTGTCTAGAAGGAACCGAAAGAAGTCATGTCCTGGGATCACGGAAATTCAAGCAGGTCACTGCTTTGAGTCCAGTCATGGCCTCTTGCAGCATAAGCGCATCACCCATTTCTTTAAAATACTCCCTCAGCTTCTTTTATTCTTGTTTCACTTCCCTTTTCTGTCCTGCTCTTTGACACTACAGACCTCACATCAGAACATTAAAGCCCAGGAGCCAGGGGCTGTGCAGGCTCTGGTCACTTCTCCTAAGGTGGCTCCCTGGCCTGAGGCCTTTTGGAGAAGCACCTGCTCCACCACAGCAAGTGAAGCAGTGAGCATCCTACATGGTCTGAAATTCACTGCCATGCTGCTCCTCAGATAATTCCATTTATAAGCAATACCCTTTCCATGAGGCAAGCCTGATGATGCACACTAACACAACCAAGTTAATCTGCTCCAGAAAGATCTTCCCCTCACCTCCACCCACACCAGGAAACCACCCCACCTGGGCTGAAGGTCAGCGTCTCATCTGAGCACAGTGGATGCCAAAAGAACTGCACAAGAACCAGACCCTGTAAAAAGTAGGGCACAAAATTTCCCTTCCCCAGAAGCCTCCATTTATATCACTCTAAAGCGACTGCGGAATCACAGCCCAAGCTGTATATACCCCTGTTAATAACAGGGAATTTTTTTTCAATTGCAGATTAACTTGAAAGAAATCACTATTCAAAATAAGGAAAAATATTTCCATTTCAGATGGCTTTATGATTTGCTCCAATTCACTTGCAGCCCAGCAATTTGAAACGTCGGCTCTTGCAAAGCCATCTACATTTCTTGGCACAGCTTAGTTTTCCGCTGCAAATCCCATGCGATTAATCCGTTCCTCAGAAAGTGAAAAGTAAAGGAGGAAGTCCAGTTGCAACAGAAACCTATGGGAATCTTTTAATGAGTTTTAATAGGAACTGAACTAAACCCTGGGTTAACTCGAGACGTTGGAACAATCCCCAGCTCAAGACAGACACAGTAAATGCTTGGGATGCCACACAGCAGGAATGGATTGCAGTGACTGACCTTTCTTATCCCTAGATAGCGATACACCAGGCTCTGGCTGACCGACACAGACCCTCGTAGGGCACATATAAACGAGAGTTGTCCCCAACAGACCTGGGTCTCAGGGGCTTGTGATGGTTAATTATCATGGCTGCCCCTCAAGGGTGATAAATAAATGAATACAAACAGGGCACACATACACCAGCCATATGTGCAATGCAGCTTTTATGGAAGCCACAACTAGCAGTATACCAGCGTCTGGCAATTTGCTTAACGTACCCCACACGTGGACCACCCACGCTCTGCAGTCCGTGAGACTCACGCATACCAACGAGGGTCAACTTTGCACCAGAGGAGATTAGGTAATCTCCTCAGGAGTGTGCATTCCTCCCAGCTTCATCCCCAACTGCAGAGACAGCATAAACTATAAAAGACAATGTCAAGGGAGAAAGTCTACCCGGGTGTCAGATAAATCGCAGGAATGAGACACCTCGCAGGTCACCTTGCTCTTCTCCCTTGACAGCCACAGTTACCACTACTACAAGGCTTTCACCTCGCCAGTGTGACTGCTTCCAGCAGCCATCCTGCAAGAGCTTGTTAGTAAAATAAGCCCACAAGCACCACTGTTCTCCAAGTCAGACACCTGAATCCTGAGATCATAAATAGAACTGATCAAATCATAACTAATATGCTTGATAGCTTTCACTGCTTGCTTGCATTTTGTCTCACACAATGAGCAGAAAAGAGGACTTGGAGCTGAAACGAGAAGCCCATGACATTTTGTCACAGCCTCTGAGATGTTAATGAGATTTGCTGGACAGCAAATGTGCTTCTTGTAGTGCAGCATAAAACAAGCTGGCTGCATCGTGTCCCGTGTGCCCTAGCACTGCAGCGAGGGAGCCAGCACAGGCAACCTGTGAGCACAGAACCCATGTGGGAAGCACACAGTGGAGGGAGGAGCAAAGTGGTGCAACATCTGCACCCACCATGCCAGGCTGTTCAGCTGGGGATATATGAGAATGGTGACAAAAGCAGACTTTTTGTTTATAAAAAGTGAATGAGAACCACAATAAGTCACAGAAATGAATGCAACTGCAAAAAGCAGCAAGATCAAGGAAGATATGCTTCCTTTTTTCATCCATAAAACAAGGATAGCAATATTTCCTTACCTGACTGGTAAAGCATTTCCATAGGTCTTCAGTTATTGGGTCAGGAGTATTTCCCAGGGCTCAAGAGCAAGTCAATGCTCAGGGAAACAAAGGCTCTTGCTCCTAGGATTAACAGGCAGGGCAGCTGCAGGGGCAGCCCTACCCCTGAGCATCAGGCACCTCTATGGTGATGGGTTAAAGTTAAAACAGACCATCAAGGCCATGGGTGGTGCCTGTCTCAGCAGGGCTCATGGCCAGACAGGACTATGACAGAGCTGGAGACACCCCACAGCATTACTAGGAGAGAGATTGGCCCCAACCTGAGCTGAAATGGGCTCATGAATACCCAGGTGGTGCACCTCAAAGGCCATCAAGGCTAATTAGAGCCCATCAGGCAGGTGTAAGTGAAGCTCTTACACAATTAACCAAAAGCAACTACAGTGAAGACAACACAGCTGTTCAAGAGCTGCCCCAGCAGTCCCTGTGCAAAAATCATAGAATCACCAGGTTGGAAAAGACCCATTGGATCATTGAGTCCAACCATTCCTATCAAACACTAAACCATGTCCCTCAGAGCCCGTCCACCCATACCTTAAACACCTCCAGGGAAGGTGACTCAACCCCCTCCCTGAGCAGCCTCTGCCAGTGCCCAATGACCTTTTCCATGAAAAAATTTTCTGAATGTTCAGCCTAAACCACTATGCCATGGGGCCAATTCTCCCATTTCCTATGCCCTATTGCACCCAGCCCAGGCTTTGATTCAAGGGGCAACCAAAAAATGCAAGTGGATTTGTAATCCCACGAGCAGTATAACCCAAAGGAGGAGATGAACAGCTCTACTACATTAAGTTGTAAGAAACAAGCTCAAAACTGCTGAAGAGGTTATTTTTATGAATAGCAAATTAATTATAGGTTTTTGGAAGGGAAATTGGTATGGGAGAAGATAGATTTTCCAAAATGTCAGAACATTTTGTTTCAACATTTTTCAAAGTGAAAATGTTGACATTTTGCAAGGAAAAAAACCCAATTTAGATTCTAGTTTAATGTTAAATACAGATTCATCAATAGGAAAATTCAAAGAAATAATCCATTTTATGTCAAGCATTTTATAACTTAACTCAAAGTTAATTTTGAGGTGGGACTTGTTTAATTAATAGAACTCCTGTGCAAAGCACAGATTTCAGCTGCCCTGAAGTGACACAAGCCATCTTACACATTCAAGAATTGAGACAGAAACTCTACGCTCAAATTAAAGAAAAGGAGAGGAGATAAACCAGCTTGAAAGATCAGCACTTACTGAGACCCAAGGAACATGTTGGGAGAGGATGTGAGATGTACAGGACTGAACAGTACAGATCACAGGGGAGATTATTTCAAGCAAAGAAAATGATGTATAAGTGCATAGACCTCTACCTGTCAGATGCAGAAGACAAGAGGCTTTGCAAATGCATCCCCATAAGCCAAACTTTGGAAAATATAAATGCTTTAAAAAGCATGAGTCACTTTATTATTCCTCTGTGCTTCAGATCTTCCTCACCTTCTGCCTGGCTCATTTACTACAATTATGTTTGTAAACAGATTACAACCTGAAAACTACATTTTCCTGGTAAGTGGTCTCCTTAAACTCCTCTGCTTTGACTGTGGCTACTATTCCCCAGGTCACACTATAATCACTGAGTAATGGGACCAAAGTGAATTGCTAGGTCACTTGGTTCAAGAAAACTATCATCTCCAGCATCCAGACCACACATGCAACTGTGCTTTGCTGATTATTGTGACAAGCACTGCTTATACTGTCAGGAAAAATACTAGCAATGTCATAAGTCTTAAAAACTTAACAGAACTTGCCCTGAACACAGGACATGCACTGCTTTATTAAACCAGCAAGAGTAATAATGAACTCTACGCTCACCCAGTTTTGCTTTCTTGTCAATTGTGGCATACACATTACAAAATCAACAAAGTGGAGCCTACTGTGCAAGGGTGTAATTTTCTGGAAACCTAGATAAGCTTCTCCAAGCCATTCTAAGAACAGGGATTCAATTGCCTTGTTTTTAACTCAGTCCAAAATAAGCTTCATCTGAACCTATACAGGCAGGGGGAACTGCGTGAGCAACTAGAGGAACCGTTAACAAGACCGGCTTTTTTAATGCTTTGTTTGGTTTTAGTGGCAAGGTCTGAGCTGAAATACTGCTGACAGGGACAATTTTTATTACAGCTTCTCAAATTGGAAGCAGGTTTTGAGATGGTGTAGATAAGAGTGACTTCACTGAAACAAGTGCGGTTACAGTTTATAATAATTTGTAGTCCCAGTCTGTATTTTCTGTCCTCCTTGACACTGACTGTCAAACTGCATTGATTGTCTGTACTGGCAAAAAAAAAAGAAGAGTGGAGAAGAATAACCATTCCTCCCACATTTACATTAACAGATTGTGCTCTCTCCTGAACAGGATTAAGCAGACCATTTTTCTCCTTTTTTTTGTATACCCTTCTTCTCTGTCCCAAAACACACAAAATACCTTTTCAGAAATGAATAAGAAATATGGAGTTTCCATGAAAAGAATTACATTCCCTAAACTAAGCTTGCAGCATGAGCTTCACAACTAAGCGCTGTGATGTCTCTGCTACCCTTTGGAGGATCAATCTGAAAATGAAGACCTGTGCACTCCCCCAGGCCAACACACTGTGCATTCCTCAGCTGCCTAAACCCTAGCAGCAGAAAGGAGAAAGGAGGCTGTTGCAGACAAGTCACTACAGAAAGCCACATCTTTGTTTTTTACATAATCATCTCTATTCTAGCTTTATGAAAAGTTCATAAAAGGAAAGGAACAGAAAGTCACTGTGACAGTGCAACCAAAACTCAGGGATGCAGTGCAGTACTTAGCAGTGTTTACCTGCTCCAGTAATTCTGATCCCAGGGCAGAGTGCTGAAGATTAGCTCCAGGCCTCATTAGGCAGGATAGAATTATGTGAGTTAACAAAGTAATGCTCTTGGCTTTCTTTTGCATTTTAAAAGTGGCTTGAGACCTATAAAATCCCTTTGAATTTTATTAAAAGTCTTCCGCAATCATTTTTCATCCTGCAGCCCAGTTGAGCCGAACTAATAAATTAGCATGTTATCTGCGTGGATATCCATTAGAGCTTCAAATGAAGATTATTAGAGCCAAAAGCCGAACAATGCTTGTTACAACTGGGGAGCGAGCAAGCTGGTCCAACCACACAGTGGGCACCAAGGATAATGAATGAAGGACACATCTACCCCGTGAGCCCACAGGAGATGGGCAGCATGAAGAAGAGCATTTCCAGCTGCCAAAAGAGCAGGTCTGTACTGGCATGAGCAGGCAGCCAGATGCAGGGAAAGCCAGGCAGGAGCCCATTAGAAGTGAGTATATATGAAAGGCTCATCAGGTTTTATCCTTACTGCACAGTCTAGGTGAGATTTTGATCATAATGAACCAGTACTGGTCACCAACACGGAAGTCTGGGGCACAGGTGAACTCTGCTTTTCCACTGATCTGTCTCCCTCAGCTCAAACCCTGCTAAATGCAAGAAGGCCACAACATGAAGATAAATCGCACAACTTCCTAGTTGCTACAGCTCCAGGCAGTGTAGTGACAGACACAGTTTGGAGTGATTTATTCATACTTGGCATAAGCTTCCTCCAAGTCTTTTGCTTTTCTTCCTCTCCTACTTCGGGGTTTCTGACCAAAACGTCAGCGCAAGTAGAGTGTAAGATTTTTTTTTTTGCTTTTTTTGCAAAGCTCACAAACAGGCAGACTTAAACAATGAAGCTGTAAAAAACAGGTGTAAGATGGAAAGCAGATGCTGGGAAATTGGCTTTTTAATAAACTCCAGCAGCAGCGCCCTTGGTCTCAGTGCTGTTTGCCCAGTGAAAGCTGGTAGGATGCTGGCTACAGCTCTCATTGTCCTGATCAGCAAGTGGAGGAGGGCAGTGGGCAGCTGTATCTGAGGTTCATGGGGGTAACTGAAGCACGTTGCAAGGGCAGAGCTGCTCCAGCCCCCGAGCTCTCCTTGCCAGTCCCAGGACTGCTGGAAGGCTCTGGCCACCAGGGAGCCACATGCTGCTACCCACAGGTTCTCCAACAAACCCAAGGGCCTGAAAGGGCCCACAATGAAAAGGAATTTCAAACAGCTTTACACAAACTCACAATAAGCCTCCAAAAGGCCTGGCCACCAAACATCTCCTTCAAAGGGAAAGCCACCATGCAAACATGCTTCCACCTTCTTGTCCATGCTCCTCTTCCCTGCCCTATTACTGTAAGACTCATTGTTCTCCCTGCTTGCCTGCCTTCCCAGCCTCAGTCTCTTTCCTTCTTTTCCCTACTGATTTATTTCTGTCCCCTCTTGAAGGAGTTTTTGGGTCGCTGGCGCCTACGTGAGCAGGAGCCTGAGGGCTAAGGCACAAAAAGCATCCAAGTCTGTGCAGGCAGGGGAGTGCAAAGGTAGGTTAACTTTCTTTGTCTTCGAGGTATTTCCCAAGGATTACTTTCAACTTCTCAACTGCTCTGATTGCCATGACTCTGTCTCCAAAAGGGCAGGCAGTCGGGCAGCCCAGCTGTATCCCACAGGGTGCTGTGCAGCAAGCCACTGCTCTGCTGTGAGCTGCCTGTGCCTCAGCTTCCCTCTGAGCAAACTAATCACAGGGCAGGGATTTAGGAGAAATACCATCACACACTGCCTGGTTCACTGAACCACAGCAGTTCAGTCATGCTTCTCTGGTTTCTTTTTGTTTACCTTATGCAAGGTCCATCTCCCTGTTTCAGGGCTCCAGCCAACATTCACCTCTGCAGCCCTCACCTGCGTTAACACCACCCTGACAATAATGCAGCCATGAGTTGTTCTTCCCCAAAAGAAAAAACCTCCTGCCTGAGCTGGGCCTCCTGATGTACTACCCTAAGTGAATTTCAAGATACATCTCCAAGCTGCTGCTCTTCCCCTGGGGTCATACTGACACCATTTTAGTATGTCTTTATTTCCAGCCTTCCTCCTGTTCATCTAATTCCCTTTCACCTCCCACTCCTATCCTTCATTACTCTTCTTCTATTCTTTTCTAAGAGGAAAAATGATTCTTTTTACTCTCAATCTCTGTTCCTTTCCTCCTGTCATTCCCTTCATGTCTCATCCACGATGATACTTTTGTTCATGCAATAACTAGTTTGCTCTTTCTCCTCTTCCCGCTGGGCTACTTTGATCTACTGTTCTTGTGTCTGTTTTACACATTCCTTTTCCTCCCTCCAAAGACACATCAGTCTATTTTCCATCCCCTCCTCCTTATTCATCTCTCTTTTCCTGCTCTGATGTATTCTGGCTGCATCAAACTTGTTCCATGTGTTGACAATTTTAAAACCTGCTCTGTCACCCCAATAAGCATTGCAGTAAGTACTGGAGGATAGAGTCTGTTGATCCAGTCACCCTAAAACTAAGCAGAATGCCACTCTAACACACTGCCTAGCCATACTTTATTAAGAAGAACACCTGACTCGCAAAGGAAAACGTAACACAGGGAGCACTTAGGATGATAATCCCTTAGTCACTTCAAGTTCAGCAGATCACATTGCAACACAAACCTGGAAGAGCGCCTGGGAACTCACCCCAGTCACTGCCCAGATCTTCAGCAGGAAGGGTGCCAACCAACAGGAATGGCCTTTTCATTGTCTGTAATTCCATGAAAATGCATATGAGAAGCAGCTGAGAGAGCTGGGGTTATTTAGCCTGGAGAAGAGAAGGCTGAGGAGAAACCTCAGTGATCTCTACAACTACCTGAAAGGAGGTTGTGGAGAGGAGGGAGCTGGCCTCTTTTCCCAAGTGACATGGGACAGGACAAGAGGGAATGGCCTCAATCTCTGCCAGAGGAGGTTCAGGCTTGACATCAGGAAAAAATATATTGCATGGAAAGGGTCATTGGGCAGGGAAACAGGCTGCCCAGGGAGGTGTTGGATTCACCTTCCCTGGAGGTGTTTAAGGGACAAGTGGACGAGGTGCTGAGGGGTATGGTTTAGTGATTGATAGCAGTGGTTGGACTCGATGATCTGGTGGGTCTTTTCCAACCTGGTGATTCTATGATTCTATAAAACTCACTTGCGGCTTCATAGGACTGTGGAGAGACGAACTTAGAGAGCTGCGTACTCTCAGTTACAATAAATCACAGCAAGATTCGATGTTAAGCAGCAGGGAGCCTGCTGGTCCCCACAATGGGAAACCTGAGAGTGAAAATCACTCTTCTTCTCTACCTGACAGCCTAAAAATCACGTGTCTCCACCTCGTGCTAAAAAGGACATCAGCGCCTTCTGCAATGTCTCCTTCTGATGAAAACTCACTTTTACCTGACCTGGCCACTTCGGGGAGGAAGCCGGCGAATAGCAGGAACGGATGGCATAGGAACTGCTGCAGCATCCTATCCCAACACTGAATAACACTTCCTCAGGGGCAGGTACTGCAAAACGGCCTTTTGCAGATGGAGCATTTGGACACAACACAAATGCTGTTTGGTGCCCAGCAGGTGCCTCTGGGCACTCAGGCTGGCTGCCAGGCTGTTTGCCCAACTCCCTCACCTCTGGGCTTTGATGAGCATCATTTAATCTGAAAGTTACAACAGAGCATTTTGGCCACTTCAATTCACAGAGCATCATCCAATGATGTGGAGCTGGGGGACTGGCACAAACTTTGGCATTCAGGCGTGGAAAAGAGAAGAAAGGCTTACTTCACTTTTCCTTGTTCCAAAGTGGAGAATATGAGATCAAAGTGATGTCCTGCTTGCGACATGACTGGTTTAGCAGCAAAATGAATCCGAGCTATCCATTGATAACAAAGGAAACATATTGTTAATTTACCAGAGCATTTACAGTGTCTGTCCCAGAAACCTTACACAGCCATGTGAATCAGTCATTCCCCGGATAACGAGACCCATGATAAAGCCAAGTTTTCCTCCCTAATCTCCAGCCCTGAATCCTCCAGGCTCGCTAATGACAGCAACCTGTTAGCGAGCTGTGTGCACGATCAAGCACCCATGAAATCATAAAGTGGCCAGAGCAATCTTTATGTCATTGCAAATGTTAGGTGCAGGCTGCCCTTTGCAAGCCCCAGATTCCAAACCCGGTTTGTGCCTGGGAAGAGGAGTGGAAAAAAATGAAACAGTCAAGGTGAAGCAAGTCTCAGTGATTGCTTCACACATACACATGCAGAGCGCTCTTTGTTAGTAATGGCCTGAAACATTATGCTTCCACAATACTATAACAGCATCACTTAGAGTCATTACATGAGCATAATGTGGTTCAATTTGGCTGCACGTGGTTTGCCTTGGTTTTTTTACAGTACAGAAAGGAAGGACTATAAGACTTCTGTGAGCCCATCCTAAATAATTTCACTGAAATGTAAATTATGATGCTTAAAGTCAGCTCAGTCTCTGGAAAGTAAATTACCCATCTAATGAATAAATATAGTTACTTCTCTATACAGGAGGAAACAGTTCAAGTGCCTGGCAAGCATCTATTGCCACTTTGACATCCAACTGCTCCTGCTGCAAGTGGCAACAGGTCTTCTGCGTCCTAGATGTCAACTCCATGGTTGTGTCTCAAGTGCAACAGGGGATCTATTAAAGAATGACACAAGGCATGTACATATGGGCACCTGATTCACTCCAACATCATACTGCAATAGCAAGTGATGTAACATGATAAACCCTCTCCTCTGTACAATTCCCAGCCTGCCTCTTACTGGGAGCTCATTAAGACCTCAGAAAATCACCTCTTGGAACCAAGCCAGCTGATTTAACTAGAGAAGCCTAATAAATATTAAAGAGAATATATATTCATGGCATAGGTACAGTATATATTTGGGCCTCCTCTTTGAGATTCTACTTACCAAAAGTGACCAAATTCTGCCTTGGGACATACAGCGAAAACCTGCGGATTCAGATCAGACTATAATCAAAGGCAGCATTTGTTCATAAATTGAAGTGACACAGGTTAATGAAGAAGAAAGGTAATTTCATTATCTGAATCTGAACAGATCTCATCATACAGGAAAAAACCTTAATGCAGCACTGATGGCAAATATAAGTAGATACCTTAATAGCCATCATCACTGACCCAACCAAGCGAATACCTAACAAATTGCTGTGCTAGAAAACAGCTTCTGACCTACCACTAATGTTTCATTTTGAACTCGGCACTGGCATAGCACCCAGGTCTTTTGAACTTGGAAAGGCATGTTCACTGCACACGCATTGAACTCCTAGCCTTGAGGCTGAATGTTACCTTATTTGGTGAAATATTTATTAGATTTGTCAGGTGAATAAAATTTGCCTGGTTGAAAGTATGCTTGTGTATTTTACTTTACCATTAGAGTGCCACTGAATTTGCCTGAAGTAGTTAAGAATATTGTAAGTGACACATCAGTAACGATTGGACCGAGCCAGAACAGAAACCTTCCAGGAGAACATGCTTTGCCTACAAAACTGAAGGCTAAATGATGCTGGTTTCAATTTCTCCCTACCAGAGGGGAGCAGAAGAGAAATTATGGTAGAAAAGTGTAAAAACAACATAACAAAGAAAAAAGATTATTAAAAAAAAAAAAAAAGAAAAACCTCAAGAACACCTCTTTTCCCTCATACACACACCTACAAACACTGCCAGGAAGGACAGCACAAATATTTCAGAATTAACTGTGAAGTCTGTGAAGTTCAGCAACAAGCACTGGACCAGAGCACTTGTTGGAGCTGCTTGTTCACCCTCTCCTCCCTCCTCCCACTCTCTCTGCACAAAATGCACCCGACATCCTACGCCTGGGGAATTAATTTCAGCCGCCCGGGTCTGATTTCTAATTACGATGCAGGATGCACAGTGATAAATTTCCTATGGGATACTCATTATATAGAGCATATGAATGTGCTGTAATCAGGCGTATTTGTTGCTATGGAAAAACACAGCAAGCATGCAGAGCCTTCTGTGTGGCATCTTTAGTGTCCCTGCACTCAGAGTACTTGGATTCCTTGGCGGCGCATGGCATAGCAACATGTTATCTGGCACGAAACCCAAGGACGTTACAAGTTTCAACTGAAAAACACTTGCAGGTCTTGTTAGCCCATTGCATCTTCAAGGGATGTTAGGCTTAATTACTCTGCATTATCCCCTCTTAAAGCACAGAGATCAAAGAAATATATCACAGGCAGGACCAGTCTGACAGTGTGATCTTTTCCTTCTTCCTAAAGCTTGTTGTCTTCCTCTTGTATATAGTGACCTCATCCATTTTAGAAGGGGAAATAGGATTATTGAGCCGTATCTTCAAACTTTTCCCTGCCATGGTTAAACAGGGCTTTCCCTGTGCCCAGTTAAGGGATGTTAGCCTGAACATCACATAGGACATGGCCCAGGTAGGACAAGCTGTGCTAAAACAAACAAGCAAGGGGAAAAAAGGGAAGAAAATCACCATGCCTATTAATTAAGACCCCTGCTAATCCTTTCTATGAGCAGCTCATGGAGGTGGGGAGGGGGTCAAAGTGCAGTCCTCTCTATGCTACTAAATTAATGGATCTAAGTGGTGCATGGAAACTCTCAGGCTATTTGTTTTATGCCTCCATTATTTTAAAATACTTAACCTATAGTCCAAACCCACAGTGCTGGAGCATATTCCCCAGGGTCTCACTCGGTCTCCATATGCATAGCCTGCCCCACCTGCTCCTCCAAAGTGATGGGGAGGTAACACAATCACTTTCATCATCTTTTAACAACATTTAGCTCTGTATTTCTGGAGGCTTTGACTCAGGGACAGCTTTTTCTAACACTGTGCTTGAGGTGAGAAGTGAGATGATGTAGCTGTGAAGAACTGCCAGTTCTGTCTGGGTGGCTGGAGTATCGACCACATGAAAAGCCATTGGAGGTGCTGAGCATCGCTGCTGCCAGAGTCTCAGTGGTGAAGCAGGCATCATTAGTTGTCTGCTGCTTATTCGTGAGAGAATATTACTTGCAATTCGGGGAAATTCCTACACCTCCCCTTTGCAGCAGGCAAATTAGGATATATTGTCTGGAAATAAAGAGGGCCGTAATAACCAATTCTGGTTAAACACTTATATGTTCAATGCAGATGTAATGAAGAGTGGAGTGTTTTTTCCTCCAAAACATGAGTTTCCTCATATTGCACTACAGCAGCACTCACATTTCTGTTCATCTCAGGCTGGAGGAGAGATCTGATTTGTGTTTGTGGGCTTAGTGTTGCTGACACCGTGCAAAAAATAAAGGAAGAATGAATTCATCAATGTTTTGGGTTTCAGTGGCACTGAACAGGGATTCCATCAACTATTTCTGTAGTTTCTTTCAAGATTAATGGTTTCTACTTCAGTAGGAGGATTTTGGAAAATGACAGGTCTGAGTGTGCATGAGAGGAGAGGTGTTAAAGCCAACAGGCTCAGAGACAACTCTCCACTTTCCTCTGCTCCCAGCTCCTTGCCCGAACTCCCCAGCATAACACCATGCTATGAAATCCAAGGACACGACTGTCTGAGCCATGACAGCCACTTCTGCAAACAGCTGGAGCAAGACCCCACCAGCTTGTTACAGATTCCCAGTCACTCTTCATCAGAATTAATCCATCCTTATTTGATGGAGTGCAAGCAAACTGAAAATAAGCAGGATCTTCTGCTTGATTGCAACTTCCCATTAATTCTGAAGAAATTTTCCCTCATCCAAAGAAGTTGTGCTTTATTTACCTGCTACCTCCTCCAGTCTGCAATGCATTTTGAGGTGGCACTGTTGTCCACACACAACGTGTCTTACACCATCCTGACATCCTAGATCATGTAAAACATAAGCCTACTAACTTATATAAAAAATAGCAGTACCTCAAGCTCATAACTGTCTCCAGAACCAGTCAATTGATGAAAACTAATGTCTCTACAAAGAGGCTCTGATATAAAACCAAGATGACAACAGATGGGCAACTGCCACTCTTCCAAGCCCAGGCAAGTGGACAGGCTAATGGTGAAATGTTATTTATCAAAATTGAAGGAAAACTTTTCAAAACATTCTTAGTTTTGGTAGGGTTGCTTTTCACAACACTTATATACGAGAAACTTGACAAGAAATCTGAATACGCAATTTCTCAAACAAAACACACAAAAACCAAAATTCCCCTCCTACTTCAAGGGAAAAGTGTCTCATTCGCTGATGCCAAATAGTGATTTAAAACACTGACAGATACAGACCACTAAAACTTCCCGTAATGAACTGTGGTTTTCAGTGTTGGTAAGAAACCTCAAAACACAACAGGAAATGAGGCAAAGGTTTTGTTGCTTTTTTTTTTTTACATGAAGGGGAGATCATTATCATTTGTTGCTAAATCCATAACTCGGAAAAATGTTCTGATCATCCCATCCCTCCCAACCTGGCACAAGACTCCCACCATGCTCCCATGCACAGGAGTGTCTGGAGGAGCAGCACAGGTCTAGGTCACACCAGCTGCAGATGAAAGCAGAAGCTCAACTGCTGATTTAAGGTCTTTCAACTGCTGCTTTTTTGGAAACAAAAGATGCAAAACCAATTTTCCTCTGTGTCAGTTCTATCTTGCCAGCAGTACTGCCGTGGTTACCACTGGGGGCTTCGGTTTTAATAGTTTGGGGGGACTTTTTGACTGTTGAACTGATCTAGCTTTGATCTCTCTGCTGAAATATTTGATAATCCTATGAGGCTTTTCTTTTCTCAAGCAGAGGAAACTCTCATCTAGGAAGTTTTGAAGAAGTGGTTTTTGTCTTATCCTTTTCTGCACATGCAGCCTCCTCACCCTTCCCATTGCCTCCTTCCCATTCCAACAGCTTGATAATGAAATTGTAACACTAAACAACACATGATGAAGCACAGAGAGGTGAAAGCTCTTCAAGGCTGTGTAGTCACCAGAGAGACAGCTGAGGCGTGCAGTTTGCTGTGTTACTGCACCCGTTTCACCTGCTGGATAACTGAGTGTCAATTCGCAGAACCAGAAAGAGCTGTTGTGAGCTCACTTATTTCTTATCTGAGTGTGCTCATGATGCCAGCTATTAGGACAGTACCAGTAAGTATCGACTGAAAAAAACACCCAAAAAGGTGACCTTCGTTCCTGCTTTTAACTTCTGGACCATGCATCAAAATCTCCCTGATTTCCATGCTTAAAATTAGTTACAGTTTCATAATTCTTATAGATTTATTCAGCTCCACATTGAGGGTGAATACAAATATTTTAGGTTGCACTCCCAGTCTTGAGGGCTGACCCCACTCCTAGGATATCTAAGCCTGCAATACTTGAAGCATAACAGCTACTTTCCAAAACAATTTGTGCCTAGAAACTACAGACAGATCTGTTTTAAAACTCCATGGAAATACGGCAGACAATATTTCCCCAGCTGCATTCAAATTAGCTACGAATCTGAGCTGTTAACTAAGGCAATATTAGCATACACGTAGCAGAGCAGCTACTGGCAGTACTAGTCTGCCTGGGTCCCACTGCACATGTTCTCAGAGGACAACAAACGCACAGGACCAGCTCTCTCAAGCAAGTGGGAGTGCTGCTATCCTGTGAACAGGATTAAGCATAAGCAATTGTAGACAGGGAAGGAAAAAAACAATGACCTTGTTTCTTTGAGGGCAGAGTCCAAACAAAAAGCAGTAAAGATCCCAGGACTGCGTCAGTTTGGTAATTCAGCCAGGAGATGCCATAAATAAGGTCCGCGGGCCAAGATACATTAAGGAGTCATGAAGACAGTTTTCTCAGGGATAGAGATGGTAATCTCTGCTCAGCTGCAAAGGGCTGCAGCTGCTGAATAATTGCTTCAATACCAGTGGTTTCACAGACAGCTTATCAGCCTGCCCTGTCCTGCCCTTGGAGTGGGAGGTTAAAGTCCAGGGACAGAGACAAATTTAGAGGGACAAAGAAATGATAAGTAGAAGGAAGAGGAAGGCCTCTGTTTGCTTCCCGTTGCCCTTCTAGTTTAGAGAGATAAGGACCCCTTTTTGTTGGAGCAATAAAGGGAAGTGGATTAGCTGTGTCAACCAGGATTTTCCTTGTGGACTTGGGGGAATGGGAAGCAGTGAGTTTGAATTGTCCTACTCCCTTGTGATGTCCAGCTGCTGCTGTGACACTAATGATAACAACTGTCCCAGAGGTGAGCAAAGCCTCTTTGAAATGGGGATTCACCCCAATATAGCTACTCCCTACTTAAGGTTTAAAAAATCATTGTTTTTTACCACTTTTGCCAGATCAGATGTGAATTTTTTAGCAAGCAACAGAATGTATTTATTAGCTGGGACGCAGCAGTGAGCTGGTGCCACTCCACAGCTGCCAGATAACAATAAAGCAAGACCCAGCAGTTCAGCACATAGGAGTTCAACTATGTCTTTTGCAGCCTGAAGAAGACATCTCAAGACATTAAAAATAAAAATAAATTTTAAACATCTTTTAAACCTGCATCCATCAGCAGTGAGACAGAAGACAGGTAGGTGGGAAGAGGGAACACAAAAGGTCCAATAAAGAATTTAAACTCCTATTATTTACACGAGGAATGATTTGGTTTGGAAGGAATCTCAAAGCCCACCCAGTTCCACCCCCTTGCCATGGGCAAGGGCTCCTCACACTGGATCAGATTGTTCACAAANGGAGGTGGTTGAGTCACCTTTCCTGGAGGTGTTTAAGGTGCAGGTGGATGAGGTACTGAGGGGCATGGTTTACAGACTGGTGGGAATGGTTGGACTCGATGATTCAGTGGGTCTCTTCCAACCTGGTGATTCTATGATTCTATGATCAGTACACTCCCTGATAAAGAGTGTCCCCATCTTTCACTTTGGTCCCCTTTAGGTACTGTAAGTCTGCTGTAAGGTCTCCTGGATCCTTCTCTTATCTAGGCTTAACAGGCCCAAGTCTCTCAGCCTGTCCTCATATGGGACATTCTCCAGCCCTCTGATCATCTTTGTGGCCTCCTCTAGACTTGCTCTACCAGATCCATCTCCTCCCAGTGGATATACAGCACAGTGTACAATATAGAGCAGTACATTGTGCTAAACAGCACTATTGTGCTTAGAAAGTACATTGTCCTCTCTTGGCAGCCAAACTGCATTCTGCTTCTGGGCTAAAAGTTTTGGAGTGATAGCAGCCTCTTGCCCAGAGAGCAGACAGCCCTTGTGACCACACCCCAGGACATCCCACTTGACTCTGCCCCTGGAAAGAGCTCTGTGGAGAGGCACAGTAGATATCTTTAAAAAAAAAAAAGATTTTTAGTGGTTATCCATGGCTACACTTGGTTTTGTCAGACAGTACAGCACGGTGATGATGTCACTTCTTAAAACCACAGTTTAGCATAATTCTTAGGTGCCTTGATAAGTCACAGGAAATTAAGCAGATGATTATCTAATCAAAAGCACAAACTGCAATAATTTTCCCTTATCACCCCATCAGCCTGAGATCTCAAAACAATTTACAGAATGAGTAAGTCAAGACATGTAATAATCTCCAAGGGCTGGTACCGTGCCCATTTTACAGGTAGGGAAACTGAGGCACATAATTTCCAGGCAAAGATAAGTGTGTTTTCCCACCACACTCTCAACAGACTCATTGAAACCAAGAAGGTGACTGTTGAAACATTAGGATTTGTCTCATGAATGAAGGGGATAGAGGTGGTCTTAAAAGTCTGCATCAAGTTACAGAAGAAAGCATGGATCAGACAGGAAAAGATGCAAAGAGCACCAGCTTCTTGGTGCAACTACAGGTCTGCCTGTTACAGGTACATACAGAAATTCTGTTTATGAATAAGTACATGCATACGTCCTGCTTTGAAATTCACTCTGACGTTGCACTGTTGACTTACCAGCCCCTCTGCAGTAAAGGAGGGGTGATGGATTCGCATTAATGTGCATCCCGGGAAGCAAGCGTGTCCTCAGGGGAGCAGTGTGATTCGTTTTTAATGATACTTCCCTGAGTCTGCAGGCCCCATAAGCCAAGAATTACAAGCCTTGAAAGTCATCATCACTGTTGTTGGTGAAGGAGGCTTTCCAGCCCAAGTGGGAGTCGGTACAGCAGAGGGATCATTTTAAAATAAGTGACAAGAATATATTAGGGGAAGGAAAATTATACTGCTCAACAAGTGAAGAAAATAATAATAATAAAAAAAACACAACAAAGCCACTTCCTGCCAGAAACTCTGATTCAGAAACAAGACAAGAAGGCAAATTACTTCCCCCTGTCTACACTGCATGGAGCAAACCTACACACATAGGTCAGAGGCCTAGCAAGAGCCTGAGGCTAAACTAATTATTGTGATTTGCTCGTCTTTTGTAATTAATCTAGGAAAGGCTTAAGGCTGTTAGCAGCTTTAAAGAAGTAAATCTGAAGGACCAATTAATTAAAAACAGCAGTGCTTAATGAGGACCTTTTGGTTCTCTCGTGTTGATTGTTATATTTGTTGAAAGTTAAGTTTCCGCTGTCTGTCAGATCTTGTCTGGTCTTGTAGAATAGATCTTCTTACTTGGTGCTTAAGACTTGACACTGGAACAAAAGCTTTCGATTACAAAGCAATTTGTGGGGATTATAATGGAATGAGCTACACCCACGCTGCCTGATTTAACAATCAATTTGAAGCAATGTTCAGTTCAACCAAGAAGCCTTAAAGCCCCTGAATCTACAGTTTCTACCTTCCAGTTCCTCTTCTCCAGACCAGATCCCACAGGTGTTAATCACAGAGGGAAGTTGAAGCATGAACCTCAAAACTTCTTTTGAAAGGAAAAAGAGAGATGCACTTTTCCTTACTCAGTCTTGCCTTAAATTCACAAGTAAGCACCCGTGTCTCTCCACATTTTCTGTGTAATTGTAAATGCAGTGCAGATCACGAGAGTCACGGCTTGCTTTAGCCCACAAGTGACAGCCGAGCATCACAGCAATATAGTCATGGCTTTATCTTCATACACTCAACATCACATAGGCAAAAGTCAAACCACATCCTGAAAGCACAGTCACACCCCTGAGTCTGCTATTACTATGAGTCCTTCAAAGTTTAGTGATTGATGGGAATGGTTGGACTCAATGATCCAGTGGGTCCTTTCCAATCTAGTGATTCTATGATTCTATAAAAGCAGTTGGGTGCCAGAGAAACAAATGATGTTATGGAGGTCACAGTCAGCAGTTGAGAGAAATGGCCAATTCCATTCCTGCTATGCTCTTGGGCCTGGCATGTTTAGGAAATCTTATGCAGTACTCTTAAACGTGTGGAAAAATATTGATGCTTTAGTTTATTTAATCCGGGGAACAATCAATTCACCCCAAGAACATCCATTTTTTGTTTCTGTCAAGCTGGATCTACAAATTAAGTACTAATAACAGAGCACTGACGGGGGGAAACATGGACCAAGGTGTTAGCTAAAGACCCTGAGGATCTTACAAAGAACAATAATATTAGTCGCCAAGCAAATGAGACATCTGTCATTGGCAAAAAAATAGGACCCTCCAACTATTTGCTGTCCTTACATAAAATATGCAAAAATGCCAGAAAAGAGACTGTAAAGGCTTTTACAAATATGAGAGGAATCAAGATCAGGTTACCAGCTTAGCTCCAGAAACAGCCCTTTGTGAACAAAATTGGACTATTTCGCCTGGCAAACAGAGGAATCATATCCATGCTATTCTCCTTCAGACACCTTCCCTGTCATCTGTCCCTACAGCCAGCATTTTTCACATGCAGCAAATTAATTTTACATTCTCAGCAGGCATTTCTTTTAGAGACCGGCCAACTTCCTGATATTTTGTGTTCATTTTTCATATCAGCAGATCTATTTTAAATAAAAAGCTATGTGTTTTACAAAACATGAGTGCCAGTAACACAGAGGAAGAACGTGACATTTTTCTCCACAGGATATTTTGACTGACACACGAAAAAGTCTATAATCTTCCATCGGCTCAAGCTGCTCATGTTGACATCCAAATGTTTGGTGAAAAAGAGCTTGATTGCCTTCCATGAAAGGTGTGGGCTTCTGATTTAGTCTCTCCAACCCAGAAAAGAAACTGACCTCAAGTTCTTCCCCAAACTATTTTATTTTATTCACCTCTCACAAATGCAGCAGGTGAATTGCCTTTCCACTGCTTCACTGAGTCTCCACACAATATCTTATTTACTTTCTTCTCATTCTCACACTACCAGCTGCTCATCTGTGCCAGCTGAGCCTATCCCGAAAACCATTCCAACTCATTGGTCAGCATGGTGGAAACGCTCCCTAACTTTTAAAATTACTTGATCCTTACCTCAGTAGCCCCCTTAAAAGCTCCACAGCTGTGATGCCTCTCAATGCATGGAGATCCACCACCCTCCTGGAGAATCAGTCAACCCCTGCAGAAAGGAAGCATCTGACACATCCGTGGAAGTGAGAAAACCTTCCCAATCCCACACAAACACTGTGCTGCCTCATCTCAACGTTATACAACTTCAAAATCCTCCCAGACAGCAGCGCACAGTCTGCTTGGAGCCTGCTGTAAAATTAGTCAAGTTCCAAACAAAAGTCAGAGCAAAACTTTATTAATTTCTAGAATCCTTATGGTTCTGTACTTAGGTAAAAACACTCCAACACTACAATGAAAAACATCCCCTAAGTGTTTTTCCCCCAAACACAACAGTGGAAACTCCATAAGCTTTGAGTCATCATTTCAGACAGATTATTTCATCGGTGATGGGGAGAAGCAGAGGCTGAATTCATCCCTCAGCACCTGTATGGCATGGAAAATCCTGCTAGAACTGGGTGCCATCATGCAGAGATCCCCAAAATCAGCTCCACCTCCCAGCAATGTGCAAGTAGACATAATACCAGCATGAACAACTAGCTAATCTTTCCAGGATTATGAATGAATAAAGATTTAAAACTGACCCTTGTGTGTGTGTCAGCATTTATGAGTAAGTTTATGGCTAAGCCATAGCAGCACATCAGACAGGAATACATGACAGTGAAAGACTTTATTTTTCAGTGAACATAGAAGCCATCTCTCTGTGCTTCAGACTAGGTTCACGTGGATCTAAGTTCTGGGGCTGGGAAAGCTAGTATTTCTCTGCTGCATTCATGGCACTTGAAATGTTGGATGAATATCTGTGTTAGCAGGTGTTGATAGGCTCATACTTCACTTCTGAGCCAGACAGAGATTTGGGGAACATGGTGGAAGAAGGAGGTTTTTTTCTGGTTCTTCCAGATCCGCAGATGTTTACTGAAAGAACTGAAATGGGGAAAAATGCACTTCTTCTGATCCATTGGGGTGCAGGTACGCATCACCAGCTTGGGGTTTGGACATGAGTAGCCGATTTTGGAAAACTACAGAGCTGGAAGAGATTGTTACAGAGTCACTGCAGGGCTAGTGCTCAAAAGGACCAGGGCCCTAGGGTTAAACTTTGAGCCCCTCATGGTCACAGAGCTGTGGTTAACCTTGAGTTTTTATTTAGCATATTATAAGGAAAAAACAAAGGGCAGGGGGAGGAAGCAAGGGCCATTTGCTGCTGTGCTCTTTAGAAACAGGGCTAGCCTGAAGGATGAGGCTGGCAAAACTATACTGCTTGTATTTAGTGTAAGTACAAGCACAAGCGGGCATTACTGGACTCAACTGGCTTCAGAGCTGCAAGAGCTGGTACTGGGAAGGGCTGAAACTTTTTATGTGCTCTGGGACCTGCTGCTTGCTGAGTTCCTGCTTTGGGAAAGAAAATATTCATGAGCTTTCCCCTGTTTAACTCTGTGCCCCCAGTGGGTCTCTGCTTTGACCCATCTGGGCACCCATGGAACCATCTCCATGTCAAAACTAGGTTTAGGCAGCGCCCCCAAAGCTGTCTTTGTCAGCCCTCCCAGACAACAAGAGTAAATGCAATCTGCCACAGAGAGAAGTGGAGCCAACAATTTTCATCTGTTGATATTAAATAACGAAGCAGACTGAATGCCTCTGCCACAATGCAAACAGGAGCCTTGCCTGCATTTTTGCTTCACTTACTGGGGGAGACTGGGTTTTTTTCAGCTGAAAGGCACGAAAGGGAATATGAGCTATTTAACCGAGTGCTAAAAATGAAAGCCACTTTAAGATATTTTCCCTCTTGGCATAAGGTTTCCCAGATCCTGATTTCCAGCAGATCTCAGCTCAATGCTGTCAACAGCTTTGCATATGCACTCATGAGCCTCAAAGCATTTTAGATACCAAGGCTGCTGAAGCCTGTTATGAGGGTAAAAGGGACTGCAGATAGCATGCAGCATTGACCTTGGCATTACCTCCCATGTAGGTCCCCTTTGTGACTACCACCACTTTGGACAGGGCTGGAGACCTCCGAGGAGCATTTCAAAGGAACGGGCTCAAGAACCATCATAGCAGCCTTTCCCTCAATAAAATAAAGAGATCAGGAAGATCTCTGAAGCCAAGCAATGACTAACACACCTTCTCTCTTTCAACACTTCAAGCTGAAGATCCCAAACAAGGAAGTTCAACCACCACAGCACTTTGTACTGCTACCATCATTGTTTCCCCTTCCATTTCCTTGTATCACAGGGAGAAAGTAAGATTTCCAGGCATACACAAATCCACAAAAAAATTAGAATCATAGAAACACCAGGTGGGAAAAGACCCACCAGATCATCAAGTCAAACCATTCCTATCAATCACTAAACCATGTCCCTCAGCACCTCATCCACCCATCCCTTAAACACCTTCAGGGAAGGGGACTCAACCACCTCCCTGGGCAGCCAATTAGGACCTCTTGTTCCCATTTATTTCACCTGTGTGACCTAGAGCATAAAGCACTACAGTCGTACGACTTNCTCAACCAGCTCCCTGGGCAGCCAATCAGGACCTAGAACATTAAGCACTACAGTCGTATGACTCTTTGATGATAACCATAACTGCCTCAGTTGCTTCCTTAGAGATAGTCTTGTCTCGGGAGCAGGACCTGAAGAACCTCCTTGCCAGCCAGAACGACCTGTGCTTGATGCTCTGGATTTTGCCTTTATATACCTTTATAGCACCACAGGGCACCACATTGCCCAGGAATAAAATGAGATTTTCTTCATGACAGAAGCCTGATGCTCAGCTAAGAGCAGGCAGAGGGAGAAGAACAGAGAGTCCTATAGAGAAACCCCCCCTCCTCTCAAACCGCAGTCTGGCCACAACCCAGTTTGTTTCCAGCAGCTGTGCCAGTGTTTCGTGTGTCCATGCAGTGAACTGAGTCATCAAACTGATCCATTATAAACTGTGTATAGACAATTTTGCAACTTCTCAAGCATGAATGCAAGTCCAATCACTCGGACTAGTTGGCATCACAGACACAGTACACAGTTACTGGGGAGGGGACACAAAAATACTGGTCCAGCAACATTAATTTATTGTTTGTTTAGTTTGATTTGATAAAGACCATGGCAGCATCTGGCCGCTTTTAAACAGAGGGGGCAGAAGTGCATGAATATCTGATTAGTTGAGTATTATCCCTCTAGATCTGGACATCAGCAGCTCTCTAGGATTAGGAATTTTGCATATTCACTTCCAAGCAAGACCCTGCTGTACATGAGGGAATTTAGTGCTGGCTGGAAGTCACAAAGCAGAGAAAAAAAGAAAGCGTTTAGTGCTTTTTCTTTCCTATAATTTAAAGTATATAAAATAAAATAATAATATATTCAGGAACTGAACACCTAAATGCTTTCTTATGCTGGACAAGAACACTGGCTTGGTAGCAATCAGAAGATGCTTGATAACATGTTTGCAGCTATGTCACTAGCGACCTATCAGTCTCCTTATGTATGAAGATAGATGTCAAGGCTGAGCCATTGCGTATTCTTGAGATACAAAGAAGAATACTTTGAAAAGTAGTCCCAGAGCACTCCAGTCATCACCATGAGATGAGGCACAATAAGACATCTGAAAAGCTGTGGCAGTTGTTTTATGTCTGATATGTGTTTTTGTGAATAGCGGCTTCGGTAATTTATGTTCTCGTTTGAAAAGCTTTTTGTAGCCTTAATATACACAGTGGTTAACCCTTCTACTCCTCAGCTCAGGAATGTGTGCAAGTCACTGAAACAAATAATACTATCCTTGGCTCCATTTCCAACATCCTTTTCACATCTACACACTAACATTCCTTATTTTTCATGCATGTAGACTAGCTGTATCCCTAAAGCACAAAGGATACCCCAAAAAAAGGATCAACACCAGATTTCCTCTACCCTTCCACAGCCTATCCCTCCCTCGACATCCTTCATTTTATTTTTTCAGGGCTCCCTCCTTTCCTTCTTCAGGAATCCATCTTTTAACTTTGCTGCCTGTACAAATGCTGCCATCCAACCCTTCTGCAAACATTTTGCAAGGAATCAATTCTCTAAAGATCAATTCAACACAATTTCCAGACTTTCTTGGGAAATACAGGTTTGGCAGAATGACCTCTACGAATCAATCCCAGGTACAAAAGAACCAAAGCCATCCCCAGCAGCAGCTAACATTTTTTAGCTGGTGGAATCTCAACAGAAATATTTACAATAGTTTTGCATGTGCGTGCACAAGCATAAAATGCAGGAGACAATTCAGAGAACAATATCATGCCAAACAAGAGCAGAGTGAATAATTGCTTATAACAATACTACCAGCAGGACAAGAATATTTAGTTTTATATGCCAGAAAAAAAAGGAAAACATCCTTGCTGTGTAGAGGATGCTCTTCCACGTAGATGTCTCTCTCCACCCTTAGCCTGCACTGGCCTGTGCCCAAGCCTGCAGGTATGAGACAGTCAATAAAACCCGCAAGGGTAGCTAATGCAGGGACACAATGTGCACTGAGGTCCTTTAAGGTGTTCACATGTCAGTGAAATTGTAACACGTTTGTGTGATGTCTGCAGCTGCCTCTGTTGCATCGTGCTGCCACTGCATGTCACTGTTAAGACAGAATGGCAATGAACAACGGGGATTTTAGGGAAGGCTATAAAAGTCTAGCAGTGATTGACCCCCCCAGTTCTCAAAAGTTACCCCTAGTTATGTCTTAGTCAGTACATCCATCCTAACGCAAGAGGAGAGTTGGAAACCTGAGGTGTCATTAGCACTTGCACCAAGCTGAAAGCAGCATCGGAATAAGTAACACGTGCTTGGAAGAGAGAAAAGTTGGGAAAACACCTATGAGAAAAAGGATACCAGAGGGAAGGGAAAAGACCGATGGTTAAAGATCACTTGCAGAGTTGAAGTTAAACCATTATGTCCACCAGTGTTTATAAGCAATAAGGCCCTTCTGAACTTCATAGCAATAACAATAACTATTTCTCTAACAACAACAAAAAGAAAATCGCCGTCTGCTCAAAATTAATAGGAGCTAAATAGGGACCTTTTCTTACTACACTTTGCTGGTGCATTGACAACCTGTCAGAACAACAACTTTCAGCACCACTGTAACACTACAACCTAAACAAGTTATTAATCAGATTAATCCATACCTTCTCCTGTCCCTACAGCCACAAGAGACTCTTCACTCAAGTGCAAGTCCTAGACCATCTTGTGTTTGGCCTTCTGTGTTGTCCTCATTTTTAGTTTATGAGATCTGAGAGACTCATTTGAAATTAAACAAAGAAGTAAAGATTAGGTGTTCTGTCATTTAGTACTTCCTTTGCCTGCTTTATCTTTAGCAGCTTTTGGCAGAGAAAAGGAACAGCAGTAGCCAAGATGGGCTTTTTCTGTGAATCCACACGACCTAACCAGACACAAAATCATGTCACTTGACTCTAGTTAGCAAGCCAAACCTCTATCCAGGGTCTCCTTCCAAATGCTACACTCGAATTCATTTTGCCATCAAGACATGTGGTTAACGAGACTCATGGAAAACATATTAAAAAATAAAGCACAGAGCAGATCCAGATGTTCTGAAATGCTAAACTTAGTGCCTTGCACTCTTCCCTCCCTATCCAAGCTTTAAAAAATTCCTAAAAAACTCAAAAGCATTCCTGAGCTGGTCTGTAATGAGCCATTACTTCATACGCAAAAGTATACTCTAACACAGACTTAAATAATCAATCTTTTAGCCATAAACACAATCACCAAAACACTTTGAAAGTTTGAATCAACTTCATGAAAGGATAAAAATTCTTTACTTTCTTTCTTATTTTAAAAAAGACTCTCGTGTCCAATAGAAGTCGGTTTTCACATTGAAAAAACAGAGGCAAGATAATATCCCTGAGCATCAATGGTGCATTAGGCAAGGAAGGTTTGCAGGAAAGGAGGTAAAGGCACTTTGCACCTGATTTTCAAGGTGTTATGCACAAGATAGGAGAAACCATGTTCAACAACACTGCCTTGCTCAAACCATGCAGTAAGCACAAACATGCTTGTTTCTCACCTACTTAATTAGCACTTGTCGCCTATCTTACAGGCATAGAGGATGGAGTTAGAGGGCTATAGGGTACTACTAGCACCGTTCTTCTCTTATTTGAAATCACTGCAGATCTTTATCTCCCAGATAAATCTACGTTTCTTAAGGCTCATCTGCTTTTTAAGAACTTCACAGTTTCAAAAAGTTAATGCCTCAATTACCTCTATTTCTGTGGAAATAGTCACATGCTTCAGTTCCTTGAAATAGAAGATATAAAGTGCTTAACTACCAGCAGGACCAAGCCCTCCTGTCATACAATGAAAATGGGAAGGAAGAAAGGAAATCTTTCTAGTTCTACTCAGTTCTGGAATCAGCTGCTATTTGCACATTACTCCTTCCTCCCACTCCTACGGTTTTTTTTCCAGTGCAAAGATGCTTAACCTGATCTTGTCCCCTTGGGCTGTCCAGGAATCTCCTGAGTTCCCTTCTCATATCATGAGTGAGACTCAGTTAAATAACTGCTGGGCCAGAATCAGTTACATCATTCTTCCCTTCTTGTTTTTCACGTATTGTCTAGTAGTTCCACACGCCTTCCCTATAATATAGCTTCCTATAGCTTTCAGGCAGTCTGAGAAACAATGGAGATCAGTATTATTTTTTTATAATCCTAGATGCAGTAATTGAAGCCTTACATCCCTGAAAAGTAGTTGGAGGTTATTCATTGGATGAATATGTCGAGTGCATTCATATAACCAGCCTTACATACAGCCATGAGAAGCTTTTTACTGGGAAAGACATTAAGACTAGGTCACCAGGATGAGACAGTTGAGTTTATGTCCGTTCTCTGTGTCCCTCAGGCCCAGTTTTCTGGCTTATGTATGCACAAATACCAAGAAAGAACCAGTGAGTCAATATGCTTGGGCACTTTTAAAAATCCCCTTAAGGAACTCGTCACCAGCTACAAGTGCTTCACTGCCTTTGAAGCCTTGTCCCACAAGCTCTTCTTTACCTCTGGAGTGCAGAAGCCCCACAAACCACCTACACTTCCTAGATGAGAAGGTGTTTCAAATCAATGAAATAGTCTTGCTTCAAATTCATCCATCAAGTTACATTAAGATCTGGAACGACAGTAGATCTCATGCTTTAAAAATAAATGGAAAACGTATGTTTTCCTATTAAAGCTTACATCAAAATTGTCATTAAAATCCTCCCGATATCACAATTTTAGTCATGTCTGTGAACCTTCTGCACTTCCTTCTCTTCCCCAACCCAACCAGAGGTACCATTTTATCCAGACCAGTTCGTGTTGAATGTAAATCTTACATATCATTGAAGATTTTCCCAACAGGCTTTACTTAATAAAAAAGAAGTGTCCAAGTCTACCTGCCAAAGGCATTTTTTCAGGATCTGGGCCTTTGAGACTTATCTTAACTACACGTTGCACATCAGCTTGAAAATTGGCTCCAAAACATTTGGAAATTATTACTGTCTGCTAGCTCTGTAATTATAAAAAGCTGAAATTACTTTGAAGCTTCAGTTAGAGAAGACCGACGCTGCAATTACTCAACAGAGCCATTTGCAATCTGATTGTCGATGAGGGTCATATGTTCATATCTGTGCAAAAACCTGAGCCACTGAAGGGCTGGACACTGCAAAATACAAGCATCCAGGCATCTCTTGTTAATATGCTGCCTCATAAGACAATATTCTATAAACTAAGAAAATTGATATATTACATGCTGGTTTGATTGTTAGTTACAGTTTCTCTGTAAAGAAGCA
This sequence comes from Piaya cayana, assembly GCA_013389865.1. Classification (NCBI taxonomy): domain Eukaryota; kingdom Metazoa; phylum Chordata; class Aves; order Cuculiformes; family Coccyzidae; genus Piaya; species Piaya cayana. The sequence continues at coordinate 2,595 of WAAB01009692.1, read as the reverse complement.
TATATAAAAGGGTGCTATGAAGAGATAGTGTGTTTTATAGAAGTGGCCAGCAACTTATGGTTCAGCTGTATGGAAACAATTAGCACCTGCATATCAATACAAAGCAGCAAAGTTCAGAAACCATGATCTCAGCTTTTGGCAGAATGAATGTCTTAAGTTTTCCCGGGCAATAAATCTAGTGATTACTGAGATTATCTTAATTTATATTAACTTCCATCATTTTTTTTTGTACCGGCATAAACAATCCTGCTCAGTCTTTGCCAAGTCGGGCGCTAGTCCTAAAGGTGTTGCTTTCTCAAACAGGAAAGATGAGCCACACAGGAAGACCTGTCCCTATGACCCATACTCACATGGCTTTAGGTCTGATATATGTGCCGAGTACTCAAAACCCATCAGATTTTAGAAGTATTTATGATGAGAACAATTTCTTTGATAAATATCTATTTTTCATTAAAAATGACAGATTTGCTCTCCAATTATATTTATTTATTTATATACACACGCACGCACGCGCAATATTAAATTCACTCTGCCAGCGGAAAAAAAACTTTACAGCAATTCAGCGGCCAGCAAACACATTTGCCAAACATTTTAACAAAATGAAAATACAGTTCAAAATAATTCCTATGTAAAAACTACACTCTGGTGTTCTTGCGGTTGTTTTGGTTTGGGGGTTTTTCTTACTTTGTTGGAACCAATTTGCTTACCACTATTTGTATGATGGAATGTAAAAACCTAACTATGAGAGTAAAGATTACAGAACTAAAGTCCCTTGAGTTATTCTGTCTCTTTCAGCAGAACACTCAGCAATCAAGAGGGTAGTTTTTCCCAAGAGAAAAGTACTGTGCAAAGGCCACCGCAAGCCCTGTTCATGAGGGCTGGTGCACAGCCACCTGGGTTGCATCCAGCCCACATGGCATGCAGGAAGGCTGTTCACTAGGAGATCTGCTAGGTCATAATATTAATTTCTCCATCCGTATATGCTGTAATTTATTAAAAATAAAACTCTGTTGCTGCTGTGGTAAAGTCCTGGCTCGAAGCAGACAGAGCCATGGGCTGCACGGGCAGGCAGAACCATCAGTCTTCTCTCACAAACACACATATGCAGTGAGGAAGAGGAAGGCAGCTTCCCCACCCAGTCACTTCTTGAGGGTTTGGTCCCAGTTCTTCTTACAGATGTGCAGCCCTTTTCCACCAGTGGACCTGCATGAGCATTGCAGGAAGGCCATGAATACTTGTGTGTTGTTAGTATTGACCATCTTAGAGAGCGGAAAACAGAATTCTTCTGAGTATCAGTACCAGGGGGATGATGAGCTTAGTAAGAAGCAGAAGGAAACAGCAGAATAACAGACATCTCCATCTCCTGCTGCCTGCAGGGAGCTGGAGGAAGACCTGGCATCAGCCTTGGTGCTGCTCAGTGGGGCTGTTGACGCTCTTTGCACAGCTGAGTCCTTCGCAGTGGCAGCTGTTCGATGCCAGACTGCATCCTCACCCAGCTCCCACCACACTCACAGGGTTCAGCACCCAAGCAGTCCCTCAGCCTTAACACAATCCTGCAGCATTAAACAACACATCATGGCCCAAAATTCTCACAAACGTGCCTTAACTGGCACCTACAAACTCCTTCAGCACAGATGAGAGCTCAGGCAGACAGGCGTTACTGTAGCCTTTGACTAGACACCACTTAAGAAAAAAGAAAAGACAGTACTTTGTCCCTGGGTAATACCACCACTTTCACTTAATTAAAATCTTTTAACAGGCTCTCCCTCCTTCACACCTCCCTGTTAGCAGAGGCTTTATTCAGAATAGAAAGATTAACAGCATTTTCGTTACTTTGATGTTACCCAGAACAAATTAAAAACTAAATGACTCTAGTTATTCACTTCTAGAGTACAATGCCCTGTGTTATGCTACCAGTTTTTTTTTCTTGTAGCCTGACACCCAAGCTAGAAAGCAATAGGATATTTGTGTATTTAACAGCAGGCAGATGTTCCATATTATTGTAACACTGTCTTAAAGTTTTGAATAAAAATCATGAAGTCGCAGGTATTTGAGGAGTGGGAATCATCTCTCTATTCTACATTGTTATGCAAAATTATTGAGATAACTGGTTTACAGCTCTGTTTACCCCCGAGGCTTGTTTCAATGCCATATCCTGTCGTTTGGTAGCTTGACTTTGAACCAGAACTGGTACAGCACCACAGCAAATACCAACTCAGCCTGTCAGCAGCAGGAGAACCGTTTAGAGGTGTCCCTACATCAGACTACCAGACCAAGAGGCTTGAAAAATTAACACTATTTTAGATGATCTTGTGTGTTGAAAGTACAGAAAAGGATGGGAACAAGAGAGGATAAAAAAATGAACCAAAACCCAAACTTTGTTTATGTGCCTTTAAAAGAAAAACACAAAAAAACCCCATGAGTTTGGATAGGAACTTTCTGGTAGNTTCAGTAGTCTCCAATTCCTCCCTCCAATTTCACCATCAGTCATAAAACAACTGCCCACTGAGAAAGTTCATTTAACCTCATTTTACACTTAAAAGAAGGACTCTATGGCCTTGATCCATTTTGAGTCCACTCTCATCAAAAGGTCAG
>WAAB01009689.1:53242-82357 GCA_013389865.1 Piaya cayana | reverse complement strand
GATTCTGTGATTCTGTGACAAATGGCACAAGCAGCAGTACTTGTCCAAACACATCCTCAGAACACAGCATCCTCTGGACTGACACAGTGCAGTGTTCCCTTACAGACACCTAAACATGCAAATGACAGTGCCTTGTGCTAAACAAAGTATTCAATCTTTCTAATAACATCTATTTTAAAATAGAGAAGAAGATATTTCTACTTTATAAAAGACCCAAACCAGAATGAATTACACACAGACACCTCAAACATACTCAAGACTACTTCAGAGGGAAGCTTTGCCGTGTGAATATCAGCAGTTTTGCCCCTTTTATCTTATCTACAGGAACTAATTTGGAATGTGGTAGACAGCTCTCCTGCTGCCAATTATTTTTTTCCCTACTTGGAGATACTTGATTCATTGTTCCTTTCAGTGTTCTCTGAAAACGATACAGAAAATTTGCAACATGAAACCAGGACTTCCAATGAAGATTTTAAAATTTATAAAGGTCTCTTTGTATAGTAATCTGCAGTTGTAGACCAGGATCAGAGAGAGGTTGGGTCGCAAAGGGAACAGGCAGAAGCAGGGGATATTTAAAACCAACTTTTTCAATAAGCACAACAGTGATATTTGAAAACATGTTTTAATGAGTGCAAACAATAGCTGACAGGAATATGTAAGCAGTCCTTTAGTTTAATATATATTACAACAAACAGAACAGAGAACAAAGAAATTGCCTAAGAAGAGTATGAAAAGTCTGGTGCCTACCCTTCTGGCATAGATTTTTGTCTGTATGTGCCCCCACCAGAGCCAGTTTCACTTGAGGATGATAAGTTGCTTGGAGAATTACGGCACTGTTGCGATCGTGCTAAGGCAATGGATGAAACTGTGACATAGACATCAGAACCAGGAGACAACCTGTTCACAGCAAATAAACCTGTCAAATCAGCAATACTGAACAACAATACTGTCGTGCACAGCATGATCGACAACATCATGCAAACTGTCACATCAGCAAAGAACATGGCATCATGGACAAAGAAAAATTTAGTCAGCTGAAGGTTCAGAGATTTTCCCGTTGTCCATTAGAAACCATGGAAAATCAGCTGTAAAAGCTAGATGCATGGGAGTAAATGAAGAGACTAGTGAGAAAGGAAAATTCCAGCACATGCTAGGATAACAACCCAGTTTCTGAAGCTCTGATTTGCTTTTACAGATTGCTTGTAAGGGATAACAAAGCATGAAATTCCTCACCCAACTGCCAGACAGAGCAAAATATTTCTAATTCTTCAAATAAACTCTTGCCTGGAATTTAAACTAACTGTATTGAGCTGTCTAAGCAAACTCTTCTAAGAGTATCAAGCTTATTTCTATATAACCAAACTTGTCTGCGTTAAATCACAAAGACTAAAAAAAGTAATGTTATTTATAAATTCCTTAACAGCTTCCTGCCCAAAACTCCTTAACATTCTAATATAAAACTATCTTAATATATCACAGCTCTCCTTGAAAAGAGAGACCCGAGTAACATGAAGCCTTTCTTGTCAGAATAATCATAGAGCAAGTAAATGGGCTAGAATTGCAACACACACATCTTGGCAGAATGGTTGAAGCAGCAGGCTTACACTGCTCAACTTGTATATCCTGTTCTGTAGCTGAAGTTTGGGGCTTTTTGGGTTTTTTAAAATAATTTTCTGCTTTGTGTATTTTGCTTCCCAAACTCCAACCAAATTCACTGCTGCTAGTCAACGAACTGGTGACTGAAGGCATTAAGAACTTCTGCCGTGATTTAAATGGAGTTTGAATTACGCTGCACATCAAAATCCTACTGTGAATGCAAAGCTATACTCATTTCACAGAATCATAGAATCACCAGGCTGAAAAAGACCCACCGGATCATTGAGTCCAACCATTACTATCAAACACTAAACCATACCCCTCAACACCTCGTCCACCCATGCCTTAAATACCTCCAGGGATGATGACTCAACCACCTCCCTGCGCAGCCTGTTCCAGTGACCAATGACCCTTTCTGTGAAATATTTTTTCCTAATGTTCAGCCTAAACTAGGAAAAACTCTTATACCTTACACAAGTTAAACTGCAATTTAACTTTTAGTATTTAAAAAATGCACATTGACTTCAGTACAACACACAGACAGTTGACTGGGTACACAACTTGCATCTGAGGATTTACAAGATCTTAGCCTAAGCACTTTATCTACAAAGGAGTAGCAGGTTTTAATTGGCTCTCTCCACAATACTACAAGAACTTCTTAAATTCAAAAACTCTCAAAAGTGAAAAAAGCATTGCACTGACTAATATTACTTATGTGTGTGCATATATACAAAGAGAAAATGTATGTATATAAACCCTTTTCAAACAAACATTTGCAAAAAATCAGTAAACTAACAAAATCTTAAGATGTCAGGAGCAGTACAATGGGACCAAACACCTTGATCGTTTGGAATATCAAAAAGTGTATATGACTAATACTAGCTCCTCTTCATGGCCAAGAAAAGAATAATCCAACATCTGATCATCACAAGTACCACACTAAATCTAGTAGTTCCTTTCTAGTCTACAGAACTTAATTTAACTTCTCACATTTATCAAGCAACAATTCTGAAATATTTGATTGCAAAAAACACAGTTCAAGAGCTAGAAACTTGGGGCGCTATGAGCCAAGCAGCTCATTTTCCCAGTGCCGCTTTTATAAGAAGAAGAGGAAAAAAAAAAGTTCCACCAACAAAAATACATGCTCCATCTATGTAAGTACACACATTTAAATTCAGTAATGTTTGCATAGCAACACACAGTATAAAAGCATGGCCTTATTCCCCCAATACTAAATTAGAGTTTACGACAAGGAAATCAATTACTACTCAAATTATTTCTGTAAAATGTTTTCCTGTCGGAAACCGCTTACATTTTCACTTCAGATTCAGCCATGCCCTATTCTTTCCTTCCTGTGCCTACCAAAAAGTGACTGCACTGTTCAAAAAGAACATCAAGATTCTAGAACTATGTCATGGAGTTATAACTCATTTACAAAGATGAAAGACCTCAAGGACAAACAAAATCGTAGTATGTGGCCTGAAAAACAGGAGTGAACAACCAGTGAGACAGGACATTCCGTTATTTAAAGCAGTGATACCTTTCGTTGGTACAGTTCACAATAGCACTAAAACACTACTGAAAGGTACTTCATGTTATATGAAGCATAAACAAGACAAAAGAACTTCAGAGTAAATTAGTTCAAAAATGGACTTTTTGAGCTGCTTTGAAATCTACTGATGAAAGGCCCTTCCCAAGACAAAGGGAGTATTGTGTTAGCACTATGCCCCTATAGCTAAGGTATGCTGTGCCTGCCTTTGATTTATAATAACTTCCCCCCCCCAAACTAAAACAAGCTATTATCCATTTCAAAAGACAGTTTTAAGAAGAAATTCCAAAATGGTTAAGTGTATGAGTCCCATAAATTAATTTAAAAATAGGCCCCACGTCCACTGCATTAAACAGGTACAATTACACTGCAGCCAACTGAACCGGGATTATACCATGCATTGCTTGGTTCTAACAGATCTAGCTGATCCTTAAAGGACTGGTTGAGTCTTGCCAAGTACAGGAACAAAATCATCTTTTGTGAAGGCAGTAAGTGGGATGGGCATACCTTTATTTGGTTTAGTATAACAACACAGACTCTGGAAGCATCCATCGTGCTTGTAATAAAATAATTTCCATGTCATTATCAGTAATTTTCCATATGTCTTCAGTGTGCATAGGTATGCAATATACACATATGAAAAATATCAGTCTAGCATGCTTTGTGCCTATGGCCTAAAGCAGTCTTTAGTTACATGATCATATGCAAGTATCTTCTCCCTTAAGATCTCTGTCCCATGCAGTTTTTTGTGCTACAATTTCTCCTGCAAAAGCTGCATAGCTCAGAAGTGAAGACAGCACAGGCTGGCAGAAGAGAAAGGATGACCTTATAGTCAAGGCATTTCAGTGCTGACCTTGCAAACTGAATTCTTATTTTGCATTTGCTGCAGCATTCCAACATGAACACTGGCATATTTTTTTAAAGAAGCTTCTTCATTCATCACTAGCTGCAAGTTTCTCAATGCCTTATTTGATTCCAAGGCCCAATTTAATTCTGAGCTGAAAACTTATCAAAGTAGCTGAAGCCAACTGAAGCTGTAATTTGAATAAAGTATTAACAATGCTGGACACGCTTCCAAACATTACATGCTCAAAATAAGACACAGCAAAAGGTTAGAACATAAATTTGTCTCTAACTTTGTTCTTAACCTGAAGAGGGTCAAAGACGTATCTTCTCACACAAGAGTTTTGAAAATTAAGTTTAATTAATATCTGTGAAGCATTCAGAAACTATAGTAATAGACGCTACTGTAAATCTTAGAGGGGAATTAATAATTGCCTCTTTACAGCAGGAATTTAATATTATCCAGTAAATAAGGGATGGAGTAATGAAAAAACCAAAACATTAAATAGCACTTCTTTAATGAGCTGCATCCTCTGTATGAATGGAATGTGGCAGATGCCCTCTGTTAAAAGAAATACTCACAAGTTAATCAAAGGAAGTATCAGAAAATATAGTTACAAAAGAGGTCCAAATAAAATTGCACAGCAAATCTTAATTCTGGCATAACTTACTCTCCATGTACTTTTACAATCCTAATAATACTGCAAGATGTGATAGTTCTTTAAAAACACTTGACTCAATATTCTCATTTTAAAAAAGAAACCAAACCATTCAAAAAAGGAAAAAAGGACATCAGTTTTGGGAAGGGGATATTGAATGAAACAGAAAAAACAATTATGCTGTCATATTGTACCTTCTCACATCACACTGTTTACCTTCTCAAACGTCTTCTCCAATTTGATCAATACATTTATGAAAACTATTATTATAACATGAAAAGATCAAGAGGCAGGCACCGGGATAGCCAGAGGTACAGAATGGTTTCCATATGAAGAAATGCTAAATAGGCTATACAGCTCCACAGATTATCGAGAAATTTTATCATATCTGCTTCAATTCATCCAGGAATTTTATTGGATCAAGCAAACAAAATTATTATTCATTATTCCTCATGACAAGAGAACAAGTAAATCTGTCTGTTTCTATCAAGAGACCAATTAGCAGGCAGCTGGATGAAGAGGTACCATTCACAGCTGTTAAACTGAGTGGTACAGGTGCATCTGGTTCCAGGCAATCTTAAACAGCATATAGCCAGGTTGACTGCCAGACCTAATAAAGGGCCTTCTTTTATGCTCCTAAGCTTTCTTAGGCTTTTCTGTGTCCCCTGCTGATGGCCACTGACAAACAAGGAAGACCAACTCCTAACATGACACAGCATGGCTCTTCTCAAATGTTTTTGGAACCTTTTATTTTCCACTGCTACATCCAGCTCTAGATCCTTGTGCTACACATAATATAAAGTCTCATGTTAGGACATATTTTAATTTGAAGAATATTTTGAAAACTTTAAAATAATAAATCCTCAAATGCTGTGAAAGCAGGCAACATGTCAGCTACAATGCTCATTTGACATGTGGCAAGATGAGCAAAGGCACCTGCTTGTTTATATCAGGAAAAAAGTCATTGATGCAAGCTAAGCGGCAGTAGATAAGGATTTTAATGTAATAGGGCAACATCTTAAACTAGCATCTATATGCAGGAATTAACCTATAAGCTACTACTCGCACAACTACTGTCACTGACCACACACAGTCATCATTAAGAGTAGCACGAAGTTTTAGGGCAAGACTGTGCTCCGAAGTCCTCAGTAAGATTTAAAACCAGTCTTAATGACTATTTTTCTAATCCTTCCATATTGTGGAATTTTATAGTCAGTACTTGACTGTAGTCATGCTGTAATTCAGTTTTATGTTTGTTTTAAAATATTGACTGTACTCAGAAATTTCGTAGTTACAGCATTTTCCCATTACAGTACTAAACTGCACACGAGTTCAAGCACACAAGTCCAGCATTGTGCTTTGCTCACTGGATTCCACACTTCTGAAATGTTTGTTGAACTGATTTTTAGTTAAGACTGGTTCCAGTTTATTAAGTTATCCAGTTAATTAAGAAGAGATTCTCATCTAACAGTATCTCATCTCTTTGCCTGCATATTTCTTTTTGTCATAAAGTTTGGAAATGAAATCTAAAAAAAGAAAAACCTCAAAATTGGGAGGAAAAATATATTATGGTCTAAAAAAACATCTCCAATTACACCACCTCTGGCATACTTCACATATATGTAGTTTATTGTTGTTAATGTATCACTCCAGTATTTATTCTGAGCTATAAGCTATATAGTTTCCCATGTGAATGAATGTTGCGAAAGAAGCCACAACTTGGAATTTATTGCGCTTATATTATTAGATTTTTCAGTCTTCATGTTGCAGTAACATCATAAATTTATTTTAAGATATATAAAGTTTTGGTTTATTTTCCCTGTATGTACATCAGTTGTGAATACATTCAAGGACTCAGGATACTATGAGGAACAGGGAGAATTTATGTATAAGCTTGTATATGTTGGCCTCTTCTCCCAAGTGACAGGGGACAGGACAAGAGGGAATGGCCTCAAGCTCCGCCAGGGGAGATTTAGGCTAGACATTAGGAAAGTTTTTCACAGAAAGGGTCACTGGGCATTGGAATATGCTGCCCAGGGAGGTGGTTGAGTCACCTTCCCTGGAAGTGTTTAAGGCACAGGTAGACGAGGTCCTGAGGGACATGGTTTAGTGTTTGACAGGAATGGTTGGACTCGATCCGGTGGGTCTCTTCCAACCTAGTGATTCTATGATTCTATGAATATATAATATGTAAGTTGGATATATGAAGACAATCTGATACAGGCCAACTTAAGTACTCTGCTGATTACACACAGGACTGGGCATTTGCCTGACTTCTTGGAACCACAGACAGTCAAATAAGTTATTCTCACACCTACAATAGCAGTCTCCATAGAGAGGCAAGATGTTTTTATGCATATGAAGTGCTGCTTTTATTTACTTTAAAAATGGTTAAATGAACTAAAGTGAAAATATTAACAGGGCAAAAATTAAACTACTTTCAGTCATTACACCTGTTTAGCGACTTTAGCTATATAAAGGGATCAACAGTCAAATATCACTAAGAGGAAATTCAAAGAATAACACTTGCACTCTTGTACACAGAGAGCAACTAGTTCTCAGAGGGAAGCACTTGCCTGCTAAAGATATTTTCTAAATCCCTCAAACCTTCAGTTTGTTTTAAGTCATGGATTTGCTGCTGATATATTACCATTAAAACAAGTCCCGTGTCATGTCTGATATATTGGAGATATTAAAATGCTTCTTTTCCATTCTTTGACAACCCAACCACTGGAGCTACAGCTAACCTCAGTGCTAGTTTCAAAAATCATCTCAGATTCAGGGCTCAAAGAACCACATGGATAATTCAGTATGAGTTTCTCAGCTACTATGTCCCTTAAAACATAGATTGCAAACTACAGACCACTGTTTCTTATTGACAGACGAGGTCTGCCATCACTGTCACTGTGCCAGGCTCAATAAACAGATAACCTGCAGTCAAAAGGCAGGAGCAGGGGATTAAATGTCAGCTCCAGTCTCAGAACAAAGCATTAAGAGCAGTCAAACATCAGGAAGTCTGAATGGCAGCTCAGCACCACAGAAACACAACTGATAGCTAGTGATATCTAGGCCACAATGAAAAATTAAAATTGAGGTTACAGATATAATTTAGTACTGAAATTGCTGATTGATGCTGATCATTATAGGAAAGTTTCCATCCACACTGACACCTAGACAATAATTTCTTTTCAAAAGCGAAACCCTAGTGGGAGTGAGAAAACTTAAGATATTTGTACTGCTTTGCTAATCAGCCACAATAATAGATGAATTTTTTTCTAAAATCTCTTAAAATTGTTCTACAGAATAGACGCTTGAAGTAGCCATCTTGTATATGGTAGGATCATATTTATAATCATGTTAAATCAGAGAGTCCTTTCTGGATCACAGGGACCACCAGTATAGACCCTGGTACCCATATTACCACATTTACCCTTGGTCCTCCATTTCTCCAGCCAATTTTGAGCCGAGTAAAAGTTAACACATAGGATGCAAAGCATAGTAGGGCACCAGCACTGTTAACTGCACCAGAAGCGTCCACAAACTCCAGCCCCTCCTCATAGGTTATCTTTATGCTACAGAACGTATGGAGGTTAGCGGTAAAAAACTACAATGAGACAGATGTTAAGAGGGCTAAGAAAATAATATCTTTGTTGATTTTACTTATTTTACACAGTAAGAACAGAAGTATCTGAGCTTCCCCAAGAGCAAAACTTGCTTTGATCATGCAGAGAAAAGAAAGTCTTGGAGTAAGCTTATTGCTCCTCCCCCTGCCCCCCTTTAAAATGACAAAAATCTATTTTTCTTTAACTGGAAACACATTAACCTTGCACAGCTACTGTTACACTTAACCTTGATCCAGCCAAGACTAATATGTTTATCAGACCAGAAAGATAAGAAAGAGGATATTTTTTGATGCATCCAAAAATTCCCAGCCAAACTTAAAAGTTACTTTGATAATACCCTTTTAAGGATGAAAAGATTCAATAATCTTTGAGTAATAAAAAATACTTAAAACAATTTCTAGAGGAGAAAAAACCCAGCTACATGCCTTGAAAATTAAGGAAATGGAAAGTCAAAGTTTCACTTTTTGAAAACAAATACTAATTATATAGACATGTAATTTTCACTTTGAAACATCTGACAGGTCATAACCCTGCTCTAGAAGCATCCAGTAACTGGATAAATTTTGGATGCTTTAGGTATGTGATACTGCCCACACAGGATTTTATGCACAAGAAAAACATAGTTAATAGTACCCCTTCCCTCAGTGCAGCCAAAGGCCCACTCTCCTCAGCAGAAGTTGTCAAATAGCCAACTTGAGACAAAACTATTTGGTTAATCCCATGAAGAGAAGGAAGCTTCTGAAAAAAACTGCAACAGAACTAAATCTGATCTTCTGCCACTGCCTTAAGCTTTGCCCAGGTATTACTATGCCTTCTGTGATTAGACAGTGAGATTCTGCAGCACTGGAGTGGAAAAAAACCCAACCAACCAACTGGTATTTCTTCAAATTTAACATCTGCCTGTCTTCAGCTGTAACAGATAGGTATGGCCTGAAGCCATGCATTTTTTATTTTGGTCTAGATATACCAGTATTTTTTTGGTCTTGCCTGTACCATCTTCTAATGCCTTTTTTTAATCTCCAGTTCTTATGGATGTGAAAAATGCTTTAACTTAATCCATTAGATGTCTGTCAATTTTCTATAATATGCATCTTATTTCCACTACTTTATGTTTTTTGGCAATGCAAAGTATGTTCATAATCTGTCTACAGCTATTTCTAAGAAAGCGTCTAAACTAAGAGCCACAAGCTGTAAGACTGTTTCCCTCAACGGATCTCTTTCTAAAAGTAAAGACAGAGATAGATTTGTATGGATAATCAAAAAAATGACAGCTCATTTGAATAATAGCAAATGCATCTTCTTCCATAAAAGAATGAAAGTACTGTGACAGAATGCTCCTGATACCCCTATCTTAAAAATAAATGCTTTCTTGTTTAGAAAAACCAAATCTACAAAAATCCCCAAACTACCCTAGAGAAATGCAAACAACATTTGCAATACAATTAATATTAACAATCTCTTCTCTAGTCTAAAAAATTTGAAAGCTCCCCACTCACACAAATTTGCTTTCTGTGCTGGTCAGAATTCTCTTGCTGAATACCCTGTTAGAAGTTTTTCCTGCCTCAGGAGCTTTAGGCAATTCCACCAAGCCTAAAAATAAGCTAATACTTTTTCATTTACTTCCTCAAACTGCAGTTAAGGAACACCCAGTTTTAAAACCTTGATTGTAACTAATTTAAAACTTAAGTAACAACACAGCTGTTTTAGAATACCACCCAACACAAAGAAACAGTCTAACAATCTTCATTTTGTGGTTAATCATGCCAGAAAGGCATTTCATTTTGGCTAATAATTCACTTATATTACCTCTTAACTAATTAAAACCAACATTAAAAGTCATCTTCAGTTATTCAGATAAACCTCTGTGGTTTTTTTCAGACAAGACTCTGAGCAGCAATGAAAAGGCATTTGTGAAGAAGATGCGTACCTTCGACTCTCCAAAGGGCGTCCATCACTAGAGATGCTTCGGGGGATGTTGGCTGCTCGTTCTGGGGGTGGCATTTTCCCTTCTTTTCCAGAGCTGATCCTAGATGTTACTGGACTTTGTATTTGGGATGGTACCTGAGCAACATGAGGTCCCTGTCCTTTGCTTGCATTTCGCTGCCATTTGTTATTATTTCTGAAGGGAAATTTGAATTCATATGGCATCCCTTCATTCACTTTGTATTCCATCACTGGCATACGGTAGTTTTCTGAAGAACTCCTAGAAATGAAGAAATTAACAAGCTGTTATTAAAAAATATATGTATCTTGTTCACAAGGGCAGAAAACTTAAGACAGAAGCTGAATCAATTCCATGAAACAGTAAATCTAAGAATTTGCTTTTTAGAAACATATTTAACACATTTTGATACTCTTCATCTGATGACTGGGTTTATGTAAGTGAAAAAAATGCTAGAAGAGTCTTTTCCCTTCCTAATACAAAAAAAAAAAATGGGTTTTAGAACTCACCTGCATCCAGATAAGCAAGACCTAAACTGTTTGTTCTTTCTGAGATAAAACTTTAATGCACACAAATACATGAAAATACAAGATTCCCATGAAATAATGCATTATACTTAATTTTCAAGTGCCTTTGGAGTACCTCAGTTGATGAACCTGCACATTATGAAAACAAAACAATTGCTGAAAATTGTAGATGCCAAGCTCAAAAGACTTTTTTTGCTTCCTGAGTATGTATAGGATAGGACAACATACGAAGTGGAGTAAAACAGGACATATGCTAAGGCAGTCCACACGAGATGCAGGGTACGCTTCTGCATACATTTAAAATGAAAGAATTGGGAAGACTTGAGGACGTGACCTTCAGCTTCAGTGAGGATACAACAACGGTACTTCTCTTGACTCTACTTAAGTGATTTTTTTCAAACTGTATTTACTTTGTTTATCTACACAAATAATTACTTAATGGGAAGGAATAGTAAACAATCAATGTTGATTTTCTAATTCTACCTCTTCTTCTGTTTATGTCATTAGTATTGAGAAATATCAATGCCTTCCCAGCTAAAATACAAAACAAAACAGGTAACTTGCTATCTGGCTACACTGATGTTAGCAAGTTGTATAGTGTAACAGGATCAGACAAAGAGTTGCTGCTGAGTCTTGCTGCCTATAACATACGCAGTTTGTGGTTTTTCTTTGGCCTACACTCTAGTCTTGACATGCAAATTAAATGAGCAGTTGGAAGGCACAAGGTGTGCTTCTGAAGCACATGTAGTTCAGCTTCACCTGAAAGGGAATCAGTTTGTGTGCATGTCACTGACAATATTGACACCCGTGTTTTTAATTTTCTCTTCATATTTCATGTGTTTGCTATTCCTTTATGAGTGATTATATGCTTCAGTAGTTTGGGTTTCTCTTTTTTTTTTTCTTTCCCCAGACATATTTAGAGTTTAAAAAGCAAGATTACACAATTCCCTCTTTCTGCTGTGTCCTTAGCTTCAAGGTCAGCAATTAGTCCTCTAAACATGTTCAGTGGCAAAGGTTTAATGGCCAAGTTTCAGAAGAGAGACGATCATAAAACCTGCCTCTGTGTAGGCCATCAGATTGTGAATCAAAGTATTCGGACATATTTTTTGTATCTGCTGCTGACCTTGTACATCTGCCTGCTGGAAAGTCATCTCATCTAACTGCACCCCTGCTGCTCCTGCAACTTCATACCAATCAATTTATTAGGACAGAGACTGCTTCTCATACAAATGTACTATGCCAAGCAGAACTGATCTTGGTTTTAGTTACTGTCTATGGAAGTTATTGTAGTAGAAATACTAAATGACCTCTAGAGGACACAACAAAAGGACCCCAAGTCTGGAAATCTGATTGCCAAAAGAAAAATTGCTTTGTGCAAAGATTTATGTCACGTCTCTAGTAATATATGTAGGACAGCTACAAAGACACAGTTCCTAAACCTTAATGGTTCTGGATACAGCAAGCAGGACATGGAATTCCTTCATTAAATTTTATAACTAGGCAATAACCCACCATGAACAATTGCTCACTACAGAACAACAAAACTCACTGATGCCAAGTACAGTATTTCAAAAAGTGCAGTAATTTCTCTTCCTGCTATGATTCTGGATATCTAAAGCTAAGCCTGCTTTTGGTTGTACTTAATTTAGTTCAGGAATAATAGGATCTGTACTTTCCACACAGATTTTTCTGCTCTAATCCCTTTGCTATGATTGCAGCTGAGTTTTCCATTTGCTTAAGCTGCTAAATACTGTACAAAAGCTTTCCAAATACCTCATGGGTCACTTTAAGCCACTGCTCATTTTAATCCCTGACATGTACTCAATTTTCTCCTGACAACTAAAGGACAAATAAAACTCGTTTTCTCTCTGCTCCTATTTTGCCACCAGTTTTTAAAGAAGTTAATACAGTTCACAGTAAAAACAAATGTGGACTCTTATCTAAGTATAAGGTCTTTGCTTGCAGGTTCAATTTCTTATCAACATAATAAGTATGCACACTTCAGTTCA
The DNA here is from genome assembly GCA_013389865.1 of Piaya cayana. Lineage (NCBI taxonomy): Eukaryota > Metazoa > Chordata > Aves > Cuculiformes > Coccyzidae > Piaya > Piaya cayana. Next base: position 69,609 of record WAAB01009689.1, on the reverse strand, counting down.
GTCTCAACCTTAATTATACAAAGATTTAGCATCTACCTTTACAAAGATTCTGCCTGAATAGAAAACAGCAGTGCAATATGTTCTCAGTCTCTCACAGCAAGAAACACTGAACTTTGATAAACGTACTTGCTTCTTCTTGGCAAATCTAGCATAAACCTTGCAGAAGCCTGCCAGCAAATTTAGTCTATTAAATATCATACAAATTTAATCCTATAATGTTTGCAAAACGTTAATACAGGATGACAGGAATATGGGAATCTGTAGAGAGCAGTAAATATTATAAAATTATTTAGTGTGAGTTTGGGAAAAGACAGAGGCACAATGTACAATTTAGAAAAAAAAGCAAGTATTAGTGCTTATTTCTGATCAAGCAATATTTTAAAGCTATAAAAGCAATAATAGTTGAAACAAGCCTCAGGCTTTCAACACATGGGAACAGAGAGATGCATTAAGATACTCAGCAAAGAATTAAAATTTGCAGCACTTTCTCTGGCCAGATCAATACCTTTGATAAGCTCCCATCACTTACACCCTTACTTATTTGTGAAAGTAGAAGAATCCAAGTCTGTTCATAGCTTTCAAGAATCACATCTACGGACATTGTAGGCTACCAAGAAATAAGAAAGCAAGAGGGAAATTTACAACTGATTTTGATACACCATAAACACACAACAGTTGAGAAAGTTGTTTGATTTCCATGTTAAATTCCACAGAATTTAAAGGATACATAAGGGTCTTCACATATTTCATTAAACTGTAGTAATCAATGAATACTTTATGGGTCCCAGAATCTGAATATGGGCAGTTTTTTGTGCTCTCTTCTTTCACCTTACAATACTAGATACCATAACTATGCCACGGTTTACAGAGGTATGGAGATTAACACTTAACTCCATGGTGTTTCTTCCCCTTGTGACTCCACCAATCAAGATATAATTTCAGACCCAAAGTATCTATTTATACAATACCTGCGTGGTGTGCAATCCTCATATGGAGGGACGATGACGACCTTCACTGTTACTGATGTTCTCAGGAGATCAATCATTTGCTCATGGGTCAGAGTAGCTACAGCTACCTTGCAGATTTCCACCAGCCGGCTGCCCTGTCGCAGTCCTGCCTGCCATGCATAGCCATAGGGCTCAACATCTGCCACAATGCCTTCATAGTTCACATGGAAACCAAGCTGACCCAGACCATTCCTACGTAGAGTCATCTCCACGGTTTCACAGCCCTTAGTCACAAGCTGTGAATTGACATGAAGACAGAATTTAATGCATGGAGACACCTTCAGGTCAAATAGAGGTTTAGTGGCTCAATTTTTGTGCTATCAACCAACTCCCAAGACAATGGTGGGACACAATCAAGAAATACACATCAGAGTCCTAGGTACATAAACAGCTGGAAAGGATCTTGACACTCAAACTGTGCAGTGTTCAGCAGTCTGGTTACTAAAGTGCTGCCTTAAAACTTATACTGAAACCACAGGAACTTCAGAAGATACATGTCAGTATACAACAGAAAACACACGGTACTACACAAGAATCTTTACTTCATTTTTTATGATTTAGCAACCAAACAACCATTCCACATTTCTAGCTGTTTCAGGTATCTGTAAGATTAGTTTAAGTCGGAATGTGGTGGCATGCAGCTACTAAGCACGGTAAACTGTGGCCTACTGACAAGTCTTCTATGCATCACAGCACAAATACCATCAAGACCAACTTAATAGGGTCTGGTTTTCCTTTTTTTCCTGATCATTATACAACTACAGTTGTGAAACTACAGGAAAGATGGTAAAGCATAACACACTATTACATAACTTAATTGGATAAAAAATCATGATTCACTGCAGTTTATCACATGCGTTCAGAAAGTATCTGAAGGTTGCAGTAGGGACTGGGACTGCACCCTGCTGGGAACATAATAAGTAAGCCTCAAAGATATTACAGCTTCGCTTAAAACAAGATACAACAAGCCTATGAAACAGAGAAAGGGAAAGAAAACAAGGAAAAGAAATAAGGTGACACTCCTGTATTTATTGTGTGGTAGCAATTTATGCATCTAAAGGTCCTGCTTGCTTTCTTCCTTTTTTAAAACACTGAGATATTTTGGACACAGCCAACCACCTCAGATTGGTTGATATCTGATAGAAGTCAAATTAATATTGGATTTTGAGAAATAAAAGCAGGAATGTCCCTGTAGATTTAATGATAAACAACAGAATAGTTTTATGGATGCCAAGCATGAAATTGAAGCCTTAACTCACCAGTGGGGTGAGAAAAGAAAGCAAAGAAGGGGAACCAAACAAGAGAACACATTCTAACCTCCAGCCTTTTGACGATCTCTTTGATGTCATCAATGCTGCTGCTGAAGCTCTCCAAAGAAATACATTCACCTCTCTCATAGAATATTTTGATATTTGTGTCTGTTGAAGTCCACCCTATCACATCTCGACAGGAGCAATTGAACACCACGCTTTTTGTGTCCTGTTCAATGAGGACTACAAACTCATTAGAGATGCCTAGGAGACAGTCTACTTCCATGCCCTTGCTGTAGTCTTTTGCATGGACACTCCATACAATAGCACCAGAACTATAGATCTCTGCTCCTGGATAGGGCTTGGACTTTTCTTTCTTTTTGGAAGCAAGTGAGATGAAAGGGAACTTGCCGGAAGGGTCAATAGTTGTGTTGGTGACATTCTTTTCTGCCAAGTCCTTCAAGTACTCTTGACGGGTCCTGGTGGCCATCGCACGAAACTTTTCTGATTTATGAGCAGCATTTTCTGCATTAATGACTTTGGCTAGTAAGAAGTCCCTGAACACATTTGATTTCGGAAATGTGACACCTTTTGGAATAGGTGGCCCAAAGGATGGAACATCTCTAGATCTTGTCACAGCAACACTGAAAGAAATAAAATAATACAGAAGAAGCAGAGTGTTTTACTGTAGGCAAATTGAGTAGGCTATGAATACAGAAAATACGTTTAGTTTTTAGCTTAACCCCTCAGTTTTTCTCTCCCATTACCATATAAACAGAAGGCTACTTATTTTTGCATCTAGGCATTTTTCAGTCATCTTCAGTACCACAGTTTAAAATCAGTTTAAGTGCAAAATCTTACCTTTCATAAAGTAATCACTCATGTAGGGTAGTTCTGATTTTTCTTTTATTCTTAACTATAAACAGAGATTTTTTATCAGACACTATTATAAAGGCTAGCATGTAATCCAGCTACCTAAAGCTAAAAGGCTCATCAAAGCCATGCAAAGTGTATGATCAACACTAAAAACACAGATAACATGGACACATTAAAAAGAAAGTAATCTCACAAGGCTAGGTTCACAGTAAGAATCTTCTTCCGGTGACTGAATGCATATATACATCACACTACTAATGTTTTAAGTTTCTGGACTGAAAACTGCACTAACATTTCACGCTAGTGACAGAAGCACACTCCAAAGATACTAGGAATAAGAAAACTTCTTAGAAGTTTGGAGACACAGATGGCTTCTTTTTCAACTAATTTCCGTACCAAGTAATGGACTGACAAGAAGACTGCCTTAGGCAATGCTGACAAGCTTCACTATTCTCCTTGGTCAATTATTTCATTACAGAGCAGATGAGAATTGTTTGGCATCACCAAAGATTTACCATTTTGGTCCAGTACCATTAACTTGGCAGTTTCTCCTTAGAAGAGCTTGACAAATGTACTGCAACAGTTATGTGGCAAGAATTGCTCCAACAGTTTGCATCTGATACACTGTAGATCTATAACTAGACCTGAAAATCCATTAACTAATTTTGGCCAAAATATCATGGTGAATTATAAAGAAAAACAGGATGGAGCTTGAATACACTAGAGATGTATGTGGCAGTTCAGTGGGAACACTGGTTGTTAATGTTTTTACACTTTGTTCAAACTTTATCTGAGCCTTTAAACAACTAGATAAATCTTCCCCCCAAAAACAATAACTGAAATCACACAAACACTAGTAACACTGTTGTGGGGGCACACAGGAACACAAAAAAAAATTAAGTCATCGCTATGTTTAACCCTATCTTCAGGTTTTGGTTGTTGGTGGTTTTTTTTCAGTCTGGATTGTTTTGTTGTTTGAGGGCGGATTAATTGTATATTCTGGCAACTGATACTGAAAAATAGCACTGACTGTCACATTACCTTCAAATGTATGCAACAGAGGGTGCTATCTGACTTTTGACCATCTTCAGTGGTCCTAAAAGGTCTGTTATTAAGAGATAGAAGCCTAAGTGTTAAACACAAATACTGAATGTACTGAAAAACTCTGTACATCTCTCTATATCTGTACAACTCTGTACAGCTGCTTTTTGTTTGATTAGGTTCTCAGTACCAAGAATCACATGGAAAAGAATTTAATCTTTAACATATGCTAGAGAAGTTTTCAAAAGTGAATGATGCTGACAGGGAAGCCAGACTTCTGAAATATTGTTTATCTTAGTTGGGAGGAGGAGTCACTGGCCAAGACGGTGTTTGATTTTATTTCCTTTTATGTAATTTCTAATATAAATTCCAGTACATTTTTACGCTACATGGCTTCCTGTTTTGTCTAGAATTATGAATCTATGAAATAGTTCCAAATAATTCAGTGGAAGTGGACAAACTTTGAAAAGTTTCCTAGAAAATCTTTCATAATGGAATTCTATAAATTTATATCAAGCATGTGCACTGAGAGGACAGAAAAAGGAAAATATTTTAAGACTAAAGACAGTATACCACAGTTTAGTGGTTGATAGGAATGGTTGGACTAGATCCTGTGGGTCTTTTCTAGCCTAGTGATTCTGTGATATACAGAACAAAACACTTTGGTGGTCTCTTCTAGCAAAATGTACACTGATACTCTCAATTTTTTTCCTGCCTGCTCCATGCTCCACCCCTGCCCCCCCATCCCCCCAATATAAGCCTGTAATATAACTAAAGCTGAAATTCTAAAATTGTATTCACTAGTAGTAACCAGTAAAGCTTCCAGCTCCTCCAGTTGTGAACACCTCAAAAATGAAAGCAACCCAAAAGTCTAAAGTCCAGAAATAGAACCCAGGACATTCAAATTTATTACAGCATTACAGTAAAACAAGTCTTTCCCATGCTTTCTAAAATGAAGAAATAGAAAATACACGGTCATATTATTTAAAATGATAACCAAAAGGAGATCTTTCTCTGTGTTCATAACACTGAATTCAAATGGAAAACACATCTGTAGCTCTTGTGGACGTATTTCCTACTTTGCCTCTACTTCAAAATCAGTTTCCATACAGAATATGAGCTGACACACATGCCTAAAAGCTTAAGAATAAGCTATGTCCACACAAGTTCTGTAACAGAGGAATCCATCAGTAAGGTGCCTTAAAATGAGTATCAACATGAACATGCCTACTCCAGGAAAAAATTAATACATGTGTAACGTTCAGTATTGGTTCTAGAAGTGCTGTGTGACAGAGCTTTACCAAAAGCTGATGTGGAGGGAAAAGCCTTCAACCTTATCACAGTTAATTGAAAAACATGAACTCACCATCTCCACACTGCAGCCAACTGCCTTAGCTCTTCCTCTAAACAAGCACTCAACTGAATGAAACACTTCCGTGAACATTTGTATTTCAGTAAAGACAAGTTAATTGTAAGGCTACCTCACTTGGAGATAACTACTCTAAATCCATTACTCTGACATTTCACATTTAGTTTTAGAAAACTCTGCTGAGATCAGCCATCATGTAAAAATAAAAATGCACTAATAACTTAGAATATAACAAAGGTAAGAAGTTTCACTGATCATAAAATGAAGCATAACTCCAAAACATTATTCCTATATGCTTCCAATTTGGTTAAAAATACATGTTACATATTAATTTAATCTTGTAATTCTTTATTATATGTTACCATCAACTGCCATTTTATATTTTAATTATATTGAATTTAGGGTCACGCAAGGCTGCATTATATAAGCTCTGGAATTTGTTTGTTGGACTGAAGTGAGATAAGAAGTGAAGATATTTCAGACAGAATATTTCAGAGAGCTTAACTTCTTACTGAAAGATTAGTTGTACATTTTTCACTGTCTTAATTTCAGAAATGGAACATTAGCTCAGATACCTTTTGTTCAATTAATTTGGGTAAATTCTTCAGAATCAAGACAGAAATACTCTTCTATCATGTTTTTAATGAAGAGAATAAAAATGAAGTGAGAACAAAATTTGAATATCATTCCTAAACGATTGCTTTTATATACGTGTGTGTGTGTATGTGCTTACTAAAAGCATTAATGGCCTCACTGGGCATGTTTCCTTTAAACACTAATGTGTGCCTATTTACTTTTTAAAAAGTCTTCTGAATTCATGTCCCACAATATCGATGACCATTATGTTTCCCTACTGAGAATCTGAAAGAGAAATTACACCTCCCATTGCACCCCAACTCTGCCTTCTCAGTAAAACTACTGATAGCTACCTGTAACAAACGCTGTCAGTACAAGGACCGTGCACTCTTACAATGACAAAGACATGCTGGAAGTGAGACCGAATGTTCTTTGGGCTGAATGGTTGAGCTCCAGGCTCCTGGAAAACTATTGTCACAATATCATTTCCAATATGTCGTTTTCTCAGAAGCTTTAACAAAAAAAAAAAAAAGCATAACTTAAAAGACAGTCTTTTCACAATTTTCAGTTACTTAATTCGTCATTATTATAAATTGGCATTGTTCAATTTTTTATTCCAAATAAGTCAAGCTGAAAACAAACAGCTGAGGATTGATATGACAACTACCAGAAAGTTAGTTTTTCACCTAACAAATTTCAGGCATGAGCATTTTATTTCCATAGCAATTTCATTTCTCAATGTAACATACAGGAAGATCTTGTTAGGGAAAATTTTAAGCTAAACAAAGAACAAAACAAACAAAAGCCTGCCAGTATCAGAGCAGTCAGTGGTACATGGAAGGTGGAAAACACTCCCCACTCCACACATTTTTGCAAGCCAGCAGTAGGTTCTATTTCAGGTTGAAAACAGTTCTTAAGTTAAGCTATAATAATTTTTTATTGGCTTTTTTCAGTAAATCCAAGGCTACAGTAAGAGAAAGGTAAACTATGAAGTATTATAACATTTAGTGTACAAAAGCAAGCTAAAAAGAATGCTGTGTTATCTTTTATTGTTTCCTTTTATCAAAAGGAAATTTGTTTTATTTACAGAAACACAAAACAACACTGTTTCTGTAGTAAAATGCATACATGTCACTCATAACAACATGGCCTAGTGAAAAAAAAACTGAAAAAAGGATTTTGCCTCATATCTTCTTGTGTAATATGCCGTGTAATGTGCTGACCAGCCATTAAAGTGCAATGGACTTTGCTGCAGAAGGTTGAAAATCATGTAAAGTACACTATGGTCCTTCTAACACAAGATACGAACTCTTATTCATGTAAACATATGTACTACTGACATTATTGTATAATATTTACAAAGTTCCAGCAAACAATGCATAATTAAATAGCGAACTGTTCTGTAGAGAAAAAGCTACCTATGATGTACCTACAACAATCTGCTTTAATCATCTTCCTGACAAAGACAGTTTTAGTCTTCATACTTTTGAGACTGAAGTGCTTTCTTTGCTAGTAACAAATTAAAGCTGTCATAATATTCAACAGTTCGGTTACTTTTGAGATGCAGGAAAAATTAATTGTAAAAAGGCATTGTCCATCTTACTTGTTGCTTGTTGTTTGGAGTATATGGCAACATAGTAGAAACATGAAACATGATTTCGTAGTCCTTATATGTTGTGTATAAAGAGTGAGTACCTGTTGAATCAGCTTCAGTTAAAGAAAAAAAAAGAGAAAATAAAAGCATTAATTTTTTTAAAAAAGTTTTAAAACAAAGTTTAATTATTATCAAAACAACCTATCAGGCAAGGCAAGAATTCCTACTCATCCTTGATCCCAGCTGAAATGTCAGCAAGACTTACACAGAGTTTATTCACTCACCAAAGGAAATGACATATCGATGGCATATATAATTTTGCATATTTTTCCCAATGAAGAATTTGTTAGGAATAGGGAATTTATACCAGAAAACTCTGGAGGGAAGTTATTTAAGCATGAAAGGGACAACAAAGTCTGAAATAAATTTCAAGTACCATTCAATATCTCAAGCTGATTGAAAAGAAACTGAAGTGTAAGGAATGTGAAAAGGACTTCAGAAAGGAATTTAGACAGATAACCTGAATGAATATCATGTTCTCATGTATAATTAAATATTGATGAACATACAATCCACATTATATGAATAAACAAAATGGGTTCTTTTAAACATAAATATTAGGACTCTAAATCAACTGTAGTGAAGTCAGATAAAACCCTAAAACACTCACTAACACAGGTGCTTTCCGGAAAAAGCCCAAAACACTGACATTATGGTGCTGATATATTAGTTAAATAAACTCTCACCTATTTTTGGCTCTGGCCACCCTATTTTAAAATTTATAGAAGAAAGAGAAGGGATCAAGAAACAGGCCACAAAAATAATTATATGTGGATGGTGACACTTTCGTGTGGAGAAAAAATGATAAAAACTAGGATTACGAAGTTTAGAAAGAAGAGGGGATATTAAAGTTCGCACAGGTTTGGCTGAAGACAACAGACAAATTGGGAACATCTGTTTTAACTTTTACTTTCTTAAAAAAAAACAAAACCCACAAAACCCCCCCACAAAAAACCCCAACAAGTGTTGTTTTAATTTAAGTCTCAACATATTTAAAGCTGAAAGAGTTAAATATATTTTATTAACTACAATTGCTGTCCACAGTGCAAAAAGCCTGTTTTCAAAAAGAATTTTAAAAAATGAATACATGTAAAAGAAAGCATCCTGGTTATCTGAAGTTATATAAACACAGTTCTATATTAAATAATCCCAGCTACTTATAGCAATCTATTTGAAAAAGCTGTTAAATACTATACCTAGGAACTTTTCATTAGCAGAGAGATCATGTTACTAAGGAGATCAGAGCTCTGAGAATTGTGAGGCATTAACACCAGAAATATACAGATTATTTACCCATGTTTTGGGTATAAGCTTTGACAAGAAATTTTTGTTTTCTGTCACACATTAAATAACAAGACAGAGGTAGCTTGGCTGTAAAATGTATCATCATCCACAAAAAGAAATGGAACATTTTTCACGTAATAGCTGCATAGAGATTTTGCATTTTCAGATAAGCTATATAGAATAAAATGGAAATGAGGAGGGGAGGAAAAAAAAAAAAACCAAAATCACAAAACAACCACCAACATTCCTAGAATCTTACTCCAGAAAGTCTCAGTTAATGCTTCAGAGTTTTGGGGCTCTTTCTTCCAGCACTCAACACAGTCAAAATATTGCAAAATATTCTTTTTTAATGTTAATTACAACAGTGAACAGCTGAAGTAGAATTTAGTCACCTTACACTCAGCTCACAGCAGCCTCTGTCCTTTCCCTGACAATGTACCTGAAAGTCACCTAAACATCATGCTAACTCCATACTGGCTTTTTGGTTTTGTCTAATTGTAAATATGCTAATCTGTACACCACCTTTCATAAATAGAGCATACAATAATATTACAACAAAGAAATGGTAAGGGGAAGCAAGTGCAAAAAGAAAGGGAAGAGGGCAAAATGATAGACAAGGGAAGTGTGGTTTGAAGACCCCAAAAGAGGGGAAAGGGTCCAAAATGGGTGGGAGGAAAGAACAGAAGAATAAAGCAATTCCAACAAATAATAAGCTGGAAGAACAACTATGCATTTAAGCCAAACTTTCAACTTTCCTAGATGGACTTCATTTCAGGTAGGAGAGAGTTTTTCCTCTATTTCCTCCTCAAGGTGTACTGAAGTCTCAGAACAGCACTGGCTCTATGAACTACGCAATAAGGCTGCAATCCCAGTGACACATTTAATTACTTCAATTATTTCCAAGTACTTCACAGCTTAAGTCCTGTCATTCAAAACAACTACAAAGGGAAATCCATATCCACACTAGAATATGCATCCTTCTCACCATTCAGATTGCTTCTTTCTTAGAAGTCCAGAATACTTTCTCTGAAGTACAACACAATAAAAACACATGCATTTTTAAAAAAGAATCAAACCACTGCGCTTGCAGCGAAAATCAAAGATGGTGCACAGGAATACTATCCATAATTTCAAGGTCAGAACTGAAAGCCACAATCTACTTTCCTTTTATTTAACAGAGGCCTGAGGGACTTATAAATTCATTAGCACTTTTTTACACTGAAGACAACCCCCTCCTGCTATCAGTTTATGGCATACCTACTGATGCTGCCTTCTCAATCTTGTTTTATCACTGGGTTTGGTAACTTAGCTGAGGACTTATCTGATCTTCTGTTCATTCCACCATTATTCACCTTTAAAAACACAAGTTATTCTTCCGTCCTTCCAATATTTTCAAGCTATTTCACAAGGACCATTTTAACAGACTCCCATTTAAGTGTTTTCTAGCACTGATGATGCTAAACGTTGTGATTTACACCAAGAGTGTACCACTGAAAAATTAACCCTGCTGAAGCCACACGACTAGATCAGCCTGCATCAACAGTAGCTTTTTAAAACTGCACTAGAAAACTGCGTGAAATCCAGTATTGGTAGAAAATCCAACTCAATGTTTCAAAGGAAAATGCATTGCAGGGAATTGCAGGGTAACAAAAAATTACAGTACTGATGAGATGGGAGAAGGAACAGTCATTGCTACAAGCTGCAGTTGTGCTCACCATCAAAGGCACAAGAACAAAAAGTTTCAGAGTTAAATGTTGTTCCCATCTACCTTTACTGTTAAAAAGCCTTGCCTTATTTCTAGTTTCTCCTACTTATTGGCCCAAATTCAGCACCTGTCAAACCTGCTCTTCTTTCTGCTACACACAAGGATTACACCAAGCAGTCATGTTCAACTTCTGTAATATCCAAGTCATTTTCTGACACTACTTCCAAGGACAGGATCCTCGATTTTGCAACATATAAAAGCATATGTATAACACAAAAAATGCAGATGGTCTTCCTCCTATGCCCACTTCTGCTTCTTAAGCAATCAAGGAATCTCTGATCTTCTTTGGCTATATAATTCTCCCAGTAAATATTTCAGATCCAACAGTAAGTCCATTCTTCCTTCCATGTGGTTGAAAATATGTTAAATAGTACAAGAAGGCAATCTATGTGCTATGTTTCATTAGAAACATTGGGCTTTACTGGTAACCCCTAAATGAAATGTCAATTTGAAGTCCATTCAATCCTTAGGTGTTTAATCTTAGTATCTTCTACTCTTATATTATTGTCATGTCTTACCCAAGAAGTCAAGCAGTATAAACAGCTAATACAGAAACCCACCCACCATTATTAGCTAAATATACAATATCATAAAAGAGATAATTCATAAACTCATACAACTCGTAATAGTCAATCTCCTTCATTTCCTGCACCAACCACTCTCCCACTCTGCTGGACAGGGTGTCAGGCCTAGTATTATCCAGCTGATACCATTCACCAATTTAAAACACTGAGAAATAAGACAAGTGAGGGAGAGGGAAGTAAGGCATGCATTACAACTAGAAAAGAAACTAAAATGACTGAATTTATAATTGAAGGAGTACTGTGATGTTTATTACTTTAAAGTGATGCTTAAACTTCCTAACTGTAGGTTAGATGACATTTTCAAGCTCTATTTCTTATCCAAAGCCTGCAGGCTGCCAGCAGACAGACTACTTCCCCTCTGGTAATTATAGAAATATACAAACAAACTTTAGAAGTAGTAGTGCTTTTCTACAGTGGCGCTGGTAGAGATCCAAAGCTAAAGCCCTTGATGGATCCAATACACTTAACCAGGCTTTCAGTTAATAGGATGCATGAGATGCCTCCTTTTAAAAATTGGCTCCGTTATGGATACTTACCAATTAAGCCTCTAATTCTAAAAATTTCTAAGAACAGCAAGTGTTCTGAAACAGCCTTTTGCTCGGGCAATTTTACTTTTCCACATTTGCATAAATTAAAAACATCTTGTGAAAATTTCCAGAATATGTATACAAATCAGCTTCCCTACATAATAAGAAAATTTTTCATCATGTCTTACACTGTGCATCTGCTTTTCATAAGTTGTAAAATGCTGTCAAAGGTATAGGAACTAGCAAAGCAGCTTGCATAGCTCTGACCTTTCGTACCAGACAAAGAGTAGACATTTGTTTTTAAAACCAACCTTGCAATTGACTGTGCTGACATTAAACAGAATTTTTTATGCAGGAAAATTTCCTGAGTAATAAGACCAACTGTTCCATGACATGTGAACAACAGCAACAAAATTTTGTAATTGATCTTGATGCTATTATGTTGTCCTCTCTGCCAGTATGCAAAGGGCAGAGCTGGAAAACAGAGAAGCTGTGTCCCCATCTGTGGACCTAGCTGTTTCTACAAAATCTTATGACTCCAAGTCATGGTGAAAACTACAGCCTCCTCTTTTGCAGACATTTCTGTATTGTCACCAAGGCAGAGAAGACTGATGACTTATGGTAGATATCGCAGATATACTGCATGTTGGCATTTTGTTGTACGCACTTCCCACACCAAATATCCAGCTTTTGTGAACATCTCTTGTCTTTGAGCATTTTGCCTACCACAAGGTGGCTTTTCTTTTTTTTGCCATTTCCTACGCAGAATATGCAACAAGGGATTCTGAATGTAACTCTCCAAAGAGTTTTATGCTGTGTCCCCAAAGCACCAATTATCTTTCATCACTTCCAGTCTGTGCTCTTGCATACTGGCAGAAAGGAAAACATGCACCATCTAGACCAATTACAAAAGCTTCTTGCCATTGTTCAGTTGCTGCTGTCTAAACCTCCTTGTTATAAACTCATGTATGCTCTGCAGTTTATGTGTTTTTTCAGTGAGTCTACAGACAACGTAACACAATATTTTGTACAACTTAGGAATTCCTGTTATAGCCAATGAGATCCCATACATGAGTTTGTAAACTTTGACTGAAAGAAAAATGTGGAAAACCTCTCAGTGAAAGCAACAGCCTTCACTGAGAGCATCCTCCTTCCTCTCCAATCACACTGAGTTCAGCTAGAGCCTTTCAGTGTTTTTAGACACAGAATGAGGCTGGCGGATCTACTGGTCAACATGAAAAGACACGTCGGTTCTCAACACTTAGTAGAAAGCCTTCATTACAGGAAGACAACTCTTAAAACCAGGAGACTGAGTCAAATAAAAGTTTATGTACGTGTCCATTCACCACATGCTACAGTATAGTACATAAAATCAAAACCAGACAAAATTCTTCCCTTTAGTCAGAAGCAACAAGAAGGAACTCAAACACGGGAAAATTTTACTGTTTAGAAGTAAACATCGAACAAGTACTTAAGGCACAGTTAAAGCTTTCATGGGTATATCTGAGCAGATGAATCAACTCAATTACACAGCATCTACATGTTTTGTAAATTGGTGTATGGACTGACAAAAAAAGAGTTGGGATTTTTTCCAGTAAAGTTGTCTTTTTCTTTTCACCTACTGAAAGTAACAAGGATGTCACAAGAGAAAACCAGAAGGTATGAAATGATAACTATTTTGTTTTCCATACGCATTTGATTTTTGATCTACTATATTTTTATAATTAATAACACTTAGGAGGTGCAGCCTGAGAATTATTATACAATGGTTTTAAATAAAGGAAAGAAAATGCTGAGACCAAGAACTGCCAAGATCTCATTTGAAATTGTGTATGTAATCCTATCTACTAAAATTAAAGAGATTTAATTCAAACCTGGACAAGTGCAGAGGAAGGTTATCAGGTAATTTACTGCAATATGTAAATGCATTCAAGGGAGTAAATACAACCGAGGAAACATAAGTACTGCAAGTAAAAGAAAGCAGGCTTAGTAGTAAATGTGTGCAAAATAGGTATTAATTTAGTTCTAAAACCACAGCAAGTTTTATAACCCTCTGAGGAGTGATGATTAGGCTGATCAAGAACAGCCTGAGGACATGGCAATGTGATCCCTGTAAGAATCAAGGAAACAAGGTAGAGTCGTGGAGCACTAAAGAACAGCAAATTACTGTATTTGTGACAGATGATCCACAACAAAAGGGCAGTTATTCTTGCACTCAAGCTAATGAATGCTTTTGGGCTTTCATGAATCAACTCCTTATTTAATTTCCATTGCTGCATGTGAGCAAAACAGTAAGTGATTTCCATAGGAACAGATTAGTTCAAATACCAAAAGAAGACAGACCAAAATTTCCCTGAGTATTTTTAAACAGATTTACAAATTGAATATGGCATGTGTTAGCTGGTAAACAGATATTTCACAAGCTTGATTTCAAAAGTGGGGAGTTTATCTACACTGTCACATAAGATCATAATTTCTGTTGCATTATTTTTCACAGCTGAAACAGATAATATAACTACCAAATCCAGTTTAATTTCCATAACTTAAAAGTAAAGTCTGAGGCAGGAAAAATTTAATAGCAGGAGTGAGACAAAAATGCCTAAAGGAAAAACTATATACAGTACAGCAGGAAAGCAACAGATCACCTTGTCAAGGTGGAGTTACACAGATGGGTTGTCAAAACTTTTGGTGATGGTCTATCAGCACATATCATAAAAAAATAATGACATAGAAACTATATTGATTACTCTTTAGACAACACACTGATGACGGATTTGCAATGCTGATAACAGTTCCATAGTTACTGTTTCTTCTTGCAGCGTTAGTGATTATTTCACATCAATTTAGTATAAAAATCCAATAATTATCAGAGTTGAAAGACCAAGTGGGTATGACCTAAATTACATACTTGCTCTGTTTTCACTTCTAATACTGAGCAACTGTCTTCCTGTAGCAAAGATGTTATGTTCAAAAACTCCCTATAAAAATCCAGCAAGCATACGATGTGTTTTGTTCACGTGAGGGGAAAATATGAAAAAGCCTTACTCTTTGTATCCAGCTGAGCACGATACTTCTCAAACCCCTTGAGTCGAACTCGTTCTCCCAAGAGCTGAAGAAACTCTTCAAAGGCTGGACCTGCCGATTCATTATTATACATTTCCTCTTCTGTGCTTTGCCCAGCTTTGCAGTACATGATACCCACCTTAAGTTGGTAACTTAACTGCAAAGGGAAAAAGATTAAAATCTTTTACGTAAAACAAGATGCAGCAACTTATTTCTTGAAATCACTTAATATTTTTTAATAAATCCATAATTCACAACACCTACTCCCTCCCCACCAATTATCAGTCTCATTTCAAATGTTACTTTGCTAGTTCCAAATACTCTTATTGTTTCTCACCATAATTGCTTGGATGATAGCGTATTTCATCTAAAGGTATCAAAATGTTTTCTGAAGTGAAACAAATATCCATGTTCCTTATTTTCAGGAGAACAACGCTGCAGCTTGCTAATGGTTAATGTTTTACATTGAGCCACACAGAAAGCTCTGGTTGAGGAATACCAGGAAATTGACTCTCACTCTTCTGCTGGTATCATGGTTACTACCTGATGTGCATCTTCTAAGTATGTCCAAACTTCTTATGGTAAAATAACAGCAGAGCATAGAATCATAGAATGGTTTGGGTTGGAAGGGACCTTACAGATCATCCAGTTACAATACCCCTGTCACGGGCAGGGACATCCCACTAGATCAGGTTAGTCAGTGTCTCACCCAACCTGACCTTGAATGCCTTCAGGGATGGAGTATCCATGTTTTCTCTGGACAACCTGGTACCTCACCACCCTCACAAGAAAAAAATTCTTCCTAATATCTAGTCTAACTCTACCCTCTTGCAGCTTAAAATCATTACCCCTCGTCCTGTCACCACACTCCCTGATATAAAGCACCTCCTCAGTCTTATATAAGTAATAAAAGGAGGACTAAGGAGACCACACAGTCCCTATTGGATGCAGAAGGAACAACAGTGACAAGACATCCCCGTGTTCCAGAAAAAAGTTGGCAAGGAAAAAAACCAGCTTGGTTGAACAGAGAGATCTTGAGTGACATTAAGAAGAAGAGGAATGTTTATGGGCTCTGGAAGAGGAGACAGGCATCTTGGGTGGACTACAGGAGGGAAGTGAGGTTGTGTAGAGAAAAAATCAGAGAGGCTAAGGCTCAACTAGAAATCAGACTGGCCAAGTCTGTGAAAGATAACAAAAAATCTTTCTATAAATATATAAATAACAAAAGGAGAACTAGGGAGACCATACAGTCCCTATTGGATGTAGAAGGAACAACAATGACAGGGGATGAGGAAAAGGCTGAGGTACTTAATGCCTTCTTTGCCTCAGTCTTTAATTGTAAAGAAAGTTGTTCCCTCTGTGTACAAACCC
>WAAB01009689.1:16786-52480 GCA_013389865.1 Piaya cayana | reverse complement strand
CCTGGAGAAGAGGAGGCTGAGGGGAGACCTCATTGCTCTCTACAACTACCTGAGAGGAGGTTATAGAGAGTATGGTAATAGTCTCTTCACCCAAGTGACGGGACATGACAAGAGGAAATGGCCTCAAACTCTGCCAGGAGAGGTTCACACTGAACATTAGGAAAAAAAATTTCACAGAAAGGGTCATTGGGCAGTGGAACAGGCTGCCCAGGCAGATGGTTGAGTTACCTTCCCTAGAGGTGTTTAAGGCATGGGTGGACGAGGTGCTGAGCAGCATGGTTTAGTGTTTCATAGGCATGGTTGGACTCGATGATCCGGTGGGTCTCTTTCAACCTGGTTGGTTGTTCTATGTGGGAAGGAAATGGAGCGGAGGGGAGAGGTAGCACTGCTGCTGCTCCTGCCAGAACACCTACCACCATCTTCCATCCTATCAGTAGAAGGTCCCATCTTAGACCACTTACACAACATTCACTGCTCAGATATACATTCTGTGCAGTCAACAAGAGAACAGGATTGATAGAAGCTTTTCACAGGACCACAGTGCCTTAGCTCCACTGCAAATTACAAGATCTTTTAGCAATTTTACTTAAACAACTTAGGACAAAAAACATCCAAGCAAACCAAAACATTCTCACCAGGCACACTTGTTAAGCATCAATTTCAGATGGAGGAAAGATTTTTTGAGGGCATAAACATAAATGGGATGTGCAGTATCCATGAGCAATGAAACAACTGTCCTTCACTGCTTTGCAAATGTCAGCCTAAAAAACTAAATAAGGACTATGAAAAGAGCAGAATATGCCTTATAGTTTTGTTCTTAGATTTGCTGAACTTAAAAAAAAATATCATGAGGAAAATGAAAATTAGTATTTCTGAATTTTAAAAAAAGCAGATCCAGAGGATAGGAAGAAAGGCATGCAGCCTCCATTAATACACTTGCTTCTGATAAATCTAGGGTCCTTAGAAACACAACTCAAAGGAAAAAGCTAAAAACTGAGCTAAAGGATGAAATCTGCTGTTGTAAAACTCCGGAAGTAGCAGCCTCATTTTAATAATCTAAAAGCATTTATATATTAATATATATGGGAAAAGCACACTTCACGTGTTTGTCTAGCACCCAGTGAAAGACACTGGAAAGAGACTGGATTTAACCAGTCAGGAAGTTTATAATATAAATACAGAATTATATTAAAAACTGTCTGACATTTCACAGTATTCCCGAGAATGAGTAACTGCCACTAAGATAAACTTGTACTGGAATAAATCAGTAATTGCCCTGATATTCAAATTTTTAATCATACTTGGCAGTAAACCTAAAGCCAGTTACTATGAACTCCACATCCAAGGCAAAGGTTAGCAGATGGCTATTAGTAAGGAAGCTACTGGAGCCATATAGAATGATGGGGTTGTTTTTTAACACAGAACCATTCAAACAAACACATTTTAATTAAATCAATACAAGAACAGCTAGTTGACAAGCAATGTGGGCCATATGTTCTGAACAGCAGATTTTACCACAACACTAGTAATCTAAGCAGAAGTAAGGAACGTGCAACTTGACAGACAACACCAGTACAAAACTGAAGACAGAAGAATATTCCCATTCTGACACTGGACGTCATATGAAGATATTGCAAGAGAGAAAGATAAGCCATAAAAGTTATTTCAAAGCAAATAAGTTGCAGTGAAAAACGAAAAGTGCAACATGTTTAGTTTACCATAAAGAAGACCAACAGATGATTCAATCACTGTATACAAGAAATCTTGCTGGGGGGAAAAAAAAAATCTCACACTCAAATGGCTATTAAGAAATCAGAGAAAGACATCAGAAGTCTGGGAGCCGAAAGCAGATAAATTCAAATAAAGAACTGCAAAATCTTGAATATGAAAACAATGAATATGATGCTTTAAACCTCATTCAGATATAAAAGTAACAGAGCTTAACTTAATCAAAACTGGTGCATGTGAAGTTGGCTGAATGAAGGGGTTAGTGGGTGAAATGTAACAGCTAAATCAGGCTATGGTCACTTTATAACCTTAACTCCTAAATTTACAAAACATCTTATTTGCTATATCAGACACACCTGTTTCTATTCTAATGAAACAGTGCAACAATATCAGGAAAAAGTGATAAATATTCTGTGTACCAAATTAGTAGAGCAGCTGTTACCCAAATTTTTCTGAGTTTGGAATTGACTAAAAAAACAGGTTCTAATTAGTACAGAGCGTGTATATCTCTTTGTTAGAAGCATCAAGCTGTTTCACTACCACAAAACTAGAAAATATTGTGATGAAGATAATACAATTTTAACTATCGCTGCCCTTAATGATTTTCAAAGTTTAAGCAGTAACAGAAAACCATACTGTACACAATAGAGTGGGAGCTTAATGACATATAATCAAGAAAAGAATCCTTATTTAACCTCACACTTTTTAAAAAACAACCAATTTCTGAAGGAAATTATGCTAAATGACTTTTCAAATTAGGTATTTCCTAAAAAAAAATGTAATTAATTTTTTTAAATAGAACTTCCTGAGGATTTTTTTTTTCCCCCTGAAACTTTTTCCTGTCAACACTATTGAGACTGCAGGTTCTTGATAGGCATATCTGGCAGGTACTAATCTTTGAGCTCAAAGGCTCACTTATAGAGTCACACTGAATAAAAATTCTATTTTCTCTGCTCCTGAAACAAAAAAAATTGCGAAGAGACTGAAAGATATCCTTGAATCTTCAAGTTCCTGACAAACTTGATTTTGCATGAAGGGTAAAGTAGGCTTAGGCTGAGGAAACAAATCATAAATACTGAGTATGTGAGTATTTGGAAACACCGCTCTAATCATCTAAGGAAAACAGCAGGGCCTCCAACTAATTAGAATCTCATGATGTGAAAGAATAGTTATACAGCGCAGTGCAAGCACCTAAATATTCCTTCCTTCCCTCCTTTAGGCAGGTTATACAGCAAACCCCTTCTCCCCTCACCCTAGAGGGTTCGCTGGTTCATCACTGTGGTGTTCCCTTCAGGAACCAATAAGCCCATGCAAGAGATACCGCTGATACAAAGTATACCTGAATTTCCAAGAGACATTTAACAAAGCTTTTTCTTCAAAAAACTCTTATAAGCCCCTCAATAGACAAGGTATAGGAGAAAGAACTCACTTAGAAATGCAACTGGCTAAAAGAAAAAAATGGAGCTGAAGAAAATGATCAGTAGAGTAAGGCTGAGATCTGAACTCAGACATACAGTATTCAACATACACTTTAGCAATCTAACAGAGGTGATGAATAGTAATGTCACCAAGTTTGCTAACATTACTGAGTTACTACTCTATATAGTATTAGGGTTGAAGGCTGGTTATGAGAACTACCAAAGGAACTTATGACAGTGTATGACTGGGCAAAAGAATGGCAGACGAACCTCAGTGCAAGTAAAGCTTGAAACAACCCATGTAGTACAAAGATATTCAACTTCAAATTTACAGCAATGACCTCTGACTTATACTCTTAAGGAACAGGATTCTAGCCGTTCATTAAAAGATACTTTCAATGTTCAGTAGTAGCCATAAAGCAAAGAAAATACCAGTAATTATTAGAGAGGGAAAATATTAGGAAGAGAAAGCAGACTAAATCAACATTTTTCCCCACTGTCAAAATGGCACTGTTTTAAAAGATGCAGGGGAAGGAGGAGGGCAGCTAGAAAACATCCAGCGAGAAGCAAAAGCATGATCAGAAGAATAAGTTCTGCATGAAAATGGCTACCTAATTTAGGACTCAGACTGGTATGGGAGAGTTAATAGAGTAGAAGCACCTATAAACTCTATGAGCTATCAGGAGCTAAGAAAGTATCACCCCATGATCTCCCTGTTCTCTTATTTTCAGCCAAGCACATACTGTTGGTGATGGGTCAGCGATAATACTGGGCTGGCCACACACACGCACTCCCTTGTTAGTCAGGATGCCAGAGCTACCCTTTTCTTCATCCTCCTGAATCATATTCTTCATGAAATAAATGAGGTTATGAAACTAGAGGACAAAGTGTTTTGCTGAAGTTTTGCTTCTGGTATGTATTTATTTGGTAATTACCTTGTCCACTTCAATAATCAAACCACAACAGGGAGGCTGATAAAATCTTCATTGTAAATTTGTTTAGAATAGCTGTGTTCTCTCCCTTATGGGACAGATAACGATGAGTTATTTTTAATTTCTTTTTTTTGACTGCTATATTTCAATGTTAGACTGACAGCAAAAAGAAATAACAACTTGGACATTAATTCTGTGCAGGAAAGGCTATTCCTGAGAAGCTAAAAGGATCAGAAGAAAGACAGCCTCAGTACACAGAGCTCTCAAATGTCACTATCGAAGTTTTAAATTAGAAAATTCATTTCATTCCACTCACGGACTTTCATTTTGCTGAGGCTAAACCATATACCTATTGAGCCTCAGTTCCATCTTCAAGAGATCAGTGGACTACAACCTAAACGGAAACCATGTATATGAAGAAGAGGCTTATAATATTTCGGAATGTAGTTTATTTTGGAGAAGAATAGGAAGCAAAAAGGAAATAAAGAGACAGGCAGCACCCTGGTCATTTTAGTGCCAATACAGTATTACAAAAAAATATTTACTAAAATAGGAGCTTTCATTTCTCATTATAATAGCAATGAGAAAACCAGAACAGAACTCCCTTCTCTATGGTCTTTGAAAAACAATCACATAATTTCTTTACAAGTAAATTAAAGTGGAGAATTGCCATAACATTAATCTGAAACTTGAAGCAATTAACTTCATTTAATACATACCAAATACTCCACAAAATTTGGGCTAAAGACATCCAACAACTGTCCTTATAAATAATAAGTTTTAGTTTAAATGGGGCATTTCAATAAACTGACTCTAAACACTTGAAGCTAAAAGGTAATTTTGTAGTTCAGGGTAGTAATCTGACAGTTTAAGACACTCTGTCTCATTCTATAACTCTGCACTTACCCCTTGTTCATCGAGCTTCATAAGTTGTTCTGTAACTTTTGGTGTATTGAAGGCCAGCCTTAGGCAATGGATGTTCAACTCAGGAACAACATACTCCAGCACTTCTTTTAGGGGAAGGCCCCTGGCTGTGCAATGCTTTGCAGTTGAAGGGATAGCATCTTCCAGCACAGAGCCTCTTAATGTCATAAGCTAAGCATATAAAACAAAAACAGCCTTTATTTTCAATTTGGCACAGAGGTTGATAAGCAATAGCAGTGGAGCTAAATGTGCTATTTTTCCAATTCACAATAGAGACTGAAGACATTAAGTAACTTATGTTGTGTGAAACTGACAATAACATGCAAAATGTCACCCCATACTGAGAATCCTTCAAATGGTTAAAACAGATTTAGGTTTTACAAGAAAATAATACTTAGTGAAGTTCAATAGTGGTATTTCTAGCAGAGCATTTCGAAGTACAAAAGCATGCTTCTCAGGTCTACCCACTGTCACATATAAAAGTGGAGGAAGCAATTTTTCTCCTCTTTGCTTCTTTTCTAGCTAGCATAGCTCCTGTAACTTTCTCAAGCTTAAACAAAAACAATCTTTGCAGTCTCTTCTGTATCAGATATTACTTACCCACTGACATGCTTGCTTGTATTCTGTGTAATATAAACATGCAGTGTAACTCTGTAAGGAGATTTCTGGATTCTATGTACGCAGAGGAAACTGCAATGTACTACCAAAGCTGAAAAGCATACCCACCACACACTCTGCCTGTTCTGCCCACTCACTTCTAGCTTCTTTTACTACCACTCCTGAACTGCTTACCTCACTGGTTCTGAATATGATCCGGTAGTTATATTGAGGTCCATTTTCTTTGATTTCCTCTGGCTTCTCTCTCCTTATACTCACAGCAACTGGACCCAGGTTCTCATCTGCCCCAAAATAGTTCCAGTGTTCTTGCATATAAAAAACAAAATAAAAAAGGCACAAATAAAAGTCTGTCTTGTTACACTTCAGCTAGATATTCATGCTTACTTGTTATGTTGGAAATAAAATGCTAGTTCCACTACACTCACAGAAGCATCACTTCAGTTGCACTGGGATTTCATTCTTTTGAGTCAGTTCTCTAGTGAGCTCTGTTTATACAAGAAGGCCAAAATTCAAAATTGTGTCTCTGCTTAAACAGGCCTAAACCAGGACACATCTCTTACGTAGGGTCTTATGTCAAACCTGTTTAATTCACACTAAGCTAAATAAGTACAACCAATATATCCCCCCTTAAAAACAAAACGAAGGAAGCCAAATGCATGAAAGGGGGAAACTCATCAATGAATGTTAAAATGAGAGTGGCAGACAATTGTACTGAGCAAAGTAACTTATTTATTTTTGTATGGAAATCTTGAGAAACAGTGAAACAAGTTACTCAGTTGTAAAAGGGAAAAACCTGATGAGACTGACAAAGAAGTTAAAGACTTGTTCAGGGTAAAAGCAAAATCAAAGTAGAGTACTACAGAAAAATAGAATAAAATGCAAGAAACAACATGACTAGTGTAAATACTTAATAGTGAAGTGCTGAACAACCCTAAGAGTAAATTTAAAATGCTAAGAGTTCAGTTTAAAACTAGTCTAGTTGGGAAAGTGGTAGAGCCGAGAATACAGAACTGAAGAAATTGCTTACTAGATGAACAGCAGATTATGCAAAAAACATTTTCATATTTAACTATAAACATGAAAAAGCCAAACTTTACATGAAAAAGTATTAGAAAAGTGCATTTACAAAAAACAAAGCTCAACTATTTGATGGGTGCTGAAGGCTCCTCTTTTGAGCCTTCTGAGCATTACGAACAGGCCTTGACTTAGGAAGTACATAACCATGAACGTAGCAATATATAAAGTTGCACATAGCTCAAGTGACAGCAGCTGAATTTAAATGTACTATACCTGAAAGGAAAATTTAAGAGAAACTTTCAAAAAATAAAAGTCAAGCATTGTAAAAGAAAAATAAGTCTTGGGTCTTCACTTTCCATAGGAAGCACATCTGCATATATGAATGAATTTATACATGCAAAAAAAAAAGTTAGCGCTACAGGAAGACTCAATAATTCAAACAAGAAATATGATATTCAGTGAAATGAAAAGTGCCCCAAAATGAAACATAACCATGTTGCCTGAACTACTATATACAGATTAGTTGCTATTCTTAGAACAACCTGAACTTTAAACACACAAGAACTTTAGGAGTAGTCACCTATGAGCTATTCTCCTACAGAGATAAAATGTAAAATATTTTGATATCATCATCAAGAAATGCATCTTTAAAAATACTAAAACCAGGCATTGAAATACACACTATCCAAAGTGAACTGCAGTCATTTTTCCACTGAATAATCACCTGCAGCATTAAAGATTTTAGTGCCTCATATTTTCTTATTTCTTTTTAAAATTATACTTACTGGCTCTTGCTATACTTTCCCCAAGTACACTAAATGCTTTCAAATAGTTGCTCTCTCCTTATGAGCTTACTTGTGTCCCAGATTTATGTCCTTATGATCACACAGCTGTCCACTCTTTTAAGTACCTGCAGGCTCTACTATACCCCTCAGCATCTAGTATTTTATTACCCTTTCCTCACTGTTTTCCATTTAAGATTTCAGAGCCTGTGAGACGAAATACGCTTGCAGCATTATAAAACCTACTTTCCTTCAAATTCCTTCATAAGTAATTGAAAACAAAAACTGTGAACAGAGGTAATTAAGATTCACAATTCTTCTAAGATCTTATGGAATATCCTGTAAATATTAGTGTAAGCTTTGGGTGACTGAATTAGTCATAAGTGGAGAAATTACAAATAAATTGGACCATCTACATAAGTCTAATTAAATCTTCATACTCCTCCACTGATACAAGCCCTGTAAATGCCAGAGAGAAGTTCTGCTGTTTGAAAATACAAAACATCTTACTAGCACACATTGGTGTTTCTCCTTCCTCCATTAACTTGCTTTTTCCAAGATCAGCAAACAGTTTATAGAATCATGGGGCAGTATGAGCTGGAAGGGACTTTTGAAGGTCATTCAGTTCCAACCCCTCTGCAGTGAGCAAGGGCATCTTCAACTAGATCAGGTTTGCTCAGAGCCCTGTCCAACCTAACCTTGGATATTTCTGTGATGGGGAACATACCACCTCTCTAGGAAAACCCATTCAGTGTCTCACCACACTCACACTGCAGAATTTCTTCCTAATATCTAGTCTGAATCTCCTCTCTTTTAGTTTACAAACAGTACCCCTTGTCTTATCACAACAGACCATATTAAAAAGTCTGTCCCAGTCTTTCTTTTAAGTCCATCTAAGTACAGAAAGGTAGCAATAAGGTCTCCCTGGAGTCTTCTCTTCACCAGGCCAAACAATCCCAACACTCAGCCTTTCTTCAGGGAAGTGTTCCAGCTTCTGATGATTTTTGCCACCCTCCTCTGGACACTCTCCAACAGGTCCATGTCCTTCCTGTGTTGAGGGTCCCAGAGCTGGACACAGCACTCCAGGTGGCCTCTCACCACAGCAAAGTAGAGGGGCAGAATCACATCCCCTGACCTGCTGGCCATGCTTCTTTTGATACAGTCCACGATATGTTTGGCCTTCTGGGCTGTAAGCACACACTGTCAGCTCAAGTCCAGCTTTTAATACACCAGTACCCTCAAGCTCTTCTCCACAGGGCTGCTCAATCCCCTCATCCTCTAGCCTATTTTGATATCGTGGGTCATCCCTATCCAGACGCAGGATGTAGTATTTAGCCTTGTTGAACATTATGAAGTTCACACAGGCCTGCTTCTCAAGTTTGTCCAGACCCATCTGGATGGCATAAATCACACTACTTATATTGGTGTCATCTGCAAACTTGCTGAGGGTGCACTCAATTCCACTGTCTTTCATTGATTAGGTTAATAAACAGTATCAGTCCCAACACAGACCCCCGAAGGACACTACTCATCACTGATCTCTATTGGGATATTGAGTCATTGACCATCACCCTCTGGATTCACCCAACAGTCCACACATCAAATCCATATCTCTCCAATTCAGAGAGATGTTGCCTGGGACCATGTCAAAGGCCTTACAGAAGTACAAGGAGATGACATCTTTCGCTCTTCCCTTGCCACTGTTGTAGTAAACCCATGGCAGAGATTGTCAATGAAGAAGCACAGTCACTGAGAACGTGACATCCATTTTATATCAGCATATTATGCAGCTTCCAAAACCTGAGACAGCTTGGCCACCTCCACATTACACTGCTTAGTGACTGAAAAGCATTTTTTTACAAGTTTTCCTTGCAAATGAAATCCAAGTGAATGCAGTTGATTTTGAGCAAGGAGGTGCTTTTGTGCTCCTAAGTTATTCACCTTTGGATATCACATTGAATTGATGTATTTTGTGTAATCAGAGTAGTAGAAAAACCCCAAACATTTTGCTTCAGAAGGAAACTCTGCATCAAGCATTTCCTCTAATCCTATCACAGAGTTCACAGCATGGGAAAACTCTACCCAGTGTTTCTCTGAAAATAACAGGGCAGCATTTTTAGAGCTGACTTCTATAATGTGTTCAGACTGTTAACTGCTAATTTTCCCTAGGTCTAGTCACACGCTTGCAGGTACTGATTTTGGGATAGAATATGCAGCAACTTAAAGCATTGGAGCAAACGGGTTTTTTACTGGCTGTCAACAGTTAAAGGGAAGCTGACCAATAGCTCATTTGTTAAAAAAATCAGCTCATGAAACTATTTACTTCTCAGTCAAGTCTTTCATTCTAAGCCAGTAATTCAAATTTGTCCTAAATGGTAACGATGTTAGCAACTACTGCCTGATGATGGCCAAAGCTAAACAGATGCTCCTGGGTCCTTCAATAAGAACTGTCATTTTCAGACACAGATGCTAGGAGGGAGCCTGCTATCTTAACTCAAACAGGTTGGGGTTTTTTTTCAGGCGTTGAAGTTAAGTGAAGAAGACAAAATGTCTCAGCACTGGCATTACCACATATCTCAATGCTTACGAATGTCTATCTAGACATAAGGTTTCTAAATACAAGTTCCCCTATCAAATATATCTTCTGAAATACAGTTTTCAATAGTCACTTTGCAAATACATCTTCTGCAACGTAATAGTAGCTTTCATCTTCTCCCAGTATAAACACCTTCATGTAAGTTAGCTGTGTAGGAGCCTTCTATAGGGAACTGAGGGAAGTAAGACTGCAATTCATATCATCCTGAAAAGTTTCTCTCCATTGAGTACAACGGGAGTCTGCACAATTAGCTTAGACAGAAAACTAGAGGAGCTGAATCCAAACTTGGGAACTACTGTTATAAATTTCTTTTCCCAGTATCTGTACCATTTTTCTAACCTGCACCACCAGCTTCACATTTAGGAGATAAATAATATTGTGGCCTAGTGTCCAATCAATAGCTTTAGTGCTGCTCTGTAAAGAGCCAATAATATGTTGATTTCACCTTAGTATTTTCTTTACATCCAATGCTTATCCATTTCCATTCACTGATGAACTTTAACAAGATAAATCCATAAATCTTACATGCAAATATTTTAGGCTAAATAGATTAAAATACTGTAATTAATTTGGATCATGTTAGCAATACTCCAGCTCACGAATATTTCCCTTGTACACTGCTAAAATTTTAAGATGCATCTATCATCCAAGTAGCCATATCTGTAAATAATGAGTTATTACTTCCACATAATTAAATATTTCAGTCAAGCCACCATCAGCATCCCACCAAACTACCTTGGAAAAATTAAAATTGACTACATCAATGCAATGGTTTAAATTCTTTTTTTTCAAAGACACAAAAGATTAACAGTGCTAGGTTTTAAGGCTTTTTTTTCATCAGACCACGTTGATTGGCATCATTAATGATTTTTAACTGCAGTTCTTTGCTGATATAGTCCCAAAGTACCTGTTTTGTTGCTTCAAGTTGGAATGAAAACGAACCAAAGAATTACAATTTTCTGGGCCATCATGTTTTACTCTTCACAAGCTCTAGGATTACTTCAGTACTTCTCCAATTTTGTGAATGTTTCCTGGTTTGAGATCTTCAGAAGTTATTGTGCTGAATCAGAATTCTTTGCTTTATAATTTTAAGAGTACAAAACTACCCAAGGCCTGCTGACTTGACTAGCTGATCGCTGAAGGGAAGTCTTTCGCCACAGTCTGTTCCATCCATAACGTCATAAAGATCCAATCTCCTCTTCAAACAAGAAAGTTCCTGCATCATTACTTGCTTCATGTTATAGAAGCTTTCAGTTACAATTTACTTCCTTGGTTTTTTACCTATATTGCTGATTTTAGTTTTCTCCCAATGCCACCTCTTTCAGATTAGTCTTAAAGGGTTTTTTTTGGGAAAGAAAATACACTGGGTAGTCAGCAAAATGCGTCTGGCACTTGTAGAATTGTGGGGATTGGGCACATCTGATGAGGCTTCTGAAATACACCTCTCAGACAAAAACTTATGGCAGGAACACCCCAGGCTCATGTCTGCTGGACTGAATGTGAACACAATGCACTTAAAAGCCAGGTTTAGTGTTTAAGGGAAATAAACCAACTCACTGCTGTTCCTCTCCCTCCAAACCCACTTCAATACACATACTGACACTTTCCTATCTGGTTACCCTTCACCAGTACCCTTAGGATTAGGTTATGATGATTGTATCTAATGTATCCAAATTACAACTAGAAAGAAATATAGATATAAAGGTAGCTGTCATTGTACTAGCATGAAGGTGTTTTCCTTTAAGGATAAACCAAACTAATAAATTGCTGTTGCCTGAAGACTGAAATCCCACATACACCACCTTCCTCTCCTGCTGTTCATTCTCTTTGCTCTCCTGACACTTGGCTTCAGCACTTCCCCCTCTGCAACGAAAGATTATTTGACTAACTAAAATTTGAGAGAAATAATCAAGCAATAAACCCCAAATTTATCGTGATGGCAAGATTTCTGCTTGGTTAGTAAACTGAACTGGCTTATCAAGTTTTCCAAAAACAAGAGACCTGGTACAAAGAAGGGGTATGAATAAAGTCTTCCCTTTTTAGTGCTGAAATGCTGTAAGATCAGGTCAGCTGTAACATGAAACTGCACCTTTAGTTGCTGACTGCAAAACTTACCCGAGTGAAAAGAATCAAATAGTTCTGAAGACTGACAGGAAAGCAATTGCAGATAAAGGCAGATAAAGTCTAATCTCAGGCTCTCCCCTCCAAACATACCTCACCTATACTGCTCATGTGGCTTGCTGTTCTTGGGAAACCAACATTTTTCCCCACTCCTTTTTCTCCAAAGGATGTGGGTCAGCACTCTCAAGAACCATATAGCAACTTTTAGCCCCAGACTGCAGAAAGAGGAGACTATGAAAGTGTGACAAGAGCCAGTCCTCCAGGACACAATGCAGAGAAGAGGTAACAAGATATGAACACACTTTGAGGCAACAGAAAAATGGGAGATGAGATAATTAGCTGTAACACGGAGTTAACACGAAGTTTTTCTGAAGTGGTCATCCACTTATTTTAACCAGGCAACCCTGCTGCTTTAATCTGCAGGAAACAAGTTCTTTTGAGCTGCTTTCACTAAAGAGATAAAACCCAATCATGATCATTAATACCTAAGGAACTTTTCAGCTAAATCACTAGACCAGTTCTATCCCTCAGGAGATACTATAGCAAGGCAGACAGAACTCTTAACTTAAAAGGACTTCGGTCTGCACTGTTTCTTGGTAGTTTTCATACTTGGGAAAAAGAGATGGTGAGATCTGCATCTTGTCGAGCATCATTTTGGTAGGGGTGGGTATCTGGGTAATGTTTAGGGTTTACTTGTTTCTATACGTGAAAAAGCTTTGATCTTATTTTTTTTCCTGTACACCTTCAACAGAAACAATAACTCCTTGATTTCAGGAGAACCATGTGATAAGAGAATTGTACTCTCCTTTTCAGGCACTTTATTGTCATTATAGCATATATGTATGTGCATGTACATAGAGTTATGTAAATACAGTGATCACTTCTTTCTGCAGAATCTGACAAATTAGAATTCTTTCTAGAATCATGGCTGTAATGAAAACTAAGTTTTTCAGGAAGATAGATTTTGATTTATGATTTTGTTGACTTAAAATAAATAAAAGAAACCCCCACATTTTGAAATGGGTGATTAAGATATTAAAATATCCAAAGATAACTGTAAATGCTAACTCTCCAAGTTGCGCATTCCATTAAATTCTCAGTACCTCAGTCTTGACGTTGAAGGAAGAAAGTTCTCGTATTTTGGGATCTTATTTTCTTTTTAACCTTTCAAGTGCCAACCCCTGCTCACTCTGAAAGGTATTAAAGCTGTGTTTTAAGACATTTGAAATTTGTAGTCATTGCTAACTTATGTGTATCAGTACTAAAATGATCAGTATTTTTGTACTCCAAATTGTGAAACACTAAGACACAGGATCTATTGATCAGTAAAATATACCAAGTATAAGCAATAGTTATGAAGAATGGAGTTCTTGCAAATTCAGATAAATTTTGTATGTTAGTAAAAAAATAATTAATAAACCACAAGGATAAAGAAAATTTACATACCTTTCTGAAAGAAGAATTTTCTATAATAATATGCACCAAGGTCTACATGTTCAACAATGTATCTTTTCACTCTGTCTAGATGTAACATATGATTCTCCTTGGGAACCTCCAGAACTGCTACTCCAGCATTGGTGCAATGAGTACTCAGAGTCGACTCAAATGAGGTACTCTCACATCCACTGAAGGAACCTGAATTACATTTGGAAAGGCTGATCTTCCTCTCCCCTTCTCCGCCAATCTCATTACGAAAATAAGGACAACTCATCACAAGTTCATTGCTTTTATCATCGCCCTGATCCATATTCAGGCTTCCTTTTGAATTCAGGTCTTCAGTGCTGCCCATTGGAGAACTGAAACTTGCAGAATGGGGCAAGGGTCCAGAGACAAGTGATGCTACAGCAGCAGCAGATGCGCCTGTGGTTGTGTTCCTTCTTTTAATAACATTATGCCTGTTGATTGCCACTTCATTTAAATCAAATAAAATACTCTGTACATCATAATGAGCAAAACACTTTGGACAAGTCCAAGGCTTGACACTATCTTCTGACCTGTTATCTTCAAGATCTGAAGACTTTCCAAGCTCCCCTTCACCTTTGGCATTGCGCAACTTACGAAAAATAGATGAATCTCCTGTCTCTGATTTTGAGCGTCTCTTGAGAGGCTTCTCCCTTTCCTTGAAGAGTCTCAGATTTTCCCTTTGAGTAATAGGTCCATCTATCACATCTAAAGAGAACCTTGACCCTTGGCTTCCACTGGCAATCAGGAGTTCACTAAGCTTAGTTATGGCTGGGCTTCTCTGATCAGACTTTTCATCTTTATAGCCCTTCAGTAAGTCAAAAAAACTTTCCCCTGAAGTTCCTTGCTTATCTATGGAAGATGTACTGCCATACTCCCTGTGCAGAGATGGTCCAGATTTAAAAGTGGGTGAAATACATTCATCAAAACTATCCACATCAAGCTCACTAATGGTAATGTCACTGTTGCTACGCTGTCTTATTCTGCGAAGAGCCTTTCTTGGGGAACTGGGATAGCCATCAGGTGTAAGGAACCTGGAGTCTAGATTCTCAGATTGTCTGGTCTTTGTTTTAAGTGTGCTCTGGATGCTCTTTAACATGACAGAATCACCAGCATTCAGGTTAACAGAGCTTCCTTGACTCCCAGGACTGCTTTTAGAAGACATACTGTCAAGGCAACTTGATGTTTCAATATCTTGACTAGATCTGCTCATTTCCTTGATGTTCTCTTTCCTTGGGGGCCAATCAGCAATCCTTGCCCGGACTCCCATTTTAGGGACTCCAGGAGTAGAGGTAACATGATGGGAACTTTCACTGCGAGGTGGTCCAACTGGCGCCATGACTGCAGATCCTAAGCTGCCATTTTGTGACCTAAAGCGTCTCATATAAAAGTCATCAGAATGGACTTTTGAGGTGCCATCTGTTCCAACTGATACCCCAGTGGCAACAGCCCTTTCGGTCTGGGACCGCTTCAAGCTGGTCATGATCTTTCAGTATGTTCAAGCTCAGTAAGTTCCAAGAGAAAACACAGTCATTTCTGCTTTTTAGATGCACAGTTCTCTTTTGGAGAACGGTCTCCAAAATATACAATGGTTGCATGAGATCTTAACCATGGACATTTAAGGACACAGTTAAAAGCAGGATGTCTAGAAAATTCAGATATTCAGTAGGTTCTGATAACCAATAATTTCTTTTAACTTTTGCATTTTAATAGGTAGCCATGCTCCAACACGTTCCAATTGTTTTAACATCACTTGCGCTCCAAAATGTCACAGTTCTAATCCAATTGCTTATGCTTCTTTTAAGCCTAGAACAAAGAAAAAAAGGAAATAAAAACATTAATAATTTCATATACAACTTATTTTTCAAGTTTTTTCAAACTGTCAAAGTAATTATTACACTGAATTAATATTTCTAATAAACTTGCTTTTAAACTTGACTGATGATCATCTCAAAAACTGCAGAGCTGCCTTACATGGTTGTGAAGACTCTTCTAGATATTGTTGGTTTGCCTTTTGAAAAAATACTTTTACATTTGGATTCCACAACTAAATACATTTTTTTCCCCATTAGAGGATTGCTGAAATTTTTTAGTTCGGTTGGTGGTCAGTTTACAAAGCATAGTTAGAGAGCTATTATAATTTCCTTGCATGAAGAATACATACAAAATACATTGCCTTTACAAACTACAGAGGAGCCAGATAAGGACTTCAAATTTTGTTTATAAATGGTTTAAAGAATTTACCATTTATCATTCATACACCCTTGGTTGACGTTAGGTACTAATAATGCCTATTCAGCTTTTTCATTAACGTACATAACTATGATATGCTAACAAAAAAAGAAGGAAGTAAGCAAGCTAATTAGCAAAAAGACTACAAAATTATACTGGAGAGAATGGCTGTCAATAACATTTATTCTGTGTTTTGCACAGCCTTCTTTGCAGATTTGCTAGATAGTCCAGAAAGCATGTATTCCCTCTGCCCAGATTTCAAAACATATATGAAGACTACACATAAGTAGAAGCACATACTTTTAAATAACTTGATATTAAAAGTTCTGTTTATTTCCCTGGATAACAAAATATTGCCTTGTAACAGTTCCTACACTATCCAGTTTTACAAAGCCACTGAAATGTAGTGCTTTTGCAAACCTCATCTGTACTTAAGTTACTATAAATAGTTCAGATACTACCTTTTGAGGAGCTAAAAAAATAACTCAAAATACATCCTTGATGGTAAAAGACAAAAGCAAGAGATAAAATCAAGAAAAAATCTTGCATTACTGTGTATATCCTTTAGCACAAAGAAGTTAATAAGTTTAAAAGGCTGAACCAATTACACAAAATGTGGCCTTTAAATATCTGAAAAAAATAAATACTTGAGAAAAAATCAGAGGGGCTAAGGCCCAACTAGAAATCAGATTGGCCAAGTCTGTGAAAGATAACAAAAAATCTTTCTATAAATATATAAATAACAAAAGGAGAACTAGGGAGACCATACAGTTCCTATCGGATGTAGAAGGAACAACAGTGACAGGGGATGAGGAAAAGGTTGAGGTGCTTAAGGCCACCTTTGTCTCAGTCTTCACTTCTAAAGAAAGTTGTTCCCTCTGTGTACAAACCCTGGAACTAGAGGAGCAAAATGAGGCTCCCATGATCCAAGAGGATCATGGTCAGAGCCTTGCTTGCCTGGCTAGACAGCCACAAGTCTATGTGGCTGGAGAGGATTCACCCAAGGGTACTGAGGGAGCTGGCAGATGCGCTGGCCAAACCCCTTTCCATCATCTTCCAACAGTCCTGGAAGCTCATCTACAAGAAGGGTCGTGGGGAGGATCCAGGCAACTACAGGCCTGTCAGTCTGACCTCAGTGCCAGAGAAAGTCATGGAACAGGTGATCTTGAGTGCTATCATGAAGCACATGCAAGAGAACCAGGTGATCAGGCCCAGTCAACACGGGTTTGTCAAAAGGCAGGTCTTGCCAAACCAACCTGATCGCCTTCTATGACACAGTGACTCGTCTACTGGATGAGGGAAAGGCTGTGGATGTGGTCTTCCTGGACTTCAGCAAGGCCTTTGACACAGTTTCTCTCAGTATTCTGCTACGGAAACTGTCAGCCTCTGGACTGGACAGGTGCTCCCTCTCCTGGGTGGAAAACTGGTTGGATGGCCGGGCCCAGAGAGTGGTGGGAAATGGTGTTAAATCCAGCTGAAGGGCAGTCACAAGTGGGGTTCCCCAGGGCTCAGTGCTGGGTCCAGCCCTGTTCAACATCTTTTATCAGTGACCTAGATGAAGGCATTGAGCGTACCCTTAGCAAGTTTGCAGATGACACTAAGCTGGGTGGAAGTGTTGATCTGCTGAGGGTAGGGTGGCTCTGCAAAGGGATCTAAACAGGCTGGATCACTGGGCTAAGACCTATGGTTTGAGGTTTAACACGGCCAAATGCTGGGTCCTGCACTTGGGGCACCATAGCCCTATGCAGTGCTACAGACTAGGAGATGTCTGTCTGGAAAGTTGCCTGGAGGAGAAGGACCTGGGAGTGTTGGTTGATAGCCAACTAAACATGAGCCAGCAGTGTGCCCAGGTGGCCAAGAAGGCCAATGGCATCCTGGTTTGTATCAGAAATGGTGTGACCAGGAGGTTATTCTCCCTCTGTACTCGGCGCTGGTGAGACCCTAAGTGACAGGGGACAGGATGAGAGGGAATGGCCTCAAGTTCCACCAGGGGAGGTTCAGACTGGACATAAGGAAAGAATTTTTCACAGAAAGGGTCATTGGGCATTGGAACAGGCTACCCAGGGAGGTGGTTGATTCACCTTCCCTGGAGGTGTTTAAGGTACAGGTGGACGAGGTGTTTAGGGGCATGGCTTAGTGTTTGATAAAAATGGTTGGACTTGATGATCCGGTGGGTCTTTTCCAACCTGGTTATCCTATGATTCTACAATAAATATCAAGCCAGGGCACTTCCTGCCTCCAAAGGAGGTATGTTTTAATTTTACTTGCTATAGACAGCACTTCTTTGAAATAGCTATTTATATAAAGCCGAACACATAAGGAATACTTAAAATGCAAGCTGACTGCATCACACAAGAATGGTGCAAGTGGATTCAAGGTATTATTGTATTTGCACAGCCATTTACACAGCAGCAATGACTTTCCTTGTAATCACTATAATAGTACTGCTGAAACAGACATTTTTCTCCCTACTTTTAAAATCAGAATAACTTCAGAACGGTAGTCTATCCACATAGCTGTCACAAAACTACTAACTTTTTTGCTGTAACTTCTTACAAATTTCAAATACTCTCACACCCAGGAACTGATCAAGCTGGTAAAACACCTTCGTACACAAAACAGATTAAGGAAGGAAAACCACAAATACTGTTCACTGTCATGTATCCTAATGTTCCCTTTTTGCCTTTTTAACAGTGCCATAGCAAATGTCACTTATGGAACAAGCTCTACAAAGTGGGAACAATAACGTACCCCTTTCTAAAAGGCAATACAGGTTTGCTTTTATAGGCACAGTGGAAGGAAAACAGAACGGAAACCAATAACTAGAGCAGGAAGAAGACAGGTTAAAAGGGATAATTAAGGAGAAGTCAAGCTAAAGCTGGAACACAAAACAGGCAGAAGTAAAGGTTTCACCATTGCCTTTCCCTTTTGCAAAACCAAAGTACCCATACTTCATGTACTAAAGCTTAATTTGTTTGCATCACAAATTCTTACCTGAACTATAACACAGTGAAAATCCCAGGAGGGAACATTAATTTATCAGCCAATTAAGTTATTATATGTACAAAATAACACCTAATATCAAAAAATTAATCACTCAAATGAGAAAATATTTAATCTCTAGAAATAACTGGCTCTATGTGGTTACCTACTGTTAACTTTATCCTTATAAATGAAGGGAAGTTGAAAGGTTCACCTTTCAGAGACAGGTTTTTATCACCTGAAAGCTATTTTAAGTACATTGTTTGGTACTCTACCAACTTATCAGGGTTGGGGTTTTTTGCTATACTTGGGAGAAATAGCTGGGTTTGTATTAATTGAATTTGTGATATTTTTCAGCTCTGTGTAGGCTGAATGATAAGGTTCCCTGTACTTTTCTTTCTTCACCCCTCACCTCCTCAGTTTATGTTATCTACAGAATTTGCCACTGATCTACATATCAGCAAAAGTCAGCATTTTTGCCTTTTCCTCTGAATGTTTCCTTGTTTCTTAACCTTCAGAAGAGAACCTTTGCTCTAAGGAAACAGAATGCCATCTGCTGAGATACACAGAATGATCACCTGCACTGACCTGCTGAGATTTAATAATGCCTTATTCTTAATTTCATTCTCTGCTGAAGTAGGTCCCACTAAGTACTATGAACTTAGTTGAGTTGACACTGAATTTAGAGATAATAGTAGTTAGTGTGAATTACTACTATCAGTTCCTGCATTCTCGCAGTATGCCTTTCCACAGACAAACACAAACCTGTTCCATCACATGGTGAAACACCGAGAGAATGCGTGGTCACTAAAGAGTGCCGAGGTTCACCTCATACATGGCGGCACTCAGAATTTGCTTGCTTGGGTTTCAAGTCCTGCCAATCATAGTCATAAACCATCAGTCAGCTCAGAACACACTGAACCAGCTGGCCTCCTTGGTCTCTTTGTACAGAGGACTTTGAAATCACACGATAGCCACACTTGCTTGCAGTGGCAAAATATTCATGACATAACAGGATGGTAAATTAAGCATAATAAAAAGCTGTCGAGACAGACATTAAAACACAGGGGACAGCAATCCCCTACCTGGTCATTTCAACACTCGCGTTACATTTTGATACCAGTGTCACCCTATCATTTAATTAACTAAATGCAGAATCCCTTTCCTGGAAGCTAACTTACAGGATTTGGAAAAAAAGTCACTAAAAAGTCTTACTGTATGGTATGCTGTATACTATTCCTGGAATGAGATTGTTAACAGCAATAGTTTATTTTCTGATACCAGCAACTGCTGTCTAGGAAGTAACTCCAAACTAGTTCCAAAACAAAAGAGCAAAATATTCTAGGTCCCAGATAGCATCTCTCAAGTAAAAAGAGAACATTCCACTTACACTCCCCACCCTTTTTCTTTTTTTTAAGGGATGTTTTCCTTCCGTGTTTCTTCTGCAGTTTCTAGCTGTTGATACACTGCGTAACTGGGTAAGGGTTTCAGAAACATTCAGACTGCTCTCCCTGATGTGTTTACTCCTGTAAAAGCCACTTATCTGCAAAGTGCCTGAGTCAATCAATGACTGAGGTTCTGATCTATGAATAGTCACAAACCAAAACCAAACCCATACATTTAAAAAAAAAAAAAACAACCAAAAAATCAAAAAAAAAAAAAACCCAAAATCCCCAAAACCCCCAACCCCCCCAAAACGGCCACAAAAATCCAAAGGAAACAGGCTGATACCTGCTGATATGGGTACAGTTCAGCATTAATTGCTGTACACTACAGGAAGTACCACAATGCACTTTCATAGAATCACTAGGTGGAAAGGACCCACTTGGATCATCAAGTACAACCATTCCCATCAATCACTAAACCATGCCCCTCAGCACCTCATTCACTCATCTTTTAAACACCTCCAGGGAAGGTGACTCAACCACCTCCCTGGGCAGCCTGTTCCAGTGCCCAATGACCTTTTCCGTGAAATATTTTTTCCTGATGTCAAGCCTGAACCTCCCCTGGCAGGAGGTTCCTCCCTCTCCTAAGGTTTCCATCCTTGCTCATATATCCATAGCAAAAATGCACACACACCACCCTTCTCCTCCTGCCCAGCCACAACCTTGTTTCTGGCACAACTTTGGTACCAACACGAAGACAAAAGTCAGCCTGTGTTCTCTATTGCACTGCCAGCCATGTTCCTGTCAGTCACGCTTGGCATACCAGTGCTGACAGTCATCACCAGGTCTCATGACATCCCACAAACATCAGAGCCAAGTGACAGACCTCAGTTTGGAAGAAAGGGAAAGAATATGTTAAACCTGCTACCTCTACACTTCCAATTGCTTCCAAGTAGCCTACAGTGCAAATCAAAGTTTTTTGGCTTATTTTTTATGACAAGTGTTAGACTGTGTCACTAACTTGA
This sequence comes from Piaya cayana, assembly GCA_013389865.1. NCBI lineage: Eukaryota > Metazoa > Chordata > Aves > Cuculiformes > Coccyzidae > Piaya > Piaya cayana. The sequence goes on along the minus strand of WAAB01009689.1, from coordinate 31,259 downwards.
TAACAGGACTATTAAAAAATATAAACATATTTTGCTAGCACTTAAAATATTTTTTCCTCAACACAATTTTATTCCTTTGCTCTGTCACTGCAGTAGCTTCTCCCTAAACTCATTATTTGGCAGAAGACTTGTAAGGAGCTGTTCTGCTATCTTCACGAAAATCATCCATGCTCGCAAGCCTCCATAGAGTACTGTTTCTCCATAGGCTGACTGATCACATAATCACGTGTTTAAGGAAGGAAAAAAAAGCAGCTTTTCATAAGCAAAAGTTACACTTTACCTAAAATTTATTTTAGGCTTTATTGCCAGCACCTTGCCCATATTAATCATCTTGAGGGCATTTCATATTCACACACATTCCTAAACATGCTCCTGCAACTATTCCTGCTCCATTAAAGGTACTCCTGCAGTGCTGGAGAAGAGAATTAGGAGCAGAGAATAATTACTAGATGCCCACATGAGATGTACCTGATTGCTGCATTGCCATCCCTTCTCCACCACTGCCTTTCACCTCCTTAGCAGCCAGCCACATGCAAGCTTTTCACTCTAAGCCCAGCTGATGGGACACTCAGCTACTGCTCTCTACAAATCTTCTTTCTCAGATCAGGGACTTTTCTGCCCTGCAGCCTGTTTGGTCACAGACCCTAGCTGAGCAGGAAAAACATTGCTGGATTTGCATTTCAGATCTTCACTTTGCTCCCTAAACAAAAGACACTTCAAAGACAGCTGAACATCTCATCAAGAGATTATTATTTTTTCACTTCCAAACTATCGTGGCGTGAGTCAGAGAGCTTCACGGACCAATCAATATGATTTCAAATGAAGTCCTTCTTTATTGAGGGTTAACTCGTTTATATAGGGCAAGCAGGCCAAAAACATCAGGTAAACTCTCATTGGTCACTGCCCTAGCAACCAGCCTCTCATAGCAACTGCCCATCCCAAAATCTCCCTGCCGCCAGCAGGCCTGAAAAGCTCTTGCCCCCCTGCAAACCACTCCATTAAGATAACACAACAGAGTCATCCAAACTTTGTAACTTTACCCAGCTCCACCCTGCTAGGGTACTTAGAAGAACAATCCCAACACCAAACAACTAGTAGAGTTTCGATGAATTTGCCTCCGCATCTACTGACTGTAAATATGAAGTAGATAATCACTCAAGTCTATCATAGTTCCTGGATATTAGAAAAATGAAAAGAAAGCAACTGGAAGTTACACACGTAAAATCAAACACTTTGTAAATCAAACACAGAATCATAGAATCACTAGGTTGGAAGAGACCCACTGCATCACTGAGTCCAGCCACTCCCACCAATCTCTAAACCATGCCCTCAGGGCCTCGTCTACCCGTGCCTTAAACACTTCCAGGGAAGGTGAATCAACCACCTCCCTGGGCAGCCTGTTCCAATGCCCAATGACCCTTTCTGTGAAAAACTTTCTCCNAGGAAGAACAACCTCCCGGGACCTGCTGGTCACACCGTCTCCGATACAAGCCAGGACACCACTCGCCCTCCTGGCCACCTAGGCACACTGCTGGTTCATGTTCAGTCGGCTGTCAACCAACACCCCCAGGTCCCTCTCCTACATGCAGCTTTCTAGCCAGGCTTCTCCTAGTCTGTAGCTCTGCATAGGGTTGTTGTGCCCGAAGTGCAGGACCTGGCATTTGGCCGTGTTAAACCTCATGCCGTTAGACTCAGCCCAGTGGTCCAGCCTGTTCAGATCCCTTTGCAGAGCCTCCCTACCCTTCAGCAGATTGACATCTCCACCCAGCCCAGTGCCATCCACAAACCTGTCAAGGGTACACTCAATGCCCTCATCCAGGTCATGGTCATTCCTCTTGGTCCTCCTATATAACGGGTATCTCTAAACTAAAAAGGTTGTGATCTTTGCCCAAGGAACGCATTTATTTATTCACTATGTTTTCATTCAGAGCTATGCATGGAGTCATCCCACAGACCGAAAAGGAAAACCAGTTGATACACCTAAAGAATAACTATGAGGCATCATAAATCCACCAGCAAAAAAAAAGCTTTTAGGCTCCTAACTCTTACATAACATAAGTAGGCATGATAACAGCAATCCCAGGGGATCATTCACTTTACTATTTTTGAGAAATCATACATAGAGCTTTCTGTCCTTTGGCAACCACATGTAATACATATTTATTTTCCAAAATACCATCTTTATGGCTATAAAGGAATAAACAGCTCCATTTCTACATAGCTATTCTAAGTAATCTTCCTGTAGGTCCTCCTAATGTCCTTTAAAATTAAGACTAAAAAAACAGTGCTTTAAGCAAGAATTTACCCATTTTGAGGGTATGAAAATCTGTCAGAAGAATATGTATGGGCTCTATAAGCAACTGATATGAATTTCTGAGCACTAGGCACCTGGTGATAAAAATGAGTGTGTTATACCCATTAATGACATCACTTTAAAAAATGGAAGATGTATCTCAAGCTTTCAAAATGGAATGCAAAAGACTGCTCTAAAAACCTAGCAGTGAACAGTGTGTACAACTATGCAGGACTGTACTTTGCTAGAAGAATGAATATTCCAATGGCACTCTCCTTTTGCACAGGGAATGTAAATAAAGAACACAAGACAAAAGCCAGATCAGTAATAATAAATTATTATTGTACATTTAAATGTTTCAAGCGCTCGTTAGAATGAATAAAACAATATGCAAAGAGAAAAAACATGCACTTACTCAGCAGAAATCTGTATGCTGCATGATTGCAACAGTTATGGTTTAGAAAAAAAATAAAGTTTTGGTTGATTCATTTTTTTGCAAGCACTGTTGCTATGAGTGGGAGTTCAGGCTGGATTACAGAAAACTGGTAACCTTTTTTTGTTATTTAGAAATTCTCGTGTCAATATCTCAGCAATGACCAACAGGTAGATTACATCTTTTTGGTTTGATAACATAGGTGAATTACATTGTGTAGTTTTAACATATACTGTATATTAAAAGCAACTGAAAACATGCAAATAGGCAGCACTTAGATTTTAAAGATAGCTATACACCTGCTGAAGACACCGTTATCTCCAGTAGCTACTAGGGAAACTAGTATCTAGCTGGCCACATAAATAAGCTCTCAAGGACTGACTGAAATTTTGTGTACAACCATTGTGTAAAGTGGCCTACAACGAACTGCAATACCATGGAGAAGCAACATAACTAATTCTGGTCATGAATCCAGACAGTCAAGCTGGCAAAGCTGGACACAAACTGAAAAGAGCAAGCAAGGTGGCATTGACACCTAAAAAACACTTTGCAATTTAAATAAGAATCAGTCTATTAGAAGTAGAGATAAGCCAGCAGCACTGGCACTTTATCCACACATCTTTAAATGTAAGCGGCAAATTTAGACAGAAGGTTGGATGTTGCTAGTTATTTCAAAGCATAAACTTCTGTCTGACCTGCCCACCTATCCATGCAGGTACACCTCAGGTCTCACGTCAATACAGATGTTTTTTGCCAACTGCCCTTCCAGCCCAAGACTAGTTAATTTATTCTTCAGGTTTATTGTCTTTTCTGTAAGCTGGCCTACAATACCTGGCAGGAAAGAAGAAAAATAAACCTACCGCTTTTTCTAAGTGAATCCCAAGCATAGTCCAATGTGTCTACTTGAAGATTTTGCATTTAAAACTGCGTACATATCATGGAAAAGCCTTTTTGCCTTGTGTAGGTTTTTTATGGCTATAATCACTACAAGGAAATATCTACATGTGTTCCTGGTTTACATGCATGCAAAACATTTTATAAAATGAAACCAGATTTGAAATCATTTAGATTCCAATACTAAACCTTCAAACGCAAATTACCTACAGAAAGTACATGTGTGGGTGTATTCCTATTTCACTGCAACAACAACCTTAATCAGCCCTGCAAATTATTTCTGATTATAATTCCTTATATAAAATCACATTGATAAGGGTTCAACACGAATGTTTCTTAACCTTTTCTGAAAAAGCGAAATACCATTCTTGTACCAGTTTCCACTCCTGAGGTGTGCATGTGGAGGGTGACTTTCCCCAGCCACACACTACTTTGTAATCAGGAATCAGTTTGAACCACAAGTGGTATAGAATCATAGAATCATAGAATCACTAGGTTAGAAGAAACCCATCAGATCATCAAGTCCAACCGTTCCTAACAATCTCTAAACCATGTCCCTCAGGGCCTCGTCTACTCGTGCCTTAAAGACCTCCAGGGAAGGTGAATCAACCACCTCCCTGGGCAGCCTGTTCCAATGCCCAATGACCCTTTCTGTGAAAAACTTCCTCCTAATGTCTAGTCTAAATCTCCCCTGGCGGAGCTTGAGGCCATTCCCTCTTCTCCTGTCCCCTGTCACTTGGGAGAAGAGGACAGCTCCCTCTGCTCAACAACCTCCTTTCAGGTAGCTGTAGAGAACAATGAGGTCTCCTCTCAGCCTCCCCCTCTCCGCCTCCCCCTCTCCAGGCTAAACAACCCCAGCTCTCTCAGCCACTCCTCATAGGGTCTGTTCTCCAGCCCCTTCACCAGCTTTGTTGCACTTCTCTGGACTCACTCCAGACCCTCAACATCCTTCTTGTGGTGAGGGGTCCAGAACTGAACACAGCATTCAAGGTACAGTCTCACCAGTACTGAGTACAGAGGGAGAACAACCTCCCAGGACCTGCTAGTCACACCGTTTCTGATACAAGCCAAGATGCCATTGGCCTTCTTGGCCACCTGGGCACACTGCTGGCTCATGTTCAGTCGGCTGTTGACCAACACCCCCAGGTCCCTCTCCTATAGGCAGATTTCTAGACAGACTTCTCCCAGTGTGTAGCACTGCATAGGGTTGTTGTGCCCCAAGTGCAGGACCCAGCATTTGGCCGTGTTAAACCTCATGCCATTGGACTCAGCCCAGCGGTTCGGCCTGTTTAGATCCCTCTGCAGAGCCTCCCTACCCTCCAGCAGATCAACACTTCCACCCAGCTTAGTGTCATCTGCAAACTTGCTAAGGGTGTATGAAGGCTGCAGCTTGTCCCTGTGTGGAGTATGGGATCCTCTTCAGCATTTCCTGCCACTGCAATCCCAGGTCCTTGTAAGAGCCTCTACAGAAAGCAGACTATTACGACTAACGCATCTCCCTGCTCACACAGTGTAAATGATTCCTGCTAACCAGTTGAAGCCGCATCTCTTATTCACAAGCTGAAGGCCCTGCTAGGATTTCTCACAAGTTTAGAAATAAACAGTATTTTGAAGCCAAATATACCTTCTTCAATTTGCAGAGCTGCACGTTCTTTAGCAAGCACACTTCTTTTTTATATGGTCTTCTATTACTCTGAAACAGGGGTTTTATCATTATCACATTTCTGTTAAGAAGATCAATATCTGAAAACTAACTGGAAATGTCAGCAATTGTGAAGCATCACAAGTAATTTCTCAGTAGGATTTCTGATCAGGAGGGGATTGTACCTGTGTTCCACAATCTGCTTGTTCAACTTAAAGACAAATTAGGTCTTGATTTCACACTGTGAAGACCCTGTAAATTATTTTACACCTTCTTCTAATAATGAAACTCTGCTTGCTGATACCATCACTGTTGAAAGCAACTTCTCTGTCTGTATGGAGACACTGTTGTTTTCTGGGGACAACCTTCAAGAAGGACACTTATATTTTACAACAATTTCATTAGGCGGCTCAGTAGCCACTGTGATGTTAGCACTGCTAAGTCTTTGTCATGAAGTAAAATTTCCCCTTGGTTACAACAGCACCATCATACCATCTACTTTGACAAGTATCCTTCAGAAAAACCAATCCCCAAAATAGAGGGTTTGACCACAGGCAAACACAGTAATGTCACACTGTATCATACCACAAAACAGTATTTAGGGAGCACACAGAGACAGTGTCAACACCAGTAGATTTCTAAAATTCAGTTTCTACACTCTTTTAAGTTCTCTGCCGTGTTACCATTATTTCACTAGTAAGCCACAGGGTGTCAAGCCACAGCCTCTGAATCTAAGCAGGAACACGAACATGAGAAATGCCTCTCATGAGATGAAACTGAACAAAACCCCTTTACTGCAAACTGATGGCAATTTCTGAATATGTACAGGCCTAGTGAGAAGGAAGATTTTCAAAAGATGAAGAATTCCATCACATGGGAAAACCAGAGCTCCCAAAACACGATTTATGCTCTCACTAACAAGGAAATCCTTTTCAATACCTACATAAAGTTTAAGACTCTAGGATTTTGCACAAAGGTGCCAGTATAACTAGCCTGCCTTACATGCACATGTGTTTCAGGGAGGTTTGGAGAGAAAGTAAAATAAATACAAAAAACTCAGATCCTGTCAGCTCAGTTTGGGTTGTAAACCTCACTAAACCTCCTCTAATCCTCAAGCCTACCACAAGCACTGCAATGAGGTTACAGCAGACAAGTCTATTTGGAGCAGGTCACATGCAGCAAAAAGCTGTTATGACTGAAAACATTGCATGGCTGGTGCTACAGATATTTTTTTCTTCTTACAGACTCGTTCTTCATCCTAACCATAAAGCCACCATTTACTAAATTCAGTGGGTCAAAAAATTTGGAGTTCAGCAGTGAGAGATGGCTCAAAACAGAAACAGTTTTAAAAATGTGTGGCGAGCATGGACTCATAACATCACAGAAGTGCTTCAAAATAATAGATTTTATAATGAGAAAGCTGTTTTTCTTCAAAGTAAAGCTTTTAGATAAACTTCTGCTCACTTCAATGCAGACCTTAATACAGAACTTCCACCAAGGATAAGTGATTATTCTAGTTGCAAATCTCAAACATATGATCTATGAGGAATTAATAAATAATCTCTAAAATCAAACACATGAAATCGCTGATACTCTCAAGTAGTTCATTACCTCAGAAGAGGGAGTAGACTCATCTTTTTTTTTCTTAATAAAACAAAAAAAAAGCAATTATTGGAAGGCAGAAATTCTGCTGTGAAACATCAGATTTTTGAGTCTTTGGACTTCTTTACATACATAATTCAGTGACTGTTCTTTGAAAACTGTTGCTGTAAAAATTTGACCCAAGAATTTTTACACCCAGACAAGATGTTTCCAATTAATTTTGATATTTACTAAAGATGCAACAACTGCACAAGGCAACTCACCCTATTGTATTTGGTTTGTAGGTCAAAAGTTGAAAGTCACCCTTCCTTACAGGATAGGAGGAATGACAAGTAGTTTAAGAATTCACAGTTCTGAGACAATTCAACTGTTTACATATAATTTGCACTACTTTATACTGCAAAGATCAGATTCATTAAGGAAACAAATGGAAACATTACCACTTCAGAATGCAATGTAACATGGACTAATAGTTCTCACAAGACATTCATATTACTCATCACATTCTTGACTGGTCAAGAATTGTTGCGAGTCTCCTAAGCAATCATTAAACTAAACATAAGAAAAACAAATACAATAATACATTTTGCCAAAATTAGCAGATCAAAACACAATGATGTAATGGGGAGAGAAGTCCTACTTTGTAGATCTACTGGAATTCTTTCAAGGAATCATCCAGCATGAGACACATTTCCAATGTGACTGATTTCATAAACCCTCTAATAAGATAACTTCCTAGAGTCTATGAAACCAAAAAGGACCATTAGAAGATGAAGGAAGTTTCAAGAAAAATTAAATCAATAAAGACAAGCTGTAAGGGAAAGGAGTTTCACACAATCACTTCAACAGAGGAGAGAAGTCACCAACACCAGGGAACATGCAATTCAACACCTGTGTATAATCTGGAAAAGACAGTAAGACACCAAAGTCTAATGATGATGTACAGTTAATTGAGCTAGTAACAAAGGGTTCAATAGTAAAGAAATTCAACAATAGCTGGAATGCAAAGAGTTGGAGAGATACCTCTTGATATCTCTGACATGACCAACTACTGTTTCTAATACTTGACTAAGTATCATTTCTTCCATGTTGATAAATACACAGAGGAGAAAGAGACATTCCCTAACTATACCTACGTAGTGTTAAGTCCTAATCTTTTTTTTTTTTTTTTTTTTGTGACTTAAGAACACATTTGCAGCTACTGCAGACAGAATTCTGAAAATCTTATTCCAATGCTTCTGGGCATCAAAAGGCAAAAAGAACCTTAGAAATTCTGAAAGGAAAAGGGTAGGAGGAGGTTACATGCTACAAAGCCATGATGTGTCTACTGAACGAAATATTACAAGCAGGTTCTGTTACCCTAGAAACAGAAAATTTCTATAAAGTAACCAACAAGTGTGCATGAGTCAACTATGACTCTCAATTATAACTTATGGATGCCAAAACTTAGAGAACTGAAAAAGCAGTCAGATAAAGTGATATAAGAAAAATCTCATCAAGAGCTTCAAGCACCAACAGTTCAATACACAGTTGATAAATTTCTTCAGCCAGACTTCCAGAAACTAAGAAAACATACCATGATATGGATAACTTGGCTTGCTCCCCATCTTCCGCTTCTATACAAATAGACATAGCATTTGTCCAATTAAGAACAGCTATTTTTATGTTCTTACCTAGGATTTATTAAACTATCCACTTGTATTAGTATGAGAAATTAGTTTAAAGGAATAGATGCTATTTATATTACCATGCCAGATGAAGCAGCAGTGAAACCCTTAAGAACTGCTGCACTTAAATTGGCTATAATTTTGATATAAAAACTTGGCCATTAGTTCTGTCTTACAAATTTATTTCCCAAAACCAACATGCTACTGTAATAAAACGGCTTAAAAGAAGAAAGGAGTCATTAAGTCTGAGCAGCCAATAAACTGAGGAATAAAAAAAGAAACATAAAAGGAAAATCCACAAGGTAAGAAGCATATTAGGAAAGGATACCAACAGCAGGTTTAAGGAGGTATAGACTAATGGAGCTTCTAGAAAATAAATTATTTTCAGAATCAAGTTGACTTCAAAATACTAATTTAAAACCGACTGCTCAGATGTCACCTATTCACAAGATTGTCTGTCAAATCACAAAAATTAAGCATTTGTACATTTTGGCAATTTGCAAATGTTTGCAATCACAGTAAGATAACTACATCTAACAGGGTATTTTAAAAGACAAATTGAGATTTTTTCCTATTATCACAGCAACTGCCCTAACAAAAAGTTCCTTCCCTGAAAATCTTGTCTGTCTTTATCCTACTGAACCAAAAACATTAGCATATAAGTCAGAACTTCTCTGAATTAGCCCAATAAAGGAGACTTTGGTTATTTCCTCACTGACTATAGATGATGTCAAACCCACACTCACTGGGTTATCAACAGCCAATGTGTTAACCTACACCCACAGCTCCCAAGCAGTGACCTTTCTGCAAAGCTGTGAGAGATAACAGGAAGATGTAAATAAAAAAACAGAGCAGTGAAAAGGTACCAGATTATTTTAACAGTCTGAGAGAATGTGGATAATAAGAAAATAGAGAACACAAAGCATGTGCCCGGGGAAGACTGAAGCATAACATCTTTATGTTATTTATTGTATCAATTCATTTATCATAGTTAATAGTGAAGCTACACTACAAAGTTTCCCCTCTAGAATAGAAAGGAAAGCTGTTTTCAAGGTGAAGAGTACATTATATATCCAGCCACATCATCAACAATACCTACATGAAAACAAAAAACTCTGTAGGTGTTACAGAGCTGTGCACTGCAACTATGCCACAGTACTGTATAACTTTAATTTTTTAAAAGAAGTCAGGTTTTTATGTTTACACATTATAAATGAACTGTGCAAACAGTGCACTGGGAACAGACTAATACTGCATTTTTCATCACATGGTTTTAGAATCAATATCCTAACTTCCCACTCTTACAAAGTTGTTGCATCAAGCCTCACTAACTATATTTTACTTAGCTTCAAGGAGAAAAGTCCTTAGCTCCAAGTATGGGATGAGAAAAAAATTTAGTCACATATATATGGAATGTGAACAAAGGAAGACAGTTCAGTGAAAGAAAAAACACAGAATATAAGATAGATACAAGTTACATGGAAAGAAACCGGGATGCTGCCTTCCTGCTAATACGTGCGAAAATAAAGTTAATAGAATGCCTTCCACTGTTCCTGCAAATGATCACTGAGAGATTACAGTATCTGTGAATCATGGAAGAATATCCTCTCTCATACATGGAAAATTTTAGTATCATGTAACTGAGATTATTACAATTCATTACATTGCATAGACTAAATAAGATCATTATTGGTGCTGTGAGAATTAAGTTTTATTCAGCTTGGTTACATATTAAATCTTTGTGAAAAAAAAGAGGTATAATATTTTAATTCTTCAATTTTTACTTAGCACTGTGCTTTAAACTAAAATACATAAAGTAAATTAAGGCAATCATCTGATGAAAGAACTAGTAGAAAGGATCCAATTTACTTTAAAAAATAATGTTTAAACTACAACAATTTGAAAATTTCATTTTACACTATTTGGACACACTTTTTTCTTGATAGACTTTCTGCTGCAGTACATAACCCATGGCACTAGTGTTACATGCAGAACCCAGCTCACATTCACAACAACACATCAACACGTACCTCTCGTGTCCTCAAACAAGTGTCAGAGGTTCTGTAAGACACATCCACAGAAGAAAACATAAGCATCAAGAACACAGACCAGAGACCTAAAACTGAACTCTACCAAGACAGAAGGTAACCCACAGTACAGAGAAAGAAACAAAGACAAGAACTAACTGTGAAGGACTGTGCATACATCGAAAAAGATTACCTTCCACTCTTCTAATCTAGCCTGAAAAGTTAAGCTCCTAAAAAGAAAACTAATTAAAATATTAGTAGGAAAAATATTTCTTTAGTGATATAGTCATATATCAGCAGAGCAGCTAAAAAGCATGTACTTAAAATATCATAAACCCACAGTTTTATCATAACTCCTATATTGGAATGCCTGTATACATGGGCCAAAAAATTACACCTGCAATTGCAAGATGCAGGACTAGTGGATAACAAATTACTACGTCAGTTTTTGAGCTGCTTGTAATATGCAGTGGTATGACAACTTGGTGAATAGTCCAAACAGATGTTGACCCTAACAAGATGAAATGACACGAGTAAAATGCTGTATTTCCAGGCTACTGATCCTAACAAATAATATTATCTTGTAACTTCCAGCAGAGATGCTGTATTAGACCATAATTCCTGCAGCTAGTGATCAATAGTTAAAAAGCAGCAGAGAAAGTAAGCAGAGGAAAACTTTTGATGCATACAGTTACCAGATAACTTGAAGTACTCGCAAAAAATGAAACATGTTGGCAACAAGAGTGTGGAAGCAGCTCTTTAGTAAAAACCACAGTATTTTTATGCATGAATTGGCAATGTAAATAATTTATTACCCGTATCACTATTAAAATGAGGACATAAGTAAGCAAGCAATACATTATTACAATTTTTTGCAATTTAAAACAGTTAACATACAGTGGAAACTCTTGAAAACATTCCTCTGCATTCTTAAAAGCTTTGAGAAATTGTTTTTCTTTCAAACACTCCCATGCTGCCCGGTAAAAGGGTTATGGCTGCAAAACTGAGGGACACTACAAATGTACAAAGTGCCTACAAGTGGTTTTAGAAGTCTTGATTTGGGTAACAGGAGGACAAAATTTTGAAAAATGTTATTTTTCTGGTGATACTCATAACTGCATTAAGACTTGGTGATCCTTTGAAGTAACTTCATTAATCATACACTGCCAACAACTAGGGATGTTTTTTTTGTGGAGATCAGATTGTCATGACAAGCATCTGGGAATTAACAGGTTAAGAAGCCTAAATCACACTTGAAGCTCATAAACACTGGGCTTTAAAAAAAGCTAACTGATTTGCTTTGAGCCCATACTAACTCTACTCTTCTGCATAAAAGCAGTCTCATTTGGTAGAACTTGACTGATTTGTTCTGCAATTTGTTAAACATTTAAAATATAAATGTGGGATCAAGATAACATGTCTTCTGTTAAAAATACAGTATAAACTTAAATGTTTACTTGAAATAATAACTTTGTCTACAATCAAACCAAGCAGCACCACAGATAAGTATGAAATTCTTTAAGCAAATAGGAAAAAAAAATTTCAGTACTAAGGAGCTCCCATTATCAACAGGCTATTGTTTCGGCTAGAGAATATACCACTCTGGTATGCAACATGCAAAACATTGCTCCTCTCATGAAGTCATAAGCCAAAATAAAAACAGATTTCCTAGCAGTATGGATTTATGTTCAAGATAGGGGTCTGTTCTGTATCTTTTCGCTCTATAAATAGAAAGAAAATAAGACACAGTCAACCATTAATGCAAGGCTGAGGAAAATCGAGTATATAACAATTCAGGAGTTCATCTTCCATCTAATAAACAAACTTGCAGGTATATTCAGTGCAATTGTATATATTTATTTTCAACAGTTTTGCCATTACCTCAAAACCAGTGTTATCACTTCTTTTTCCAAAATCACAGGCAAAAGTTGGTTTCTATAGCCATGAAGTATTTTACAATTTAGTTATAATCCTCAGAATAAAAAGCAGAACAATCAAGTTGTGGAAATGTAACACTATATACAAGTGTTCATGCAGCATCATAGATCAAGAATACTATAGGGTTTCTTGTGAAGCAGAGACAGAGACTTTACTCTTTGGCTCTAAACTCACAAAGCAACTGGTTTTCTCTCTGCTCCTTCCTACGTAAGCACACTCCAGAACATATCAAAGCTTTTTACACAGATGAGGGAAAAAAACCCAAACAAACATGGCAACTATATATGGAAGATGGAGCAATAAAGTTGTAAATGTAACCTCCTCCTCTATTATTTCCAAATTATGAGATTAATTTTATAATTCAATTAAATAAGGCACTGGAATGCACTAGAAATTAATAAAGGAAAGAACACATCAGTTTGTCCAGTAGCATCTTACTAAAGTATCTAAAGAAACTTAACATATCAGGTACATCTCAAACTGTGAAATTGAGTATTTTGATATATTGCAATAGATAAACATTGCAGGTATTAACACCTCTGCCCAATTATTCACATTATTTGACAAACCTGAAAAGGTTTGATACCCATTTGTAACATGCTTCAGAAAAACAGACCAATTAAATGTATATTTTCAGCCTTAATATGTCATTATAATTAAATAAAAATAATATAAAAATCCTATTATAGCACCACGGGCATTAATCCTCCCACGTATTGTGCCACTTTCATTTTCAGGTTAAATTTTTTGTATTCCTCCACTATATTTTCATCACCACATCACCACTGCTTCACTGGCAAGAGGCAGTTCTTAAAAGGCAGTGTTATTTCAAACATTTACAGCTACAGAGATTAACAACTTAGAGTAAGAGGGGAAAGTCCCACTGAAACTACGGAAGAGCATGAAACTAAGATATTCCTCTGTCTTTTGCAGAAGTATGTTATTTCTCTTGGTTTAGTAATTGAGAGAATTTTCAACAGAAGTTCAGCGACTGAGGCACAAGTCCTGTGCCCTGTCAATATTCTACTCGGAACCCTCACACTCGAAATTCCAGTATTGCACAGAACTTGTGCTGGACATCCAATTAAAATCAAGTTTACAATACTAGCAGCTTTATCAACAACATTTGTAACCAAAAACAATAACACTGACAAACTAGAAAGGAAAAAAAAACCCAAAACAAACCCCCAAAGTACTGAACCTATCTATACTTTCAGATTTTTCCAAACTAAATTCTTTTTCTATGATTCCTAAACAAACTGAAAATTTAGAGAATTTAATTATTTGCAAGGTGTCAGAGCTGGTTCTGAAAGCCACTTATTTAATAAATCACAGAATCATAGGATAACCAGGTTGGAAAAGACCCACCGGATCATCAAGTCCAACTGTTTCTATCAAACACTAAACGATGCCCCTAAACACCTCGTCCACATGTACCTTAAACACCTCCAGGGAAGGTGAATCAACCACCTCCCTGGGCAGCCTGTTCCAATGCCCAATGACCCTTTCTGTGAAAAATTCTTTCCTAATGTCTAGCCTAAATCTCCCCTGGTGGAGCTTGAGTCTATTCCCTCTTCTCCTGTCCCCTGTCACTTGGGAGAAGATGCCATCACCCTCCTCTCCACAACCTCCCTTCAGGTAGCTGTAGAGAGCAATGAGGTCTCCCCTCAGCCTCCTCTTCTCCAGGATAAACAACCCCAGCTCTCTCAGACATTCCTCATAAGGCCTGTTCTCCAGCCCCTTCACTATCTTCGCTGCTCTTCTCTGGACTCGCTCAGAAGCCTCAACATCCTTCCTGGGGTGAGGGACCCAGAACTGAACACAGGATTCAAGGTACAGTCTCACCAGTACTGAGTACAGAGGGAGAATAACCTCCCAGGACCTGCTGGTCACACCGTTTCTGATACAAGCCAGGATGCTATTTGCCTTCTTGGCTACCTGGGCACACTGCTGGCTCATGTTCAGTTGGCTGTCAAC
>WAAB01009689.1:0-16325 GCA_013389865.1 Piaya cayana | reverse complement strand
GAGCCTCATTTTGTTCCTCTAGTTCTGGGGTTTGTACACAGACGGAACAACTTTCTCTACAATTAAAGAGTGAGGCAAAGAAGGCATTAAGTACCTCAGCCTCCTCCTCATCCCCTGTCATTGTTGTTTCTTCTGCGTCCAATAGGGACTGTATGGTCTCCCTAGTTCTCCTTTTGTTATTTATATATTTATAGAAAGATTTTTTTTGTTATCTTTCACAGCCTTAGCCAATCTGATTTCTAGTTGAGCCTTAGTCCCTCTGACTTTTTCTCTACATAATCTCACTTCCCTCCTACATTCCACCCAAGAGGCCTGTCCCCTCTTCCAGAGCCCATAAACATTTCTCCTCTTCTTGATATCACTCAAGATCTCACTGTTCAACCAAGCTGGTTTTTTCCCCGATGGCTTTTTTTTCCCAGAACATAGGGATGGCTTTCTCCTGAGCTGTTAGGATCTCCTTTTTGCAGCCCTCATTGGCTCCCTTGCCCTTAAGTACTGTTTCCTATGAGACTTTGCCAACCAGCCTTCTGAATAAACACAAGATAAAATAAACAGAAGATAACAAAGCAGAATACCCTCCACTCCCCACAATGTACAAGCAATTCATGACATTTTCCCCTTTAGCAAGCAGACCAAAGACTTAGCAAGTCAGGGCAGGAGGGAAGGATGGGGGGAGAACAGATAATACCTCTTTTAATTTTTCAGAATATGTTACTTGGTTGCCAAAACCACCACTCAATAGCTTGTACACAGGATGCAAGTAACAAAGTCTTCCAAGAAAATTGTTCTTATCTATTTAAAATGAAAGCTGAATAATCTTTAAGTAATATAAAAGCAGCCAATTTATAAAAAAGTATTTTAAAAACCCCAAATGTACTTTATCAGCTCTGTAACAAAAAGTTTAAGACAAAAAAAAAAGATATTTTAAGGTTTGCCCTACATTAAATACTAAGAAACATTTACAGTAGGAAAACTCACATCTTTTCTCGAATACAGAATAAAGGCTCTATGTGGTAAATCAGATACTGTATTTTAAAAAAAAAAAAAGGCCCTCCCAAATCCCACAAAACCCTTGCGCTTGTTTTACAGAGGCAAGCAAAATGAACCCCATACTTCAAATCTACAAGATAGCTGGCCTATGTCACACAGAAGAAACACTGTATTAATTACAGTTGCTACTAGAGAGTGACCATCACTCAAAATTATTATTGCCCTACTTGGTCAAGTGGGTTAGGATTAAGCAAAGACATCAAGAACTACAAGTCTGGATTTTCCCCTCAAAGACAACAAGGAAATTCCCCATTTGCCTAGGAAGATTAAAATAACCAAAACCACATTTGTTAATCACCTGCAAAGACTAACTTCCGTTTTAGTAAGAAAAGGTGACATCATAGATGAGACCCCTGGTGACAAACACATCTTCCTATACAACTAGAATACCACCAGATGATAGGTGGTTTTGTCAGCAGGCAAGATGAGACAAGACTGGAAGAAAACAGGTGCAACTCCACAGGAAGACAGAGGAGGTTTGTTGGTGATTAAGAGGCAATAGAACTGCAGCCTAAAAGGTGCCTCTTAATTCAGGCTCAGTTCTGCCACATGTTCACCTCTGACAGGTGATGTATAGGCTAAATGAGTGGTACTACAGCATTTCACAGTTCTTCCCCTACCAGCCTTGAGATGTGATGCCCAACATCTTGATTTAATAATTGCCCCTCGGGAAAAATATGCATCGATTTCAAATAACATTTTCTCCACTGTGTTTTATTTAGTCTCATAGCTAGCAAGATTTCAACTATCTCCAATATAAATATTTATTAAATAGAAACCTGTTAAAAATTATCAGAAACAAGCTAATTAATATTTAACATTAACACACCAGAGAGAAATAATCTTTCATTATGGGCAAGCTTCAATCAAAAGACAAAGTTATCACATGAAATAGATATCTAACCTATGTAAGCTTCAATCCCATTGAAGCTATTAGGTTATTTATTTATACCTCAATGTTTAGACTTGGGCAAGAACCACCAAATACACTACATTAGTATAATGCTAAGACTTCCTGGAAGTGGGCCAATTATTGATCTCTCCAGTCTCCATTAAAGAAACGAGTTGAAAGTATGATCCACAGATTACAAAAAATTCTTGTGTAAACCAAAGAGATAAAATAACCAAACTTTAAAGCTCATTTATACATTTTTTTCCCATTCAAATCCGTTCCATCATAAGGTCAGAGGTGAAAAAATAAGGAACCCATCAGAACAAAAGAAAAACATTACTTAAATAGCCTGCAATGCTAACATTCGTTTCGCTGTAGAAAGATTCTCTGCTGAGTAACTGTGCCATCTATATCAGGGCAAAGTACATTTTAATAAAATGGAAGAAGAAGAATTTGGCCACACTGTCTAGGTACATAGGCAGTGTCAAGAAATTCACATGATACCACCACCACCAGGAACCATCTGTAATTTAAGGCATCTAAATAACCCAAGATGAAAACAGAATCACTATAGTAAGTGAAATAAGAAATAAACCTAAGTGCCAATTGAGCCAAATATTTTAAAGCCAGCACTTATCTTGATCCTTATTGCCATCAATTTCTCCCGTTTTTTTACCTCATTTGTTTTGTTCTTAAAAACTGTGATGGATACGTAACAAGCAACTTCCCTACACTGTAGAGTCCAAATCTCAAACTACTGAATAATCTTTCCTCATTTCCCTCTGCCACCTAGGTGGCAAGAGTATTCTATACATCCAACATAATGTCCTAACTGTTCCTCTAACCTACGCTTATGTACAAACACGTTAAATATGTGGTTTCGGAAACAGTAGACTAGTAAGAATTACACCTCAAACTAAGACTCAGAGAAATGTGTTTTCCCCTTCCCTCCTCAGACTGATTATCCAGTCATTTATAGACATGGGTGTACATTATCTCAGGAAAAAAAAAAAAAAAAAAATCAAACACTAAGACTTGATTCCACCATGTATTATGGACCTGTACCAAAATAGAAGTGTTGAATAAAACACATTTGCTTAAAATACTAAAAAAAAGCCCCAAACAAAAAAAAAATCCATACTAATGTTTAATCTCAAAGTGACTTTAACTGATTCACAAAGAAAATGTTCATCTGTAATCTGATGAGCTGGAATTAGCTATCAATCAAGTCTGCCAAGAGGAAAAGCCTAAACTTTATAAGGAACTGATACAGTTGCTCGGATAAAAAGTGACATCATGGCTGTTTAGATGCGATTTGTCAGCAAGCTGCTAGAAAAAACTATCCATACTTGTATCCTTTATAAAAAGAAAAATAAACCCCTAACAAAAACAGAAAAGCCAGCCAAAACTGTTGCAGTTACACTGGCAAATATCGCATAACTAAGTTTCTGGAACAGGCTGGCAGCAATGAAAAACTTTATGTTCAGCAGATTAATTTTGATTTTTGAAGCTGAATATTATGTGACTCAGCCTTTACTTATCATCTCTATGAAGACACCATTCTGCTCCTGAAATGTCAGCTCCTCAGCTTCAGCACCCCAACAGAAATCAAAGCACGACGCTTCCTTTCTTTCATAACTTAGCATTTTGGCTTGAACTATCCATAGCTATGTCCCTTCTGGAAGTTTGAAGTTAAGCCAATACAGCACTCTATTCATCACTAAGTCACACCAAGAACAACAGATGTGTCTGCTACCATCACATTCTGCTCCATTCAACTACACGGTGAATTGGTCAAACTGCTGTTGAGTTTGGTAACCAGTTGTGCTCCCCATCACCTTCACAAGTCAGTACTAAAACCAGAGTTCAGCATAAAGACATAAGCATTTCCTCATCAGCAACGATATGCTTACTGTTGTCAAAGACAATCATTTACAGTTTCTACCCTAACACACTAAAAGACACAAACAAGCAGAATGCACCAGAAACCAGAATAAATGTAGAAGTCTGTTTCAAAATCTTTTTTGGGTATTGCAGGTGGGCAGTTCTCATCATCAGCTGAAAAGCACTAAGGAGATAAGCACTTCAACTGCAATGTATCAGAATGCCACATTTGTGTAAGCCATAGTGGCATCTCAGATGTTTTAAGACTTTATTTTTTCTGAAAGACTGACAACAGACATGGTATTTTTTCTATGTCCTTTTTAAGCCTCAATCTAAACTTACACAATAAGCAATACACCACAGGTTAGCTTCAAAGCATAAAAAACATAATGCCATTCCTAAATATTTTATCATGTTTATCAATTTAAAAATTTTACTTCAGAATAAAAGCCATTAACAGATTTATGGCATTGCTCTTGAGGAACTGAGGACGTTTTATTCTACGTACGATACACTTTCAAACACAAGCAGCAAAAGAAACTTAAAAAGAAAGCCTTCACCATGCATTTGACAATTACCTTGTGTTGTTATGGTAACTAAATATCTCTGAAGAAGCGAGAATGCTTCAAATCCTCCTATAAGTTCTGTAGATATATATTTTCCCCTCCCTTGTAAATTCAAATTAATGTGGTGCAGTATAGCTCTAGGCATCACATCATCATCGCACCCCTCCCCGTATCCCCAAGATGCAGGTAGATGTTTCCAAATGCTGATGGACGAACCAAAAGCATGAAGCTGAAGGAAAATGCTATTCCCATACAAGGCAGATGGCTGCTCAAATCAGCTGTTCCACGAGACTATCGAATTCCCAAATCCAGCTGTACTTTAAGTGGTTCCAGAGCCCACAGCTGGAAAATGCCAGGAAAGGGCAGTACAGCTAAAAGAGGGTAAAACTATTCTGTTACAGGATACCACACAGAAGGAGAGAAAAGCCAAGACCTCTCTTCCCACCTTCCGCACTTGTGGAATAGTGGATTTATTAGGCCCTGTGAATGGCAAAATAAGCTTGGTTTTTGCAAAAGAGAGTGGTTTGCAAGAGGGAACACCTTGGCAATGGACAACTGGATCTGGTAAAACAGATCGAGTGGTGGCCTTACATTCAGATCAACAAAGTGGCACCTGGAGTGAGATGAAGGCCTCAATACCCAGTGTTGCTTCAGATAAAAACAAAGACACCCCCAAAAAGCCCATACTGAGCAACATGTCTCAAAGGCATGGCAAACTGCTATGTCCCCACTTCTCATAACACAAGCTTCCTTGCCATGGGCCAATCAATGCATACTAAATGACTTAGTCCTCCCCACCCCTCACCAAGAGGCACCAAAAGGTTTTCAAAAGTTATGAAATTGATACATGAAAACCCTTTTCTTTGGGGAACACCTGACAGACAGGTCAATGTGCTTGGACCTCACTTCCTTCACCATTTCTTCTTACAAAGAAGAAATGTCTTGGTAAGAATTGTGCACCACTGACCACATCAGATGTTTCCCCAGGAAAACAACTACTTACTCAAGTTTTTACTGTTACTTGCTTTATAACTACTCATTAACCAGTTATAAGTGTTTAAGCACTAACACAGCAGTGAATTAATCAAGGCAATCCCGGATTTTTTTATATACCACTCACTGCTTCCAGCGCTGGGTAACTGCCCCTCTTATGGGGCAGTTGATGGCCATCCCATCTGGCTGGGAGCTGCACAAATTAACCAGCATGTACCAGTCTCTACGGAAACTCTCATGGGTAACCAGATTCTGACTTGTGGCAAAACTGCATATAAACACACACACAAAACCCTTTTGTCCTAAACCATCAACCAAGTCTGGGAACAGAACTGGATCCATCCACACCTGTGCTCCTCTCTGAGAGGATGCAAGGGGGATCACTTTGAACCTTGTGACTCAACGGGAGGGCTTGCTTAGCCACCTGTCTGAATCTCACCTGTTTAACATGAGAACATCCCTGCTTTTAAAATTTTTGGTGAATTCCTCTTGATTTAACTGATATTCAAGAAAACAGAAATCTAAAAGAACAAAATACAAAGCAAATCAGGAGTTTGTTTAGCAACAACTGAGATAGTGTTAAGGAGATCTATCTGAAAATATATATAGATATATAGATATTTACTTATGAACAATTTATGGATGGGGACAGGAATTTATGGTTTTAAGAAAAAACTATAGACTCATA
This sequence comes from Piaya cayana, assembly GCA_013389865.1. Classification (NCBI taxonomy): domain Eukaryota; kingdom Metazoa; phylum Chordata; class Aves; order Cuculiformes; family Coccyzidae; genus Piaya; species Piaya cayana. The sequence continues at coordinate 10,252 of WAAB01009689.1, read as the reverse complement.
TTTACTTTAGCCAACCCAGAATAATTTTGACAGTCTAAGAGGGTTGCAGGGGTTTGCTTCTCTGGAATTATAAGTCTTCTGTTTTAAATTCTGTATCTATAAAGTAAGTATCAGAAACTACTTATAATAATTCTGTAATGAAAAACATCTGGGTGACTGCACACAAGGAAAGCTGCTTGGTTTTCCTGCAGAGGTGAAATCAGGTGAATCATATAGTCAGTAGCTGGAATCAAAAAGAGAATCTGTAGAGAATGTGTCTGACGATATCTTGTTTCAGCTTGAGTCCCTTTGCATAAGTGCAAGCACTTTTAAGTCTGAGAAAGATTACCACTTTTCTGGAAAAATTTCACTGAGGCAAACTGAAAAAAAATCACATCTCTTAGAAGATCTCCCAAGTTAAGTTTGTATTTCAGATTTTAAACATCTATAGTCTACATTCAAAGAACAGCACATACTTTTTTTCTTTTTTAAACTTACATAAAAGAAAACCCACCAAAACCAGCAGGTTCACTCTTGGAAGTTCTTGGCTCATATTTGATGTCAGCTGACACACATAAGGGATTGCAATCAAGCACTTACAGCGGGGACTGTCAAACTTCACAGTAAACAGCAATGTTACTAACCTTGTCAAAAAACCCGTGGTACATCATTTGTAAGATGTAACAAGCGCTCTTTTAATTGCTTAACCTAGTACCTAAGCATGTACTTTATAAAATTACAGCATAATTCATCGGGGTGAGGGCATCTATTGTTTTTAACATTTGCAGTATATAGCACCATCCAGTAACTTAGGATTTTAGGAAGGTTATAATATTTTTGCAACTTAAGCATTTCATGCTGTCATTTAGAGACTTGACTACAGAGCCATCACATTAGGGACAACTTCAGTCAATGTTTTCCAAAACACTTGTAACATTACACACTATAGATGTGTATGCCATAGAAAACACATTTAAACAATGAAAAATATAAGACAGCATCCCTGACTGCAACCCTTAAGACACTTCAGCAACTGGAGCTCAGACAGAAAAATGCTAATGACAAATGTAACCTTGAAACATGAGAATAAAAGACAACTATTAATAGAAGGCTAATCTCAAGTCTCACTTTACATAATTCACAAAACTGCAGTAAAGTTCACTAACATCAACAATGTTTTTCACAGAAAGTGTCATTGGGCACTGGCAGATGTTGCCCAGGGAGGGGGTTGAGTCACCTTCCCTACAGGGGTTTAACGGACGGGTGGACAAGGTGCTGAGGGACATGGTTTAGTGACTGATGGGAATGTTTGGACTCGATGATCCGGTGGGTCTCCTCCAAGCTGGTCACTGTATGATTCTATGTACCTCAGAGATCCATCAAGGCTTATGACGACAAGCATAAAACCTCCCAAGTTTTAAAACATTCTGTATCTGAAAAGAGTTTCATCTTCAGGCCCTTGAAAGCAGCATTTAATGACAATTTGACATTACAAAAGGAAAACTTCTGACCACTCACGAAACTACCATAGTAGTAGTACCATAGAAACTACCTTTATCCTCCTCTCTTCCTGGAGGCCATGGTGAAAACAAACCATGTGCCTTCGTGGCAGAACATCTGACCCGGATCCTAAACAAAACACAAATTCTGGGAAGCAATAATTTCACAAAACTCATCAAGATCACAAGTACACTCATGCTTTACGTTCCATATGGCAAATTATTTTTTCAAGATGTTTTAGAGAAAGAATAATGACTCAGAAGTGAGTAATATCAGAAAGAGTAAGGCTTATGAATAAGTTTATAAATATTTTTCAACTGTGAGGTCAATAATTTGCTCAAGATGTTGTGTTACTGGATCCAGAACTGAAGTAGAGAAAGCATCTGACATTCTCTGTCTCTGGGGCTCAAAAGTTTACAACTGCTGCCTCAGTTGTAAAGCTTGACGTACTCTTTTGACCACTGACATAAAAAAATGCTAAAAAATAAATTAAAACTACAAATAAGGCAGAGGTCAGGAAGTCTTTGGTAGACAGGGTCTTCCATACCTTAAAGGCTTTTTTTTTTAAGCACAGCCAAATATTTAAAGGCACATTAAGTGAAGGATAGAGGAAGCTACTGTTTAACTTGACACTAGTTTGGTGGTCCAGGCAATTGGCATGTGAAATCACACAGGCTAACTTAAGCAAAGCTCACCAACTGGTAAAGATGTAACTCAACCTATTAAACTGTTACCTGGTAACCTGGATATTCTTTCAAATTACTCCTACTGCCTTAACCTCTCCAAAGGCACATTCTTACAAAACAATTATTTTTGAAGAGTTAAGGCAGTTCTCAAAGCTCTGAGAAGCCAGTATATCAAGAAATTACACTAAAAAAATTAAATAGTTTCTGCCTATCACTGAAATCAAAGAAGATAACATCCCAACTGTCCACTTATAGTTAGCGCAGTTCTACATCACAGGTGAACATTTTACTACCTCCCTTGTTACTTGGAAAGGGAACACATCTGTCACTCAATCACAATTCAAACATGAGCTATTTACTCTGATAATTTCATTGTTTTTTATTCAGCGATGTATTTATGGTAAATACTGTTCCTAAAAAGAAAAAGTAATAAGTTTCATCACTACCATCTACTTCTCAATACAACCAACCATCGACAAAAAAAGGTTTAAGCCATTTAAACTCTGAACTGCATTGTATCACTTTCCCCTAACCACTGGAGTTGGACTGAAAACTGCAACAGTGCTAAACTCAGTGAAACTTACTTTATCCCATTAACTGATCAAGAAACTAATACAACTCTAAAAAGATCATGAAATCAATAACAGCATACAACTCCAGGGAATAAACAGATTTTTATCCAGGAATATACTCCTGAGGACTTCTGTATCCAGATTAGGAGAGTCACTTCAGCTACAACTTCCGGGTTTCGTAATTTGCTGGAACACTTTCATACAAATCTGAAGAGTGTTGCCCACTGCCTAATGCAATGGTAGGGGAAAAATCCATGAAGTTCAGCCACATATGTTAGTAAAAAGTTAGTATTGAATTTGCTAAATCAAAATCAGTAATAATTTTTGCTTTTCTGTCATACACGTAAAAGCTGGAACAACTCAATTTTTATTGACACTAGCAACTTCCCCAGTGATCAGGAAAAAATGACAATAAACAGCCTGGCTGAATCACTTGGCTGGCAGAATAGATAAGGAGGGTCTGCCTTCTCCAAGAAAAGCCAAACCTTAGAAACGGAGACTGAAGTCTCTGAATGATAAACCAAACTGATTTCCCATGGCAGATAAACATTATGTAGGCATGTGATTGAATATTACCTCAAGAAATATTGGAAGAGACATACCTATGATGACCTAATAAAGGTATATTTTCCACATTAATGTCTCATGCATTGGAAGCACAAACAACATATTTTTAAGGTTGTATTTTTAACAATAGTCGTATAACTGATTTGGCTACACAAGAAACTCGGGATTCAAACAGGCTTAGAGCATATGAAAAAGATGAGAGAGTGCCTTGGGAGATGGAAAGAAGGTGAAATTTCCTCTAATTCATTTGACGGAAAGGAAATTTCTTCAAATTATGAAACTTCCTGGACTTCAGTAAAGCCTTTGACACAGTTTCTCACAGCATTCTGCTACAGAAACTGTCAGCCTCTGGTCTGGACAGGCACACACTCTCCTGGGTGGAAAACTGGTTGGATGGTCGGGCCCAGAGGGTGGTGGTAAATGGAGTTAAATCGAGCTGGAGGCCAGTTACAAGTGGTGTTCCCCAGGGCTCAGTGCTAGGTCCAGCCCTGTCCAGTGTCTTCATCAATGACCTAGATGAAGGCATTGAGTGCACCCTTAGTAAGTTTGCAGATGACACTAAGCTGCGAGGTGGTGTCGATCTGCTGGAGGGTAGGGAGGCTCTGCAAAGGGATCTGAACAGGCTGGACCACTGGGCAGAGTCCAATGGCATGAGGTTTAACAGGGCCAAATGCTGGGTCCTGCACTTGGGGCACAACAACCCTATGCAGTGCTACACACTGGGAGAAGTCTGTCTAGAAAGCTGCCCAGAGGAGAGGGACCNCCTGGAGAAGAGGAGGCTGAGAGGAGACCTCATTGCTCTCTACAAATACCTGAAGGGAAGTTGTGGAGAGGAGAGAGCTGGCCTCTTCTCTCAAGTGACAGGGGACAGGACGAGGGGGAATGGCCTCAAGGTCCACCAGGGGAGATTTAGGCTAGACATTAGCAGGAAGTTTTTTACAGAAAAGGTCACTAGGCATTGGAATATGCTGCCCAGGGAGGTGGTTGATTTGCCTTCCCTGGAGGTGTTTAAGGCCCGAGTAGATGAGGTCCTGAGGGACATGGTTTAGTGTTTGATGGGAATGGTTGGACTCGATGATCCGATGGGTCTCTTCCAATCTGGTGATTCTGTGATTCTGTGAATAGTCAATGAACCTCTGTAAACTTGAATTCCTTCTGCATTAAAATGAGTTTTATTAATCCAGCAGTCCTGAAGCAAAACCATCAGACTAACTAGAAGGGAAACAGTCAGATGGCACTGTGCAACTACACTGCATCCTGTGAGGCAGAGAAGCTGTAGCAGCTCCTACCCTGCAAAAATAAAGTGCCGAGGAGAGAAGGAGATGGGACAGCCACCACCCATTGGCCTGGAATGAGAGTGGACCCATAAGGTTCCCAGGAAATTTCTGGAATATTAGTTCAAAACCAGAAACGTTAAAAAAACACCAACTCAGAAGACCTTGAAGCATGAGACTCTGCTTTACGCTCTTTTGGTCTCCTCAAAGACCTGTCAATACACACAACAGAATTCCTGCATCAGATTGGTTCATCTGGGAATACTTTTTATCTGTTACGGTTTTGGACAGGAACAAATGGTTTCACTGATAGGGGAAGAAAATCCTAACAAATATTAGTCAAGTGAATTCTTAAAACACTCTGAAAATATACAGGAACTCCCACCAAAACCAGGCCTGAGTAGTGAACTTAGCTCAGTCAACATTTCATGTACCCTTTCTATTCCCAAGCACCTCAGACCATTTGGTAGACATTTCTACTCATGTGTGGTCTTTTTTACCTTATGTTAAAGGACATGCAAGGAAATCCAGTAAAGGAAAACACTGAAAATGGTGTATACTCAAGGTGCATTTGCAAACTTCTAAGTTTCCTAGATTTACTACTGTCCTGGTTAAAACCATACCACTGTCAACAGGTGCATACAGACATTAATCACAGCAGCATCACAAAGCAATGACACTGAGGATAACTGTACTCCAGCTGAAGAACCACCAGAAGTAGTTGGGAGTCTTCCTTCCCCTTTCCTGACACTGCATGCTTACGTGTCTTAGGTATCCAAGCTCCAGGATCAGGTCCATTTACCCACTTTAAGCCACTGCTTCCAAATGGACTCAGAACTCTTTCAGACAGGACCCCAAAAGGTCATTTTCAGACACAAAACAGTCTGAAGATCAAATTACTGTGCTGAGCAAGGATTCCTAAATCAACAGCATCATCTCTGCCAACAAAAAGTTATACAGACAGCTACAGGATTTTTTAAACTATGAAAAAGACAATGGATGTTTTTTAGAACAATAATCAAATTCAGCATAGCAAGGCAGCACAAATGTTTGTTTTAACTGATGACAAACTAGCATCAAAATTAACTTCATCTTTTTAAAAAAATAATCTGAGCACAAAACTATACAACCTACACTTGAAATAACAGAGCATACCATTCACTAGTGTACCAGTTCTTAAAACGTGCACCAACACAAGCATAGGACAGAACAATCCTTCTAGAAAGGATTGGCTGATCACTTGGCTGATGACTCAAGGAGGCAACTGAATCCATTCAAACTATGAGTACATCTCTGGGTGAGTAACTCTACACCCTGTAAAAGTACTCATCAACAATAAGAGAGGAAGCACAAAAAAACCAGAGAAACAAGACCCGTCTTCACAAAGAAATGCAGGAAACCATGGTAAAAGGACACAAGATTGACACAATAACACAGAGAAGAGGGCAGAAGTGCATCCAAACTAGCACTTAACCATGCATACTCACAGCTATCACACAGCAGAAAATGATAAATGAGCCGCATGCTGTTTATTTAGCAGATTAGATTTAGGCCAACGTGAAATACTTGACCCTGTGTGTAGCTGCCTTCCAAAGTTTTTCCACGCAATTTAAGCTGCACTGAAAAAATACATATGCATCAGAAAAAGAGTGCCAATGGGAACCTGAAAGCAAGCAAGACATGTTCAGTTTAATTGTGAAACTCCACAAGTGATTAGTACAGCAGCAGAGAAAATTACGTAGATGTGCTCAAGTATAGTTATTTTCTGCCTCTGATTCTCAAAACCATAAAATTCATTTAATCAAGGAAGTTAACTCTTTGAAGTAAGCAGAACTTCTAATATGCTTTAATTTTTGAACAGTTTTAAAGTCCAAAAGTAAGAAACGTTGGCCTGCCCATCTAGCCTTGTGAACTGCCAAACACATCAATACTTTAAAGACAAATAAACCATTTTAAGGATAACTCATCATGAAAGGTATTCTGAAAAATACATCTGCAGCACCAAGAGCTGAGATAACACTATCGATCATGGAGACTCTCCAAAACTTCTATTAGAGAACCTTGTTTTAGTTAACTGCAACTTCCAATCTGAGCAAACATACTTGTATACTATGGTTCAAAGGAACATGCTACAGTAATAGCAGTTAAAAAAAATTTATACATTATTCTTGTCATTTCTCATCGTCCTGCACAAAAGACATTGACATTTATTGCAAGCCTTGGGAAAAGGTTGGGCAGGTAAAAAAAAAAAAAAAAGAACCTAATAAAGATGTCTATTTGAGAAGCTTCAGAAAAAGATATTTATATTATACCTATGAAATACATATGTACAATTATACTTCTGCACAGATACATGAATGTAGATGAGAAATACATATATGTAAAAAAGAACAACTATCTGCATGCAGGCAGGTATCCTACGTAGCTCACTAGACATATAAAAAAATTTTGGCCAGGAAGGGCGACTTAAGACAAGCATCATTGTACAGGAACTGTTCTACAACAATTTCAGTACAGTATAGCACAGTACTGGCAAAAACTCCACAAAAAGTAATGAGTAATATATTTCCAAAGGAGAAAAAGGTGGCAGATAATACTAAAAATAAAATCATATGCACAAAGCTAATTTAAGAACCTCCCTAAATAAATAAACATAAACATATCATAGAATAGGTTGGGTTGGAAGGGACTTTAAAGATGATGCAGTTCCAACCCCACTCCCATAGGCAGGGACACCACCCACTTAATCAGGCTGCTCAAGTTCCCATGTATATAGAACCATGTATTTGTAAATATATTAATGTAGATTTACAAAGCTCCTTTAGATATTTAAATAAAAGGAGAATCCCCAAAATAAGCATCTCTAAATTCAGCCCTCTACAAAAGTGTTGTTTCTGGAAGAACAGTATGAGAAATAAGTCTAAAAATCTTAGTAATTTAATTCATATTTACCTTCCTTTTGGTCATATGTCAGGATAATTATTAATACTTATATCTAAAAAGATAAATGTTCTGGCACAGATCATAACTTTTTATTATGCTACTGATACTGGAACAAACAACTGTCACTTGTCATTCTTCTACTGTACTGTGTATTTAGCTGTACATAACAACTGCTGGAAAAGACCAAGTTCTAATGCAACTACTACTGAACTGAATTCCTTTGCAATAAGACTGACTAACATCAGTATTATCTTATGATAATTATTATTACTGACTATATCAACAGTATTATCATTAAAGATATCACTGCTTATTACTAAACCACATACCTCTAGGGATTCAACTACTTACTACACCACTCCTCACAACCACCAATGACAGCAACAGAGGATGAGGATGCTGGGGTTTTTTAAGACACCTTTACATTCAACTACTAGGTCACTGGCTATTGTAAGCAACAGAATGAAACATCAGTTCAGAAAATTTCCATGTCATTAAGAAGTTTTAGTACAGTGTAGTGTTTAAAATAAAAGAAAAAAAAAGGACATACTTAGTTTTACAGAAAACTCTTGAATGCTGTAATCTCGATAAGGGAACAGTACATACAGAGCCCTGAAGGCAGTGACTGTAGTTGTGGTTTGTTTTTAGAATACAGAGGAACCATATCAGAAAAAGGATTATCCCATGAGATGATGAGTCAGAACAAAATTCTACAGCCAATCAAAAAAAAATGGATTTTTTTCAATTGTTACTATTGTTTTTCTTCTGATGTTACCATTTCATTTCAAAATGCACTCAGACCAAACAATTCTAAAACGATACAGACCAGAAAGAGAAATAAAATTCTTTTTTTTAATGTGATGCCTAAAATACACTTAAGTCCACCTTCCCTATTACCACAAATACTTTCCAAACAATTTGGGTGTGAAGTATAAGGGAAACAGCAGCTGGAGACTGGGAGACAGCTGAGCATCTGGTGGAATTAATTTACTTAACACCATGACATAACACATGCCATTCATTATAAAGATTACTCACTTCATGGAAGTAGTGCATTACATTTGCTAGCATCTACAGTTTAAAACACAGACAATTCTTGCAGATGAAGTGTGCAGTGTATTTGGGACAGGAAAAAAACAAACACACAAAAACCTAAAACCTGAAAATATGGACTCAAGCAGCTTCTTTAAGATGCACTAAAAAGCTCTCTAAACACATTTCCACCAGAGCAGCCTATGGGGCTAATAGTGAGTAATCGTTACAGCAGCATGACGCTAAGCTAAAGGCAGAATATGAAAATGCAGTTCCCTGCAGAGAAACAGACTGATTCAATTTTTAAAACTTCAAGAAATACAGTCAGATCTTAGCACTTCTCTACAGATAACGAAAGAAACATCAGAACAAAGAAGATGTTTTATCCACTGTCTATTCGTATTAGCAGCTGGAAGACACCATACCGAATGGAGGACTAATGACAAACAAGACAAGGGTGAATGCTAAATAGCCAAAGGAGAAGGTTTGCGAGGGGTGGGAAGCAGGGGGGAGGTGTGCAGAAATCTAGCTTTCTGTTCCGTAATGCTTTGTTGAAAGATTTGTTCTGAGGAACTAGGTAAGATGCAGTCAAATACTTCTACAATTTTGTTGTACAAATGAGAAAAAATAATGAGAGTATTATGTGGCATGCCTATTGTACATCCTAAAGCAACTAAAATTAGCTCTTTGCAGGTTAAAGAGCTGTAAAGTTATAAGCATCTGATTAACTTAACAGGAAACAGACTGCTGGAAACTGCACAAATACTGCAAGGCTTTCAAAGCCCCTTCATGATGCCTCACCCCTGATCGACCTTCTGGATTTGGCATCACTGATTACCTTCCTTTTGCCTCCCCAAACTGCCAAAGGTCTGTACTGCTAGAATACTCATTTTCTTCTTAACACCATTTCATTAGAAAACTGTTAAACAGCTTTCAGCTGCAGCCTTTTTCTTTAAATCTGTGGGTGACAATGTGAGAAAGAAGATATATTTTATTAACCAGACCTCTTAAAAAAAAACATTAAAGATCAATTTTATAAAGGTTCTTGTTAAAGGCTTGAAATGCACACTTCATTTAGCTATTAAAAAAGGCAAATAATATTTATTATACATTAAGCACTACTATGCCCTAAGGTTGCTGCTTAGAGCTGTCACATATTACTATGACTGATAGAATAGATATGAGTCTTAGCAAAGGCAGAAGCAGCAGTTAGGGGAATGCTTCATTCTCTCTGGGATGCAAGAACAGCACCATACTTCTGCTGTTTCCAGTTACAGAGAACTGGCTCCTGGGAGGACAGTGTTTAATTAGCGTCGAAGACATTTGTGAAGTACTCATTTTACAAACTGAATAATAATGCAAACAGCAGAAGAACATTATACACAGAGCCTATAAAGGTGACTTCTCTATACAGTAATGGAAACCCTCAAGGACAATGAACACAGGAAAAAAGATGTAGATGCTGTGACACTGCAGGTAAGTCCAAATTCAGATCTCAAGGGGACAATCTCCTTTCACTTAAAGCAATGTTGTTACACCAATATTTTTATATGAATTAACATCGCTACTTTCCTGACAGAAAGGGTTGCCAATCACTAGAACAGACAGCCCAAGGAAGTTGTCGGGTCACGATACATATGTAAGTTGTGCATAGATATGGTGCTTAAGGGCACGGCTTAGTGGTGGGCTTGGCAGCGTT
>WAAB01009685.1:45247-84642 GCA_013389865.1 Piaya cayana | reverse complement strand
ATGATTCTATGAAATCATTCTGTGATTCTATTTCTATGTTTCTACGATTCTGTATTTCGCTTAATAATAGTTTCCTATTTAATATTCACTTGTACATGGTGGAATCTCTTGATGTATGTGAACGTACATGACGTCAACTACAGTCCTTGATGGTCCAGGCCTTACCTAGCTTCCTCACACCCAATAAACGTAGTTTTCTTTTCTGGAGGATTTAAATTTTTGATTAATACTTCTGCCATCTGTGATTCCACAGACTACCCTAGACCTTATTGGAACATCTCCCTCCAGAGGGCTGTGTTATTCTCTGCTGTTACAACAAGCTGTAAGTTCATGATAGAAAAAAGTACTAAAAGGTGTTATCTCTTCTGTTTCTATGACATACTATAATTTTGTATGTCAGCTACTTACTGCAAAAGAAACAAAATATATGCTCTATACTAAACTAATTAAGATGTGAGTTTTCTCTATCTGGTCTTCTCTTGTAAACACTGGTTAGCTTAGCTACACAAATAACAGCATATGTATAGTTAGCGGGTTTGCTTTCTTACATCTACAAGTTTATAATGGAGGCAATGTCATATAATATTTAACTCTGACATTTAGTGTTTGCCCTAGTAGATGGTCTTCCTTTTACTTAAGTGTCATTACTTTTATGTAGTCCATTTTCATTGCATTTAGTCCCATTTTAGTAATAATGCTTGCATGATTTACCAGGCAAATGCAATCTTTGCCCTGAATGGCACAGTGCAAGAAAAAATGGAAGCTGTTAAGAGGCTGAATGGCAAAAAAGTATTATTGACCTATGCTGGCAGCCATGTGTTTCAATTATTTTCAAGAATCCATTTGTCAAATAAGTGAAGCGATGTGGGACGTCAAGTTCAAGCTGGGGTTAGTGCCTTTCTACATCTGATATGATGTATCTTCTGTAGCCATTTAATTGAATTACCCAATTTATTTTTCAGGCAACAATGCTCTACCAAGAGCCATGACATTATACAATTAAATACGTGTTTAAAAGTCTGCATTTTGTGTAGTTCATCATTTCTCTGCAGCAGACAGTTGGCCTAGGTCCGTGCTGCATTGTGGTACAGTAGAGCTTAGCATCTCAGAGAGCACTGTCCTGTCTCAAATAGCAAGGTTTTGAGAGCAGCATGCATGCAGAACAAGCATGTACATCTCCTGGCCACTGCTGCAGAAGATGCATTCACTATTTCTTGGGAGACGAGAAGGCTTTGTAGACTTTAAAATTCCACATTAGAATTCAAGAAAAATCTTGTATACTGATGAGTTTTCCATTCTTGTTACTTTCGCAGACATTGGTTTTCTAGACTTCTGTGCTTCAAGAGGTCCTGGGTTTCTAAGTCGGAGACTGGAAATTGAGAAAAGGGGCTGAAATCAAAAATTTGTGAGCAAGATGTTGGGGGAAAGAAAGGGCTAAGATCTAAATTGCAAAACTTTCTCAGACTTTTGCAGCTCTAAGAACTATGCAGACTCTGTTGTCTTGATAAAACAGCATGAGATTTGTGCTTTTATTGTTTTTCTGTAGTGCGATAAGAGAAGTAGTTGTTTATTTGGGTGCTCATACAATGCAGTAGTCTGCTTCCATATACTTCCTCACTTTTAAAATATTTTTACCCATTTTACAACAAAAATTGAAATAAAGAGTTGAGAGTTTTCTTTTTGCTGTTTCCTTGGTGCAATCAGAAATCAATGGAAACATAACTTTTAAGAATCTCAACAATTTTCTTTTGTTATACATATCAAGATACATATTTTGATATTAGACTAATTACTGAAGCAGAGAGAACAGTAGTGACTTTTTTTTTTCAATTAACATTCAACAATCAAATTTTAATATGGTCAGGGAATTGTTCAGAGCCTTTTGTATGGCGATACTGCACCTTTAATTATCTGCCCTCTGGTGCCAAGCCTTTTCTTTGAGTGCTTCCATAAAAGCTTATTGCAGCTAGTTATTGAGCAAATTAGTACTTGAGTTTTGGTGAAAAATGTCTTTATTAATCCTAAAACCAGAGTCACTGTGCATTCCCAGAAGGCGTGATTTTGTTTGATGAATAAATCTAGTAATTATCCTGCTGTTAGGGCTGTACCGCAAATGTCATAAGCAGATAAACAGAGGGAGTAAGCCTTCCGTAAATTCTCTAATTATCTATGTTGGACTACTTATTGCCTGCAGATGATTTATGAGCATATTGATATATCCTTAAGTATTTTCATTTGAGTTCACAGATGCAAATAATTAAAGCAGTAGTCATTTGTGAAAGAAAGTGGTAGGTCAGGGTCATCTTATTCTAAAACTTGTGCCCATGTTCATGCTCTAGAAGAAGATATAGTATGAGCTGTTTGACTAGGCAATCTCTTTTGACACCTTCAGCATTGCCTTTAGTTTTTTATATAATCCTTCCAGTGTTCCATAAATATTTCTTAGACCTCACTTTGCTTAGATCTTCTCAGATAAAAATAAGGATGATTGTCAGGCTGATATCCAATACCCAGCATGCATGTTACCCAGAGAACCATGCTTAGCTAATGATACTCAAGATTGTAGTCTTCTTCATCTTACTATGGCTATTTAAAAGTTCAATTCAATGCTTTTGCCTCATAACATTTTAAATTCAGTTGTAGCCCTTGGGGCTATGAATGTGTTTGGAATAAACACTTTGCCTTCCTTTCTTAGAAAAGCACAAAGAACATATAGAGTCCTTTAAATTAAAGCATATATTGTAGAAGTTTTTTAATAACTAAGACCTGCGTATGTGTAGAAGGACCAAGGTGGTTTTCTACATTTCAACACTTAAGGGAAGTTTCTGCTGAATATTTCAGATACAGAGAATTGCTTCTTTTGATAAAATAGTTGAGTGAAAATACTGGAAAATCAGGTGTCGTAACATGTATGATACCTTATCACTAGATGCATCTGGGGTTTATATGTTGATATTTGTGTGCATTTCTCTTGTCATATGCTTATTTGTCTTTTTTTTTCTGTCTAAGAGTACAGAAATAAATTGGTCTAACATATTACATATTTTTGAGGGTGATACTTTTAGACTTTTTTTTAAGAAAAGGAAGTATGATTGTATGATTTGTACAGTGAAGTAAGAAGTTAAAACAACTTAAGCACTGACTGACAAAGACGCCCATTGAGAAGGGTTGCAACAACTTTCACTCAAAGCTAAATCACAGAATGCATTTCTTCTATTATAAGAACAGGTTTGCTTATAATGTTATGCTTTAGTGAGCATATTTTAACACATTTTAAAATGAGGGGAGAATTGAGATTCAAAAGTTTGTACATATACACATAATAATGATTGGTTCAGATATAATCCAGTCACAATTGCTTTAGCAGAACTTGTTTTCTGAAATTCCAGTTATTGCATGAAGCTTGAATATCCTCAAATATCCTCAGTGAAAAGTCTTGTCTATAAATACTCTTTAGACTTTGAAAAGGGAGTATTTTTAATACACTTTTTTTGTATGGTGGGCTGATTTGGGTTGGGTTTTTGGAAGAACAGAAATGGGACAGCCTTGACCTCCCTGCTACATATAAAAAGGGAGTAAATCAGAGCAATAATGTGACTTAGGCCATGTCATTAGTCTAGTCTGGTAAAACTGGCCTTTCTGGTGATTCCTTCTGGGCATAATAATCTCAGATGTCATTTTGAGTATTGTTGCATAAACAATATATGGATTAGACAGGAGCAAACTGGTTTTTTTTCCAACACCTGTATGCCATGGACCTGTTACATGGATGAACAAGAGTTGCTGTGCTGCTAGAAGATGTCCTTTACTTGAGTTTTCTTCCCATCTCACTGGTCTTTCTGTATCACACATTTTGTTCTTAAAAGGTTTCTTTTACAGCTCATGATTAATTCTTTAAAATTTAGTTTTTTCATAATATTAAACTGCTTCTCTGCAAAGCAATAACACATCCATAAGAAAAAGAAGTTTCACTGAAAAAAATGGAGAAAACCCCATGATTTTCTGAACTACTATTAACCATTAAGTAGAGATTAAATCCTGAAAATCTGTCAAGCCACCACTAATCAGTTAAGCCTCACATGCCATCAGCTCATGGGTCAGAACTTTCTATAACTAATGCCTCTGTCAATCTGGCCATATAGGCAGATCTTTTTTTCTTGTGCACATATGACATAAAATGTATTTTTAACTTTTTACTGAGGTGATTTTTATCCCTCCTACCCAGTAATATTAGTGATTTTCCAACCAGCAATAACTAGGAAATGTGGAACATTTTGTGTACCAAGATTTCAGGACTTTAGGAGAATTTTTGGTGAATAATAGGTCAAATATTTAAATCACACTGATGCTTTTCTCATTGTGTTGTTTTTGAGGGCTTAAGTTATAGTGTTTATTGGTGTATATGTTTATACAAACCTGCTTTAAGTGTACATATTTGTGAACGCATATGTGAGCTGAAATCAAATTTCCATCCATGTTCTGTCAAACCTCTGCAAGTTTATTGACTGATATGACAAAAGGGTGCTATCTGATGTCTAGGCAATGTTATATTTCTAGAAAGTTGAATAATAAATTTTAATACTCAAAATGAAGTGATATTAATAGATTATAATTGTATTGAGAAATCCAGCCAAATAGATACAAGGTTCAAATGAACTCATCAGTGGAGAGAAAACCATAACAGGAGTCTGAATTCATAGCTTGAAATAATTACAGGTTATTATTTAGCTTATTGTGGTGTGCTGAAACCTTGGACATTAAAAGCATTGATGATCACTTCAATTACTGTCAATAACTTCTTAAACTCCCATGTAGTCCACAACAAAGAGATGAGCCAGTGTTATACAGTAAGACTTAAATCCTTTTTCTAATGAGTGATGTTTTATGGAGGAAGGAGGAAGGGAGCCTGCAACACACATAGGTTTTATTATTTCTGGGCCTTTTTTCCACAGTTGAAAGCTGATAGCCACATAGCCAAGGGGAATCAGCTGAAATGTGGAATTGTTATTTGGCCTCTGTCATTGTCTTTTATTGGGCATGATCTGAAACCCGGCCTACATGAATGGCTTTTTCCTTTTATGAGAAACAATAAAATTGGGCTGGGCTTACTGAAATTAGTTTCATAAAGGTCAGATAGATATTCAAAGATATCCATCCTGATTTATGCAGAAGGTACTGACCATTCACTTGTAAAAAATGCAAATATACAGATGCTCTGTTTTAAAAATATTTAATATCTTATACATAAACTAGATACTACATAACTTCTGAAGAAAATTGTGCCAAGAAACAATAATACTGACAATAGTATTTTATTATAATATTGGTAGCATTTATTACTCTGTGCTATTCAGCATTGTTTTATTTTAAACCTGTGCATTAAATGTGGCAGTGGATATTATGCATTAAAAGATCATTCTGGTCAGGGATTTTTTAAATTATACTCTAAGATCTTTCTTGTCTTGAAATTCTGTCAGGAGTTCTTCGTAATTTCTTTTTATTTTGGAAATATTACTTTAAAATTTAACTTTTTTAATACATTCATATGCAGATATTTATATTTGATTTTAAAATCAATGTGTGTCACTGAGTCTACTCTTAGTTCAGGACTAATTATATACTGATGGTGTATTTGAAGTTAATAAGATTAGATACTAGGAGAAAAATCAGTGAAAAAAATTACAACACAGATAATTAATAAAAATCAATTAGTTTGTTAATGAGTACTCTACCATTACCCAAGGTGGCAGAAACCAGCTGGGAGAAAAAAGCAGCATCTCTGAGTAGGACATTTTAGATGCCTGAGTTCTGCTGAGAATTTCCAAGGAAATAACTGTAAGAGAGAGCACTAGTTGGGTTAAAACTGTCTAAATTTCCTCTTGAGATTACAGCTCCTCTAGCTAATAAATCTAGTAAAAAAGTGATTCACCTTTAGTGTATGCTATAAAACATTTTCTGATGCCTTAAGTACATTGCTCACTGCCCTGTATTAAAAACAAAACCCATAGTTGTAAATGTCAATGACTAAGATTGTTAGAGTTCTTGCATCTCCTCGCTTTAGTATAAAAGCTGGAAACACCCATTACCTCTTAGATGACTTTGGGATAACATTTTGCATTCAGATATATAAATGACATAAAGTCAAACATGATCTGACAGTGAAATGCAAAATGTCTTCAAACAGTCCTTGGACTAAAATGGAAAAGTTCAGTGGTAATGCTTATCCATTTGTAAGCACATTTTTATAAAACAAAATATGCAACAAGATTCCATCACCTTTTTTTTACTTTGTCTTTTCACTGTTAAGTTGTGGTTAATTTAACAAAATTCTATAGAGAACTGAAAAAAAAATTATAATCAATACATACAGTCAGCTACTTAGGGTGTATTTGCTACCTTCAGTAAATGTATGTGGAAAAAAATAGATATTTCCATGGCAAGAGTGAGGAAGGAGCTTGGATTTGAAATAATTTTAGATAATACAAATTTTATTATTATTGTCAGGAAGCAAAGGAAAATAACTATACATAGAAAGGTAAAGTATTGACACTACTGGAAGTCAAACTCACTGTATTGACTGAAGAACACGTACATCACAGCAAGAGATTTAGTGATTTTTTAAATACTATAGTTGGTTATAAAGCATTGCTTCAAGGAATATTTTCTGTATGAGAAGGGAACTCCTATTTTTATGTACAGTACAGACAAAAAGTAGGTAAATATTCTGGGTTTTAATGTAAATATAGTACTACAGTAAATACAGTGTCATTTATTTAAAATAGTTCTAAACAACAGTTGTCATCCTGGTTTTGAGAAACTTGACACTGAGTTCACTGTGAGCAAGTTGTACATTCACATTCACAGTAGGTGATCTGAGTGATAGGAAATCCTAATGAAAGACTTGTGAAGCTGAGTTTGCTTCCACAAGCACTGTGGGTTTAAAGGTTTCATATGGTATAATGGAGAAATATACATATTCCTCTGGTTTTGAACCATTGGAAAGACACTGCTATGTGTAAAATTCTGTATTGTAATCCTGCATACTGCTGACTGTCCCATTTTTGTTATTTCTGCATACATTGGCTTTCCTTCTATTATACAGGGAGTAAAATAGCCTTCTTTGAAAATCTACTTTTAGGCACAATGAACTATTTTATCAAATCAAATTACATTTCAATGAATTCCTCATCCTACATTCTTTGTCTTTTCTTTGTTACCTCAAATCTGGTGAGTATTAAACACTACAGGATGGATTATGTTGTTTTATATGACCATGAATTGTCTGAATGACCTTTTAAAAATCACTGCCTATTTAAAAACAGAAGCTTAACAGATGAAACACCATAGGCACAGTTTCATTACACTGATTGTAGTCACAAGTATTTTTTTATTGATCTCTGTACCTATGGCAGGTAAAAACTCTCAAAATATAATTTTTGTGTCAAACTAAAGGTTCAGACAAGGTGCCTAGTTCTTATAAATACAAAGCAGAAAAGTTTCATATTTACATACTTATCTCCATTTCCATATAAAACATCTCAATTTCAAAGAACCTGTGCCAAGCTTATTAGTTTTCTGGTATAACACATGGGAATAGTGGAGACTTTTGAATGATGGTGATCTTGGAAATAGACTGTACCTTTAATATTTTCCATGGTGGACTTAAATTTCCATTTTTAACCTTCAGTAATCTAACAAGCAATGGACTACTTTAATATGATTCTTGGCACTCATTAACCCTTGATTACCCTTTCCATCAACCAGCAGGAACACGTACTTGGCATTTATTAGCTATTGATAACTATCTAAGGCCAGTGAGGCACTCTGCACCAGATGTCATTGCATGTTGCCTGTTGAAGTCTCAAGAGCTATAAAGCAGAGAATGTGCATCATAACACATACAGTATAGTTACTTTCAAAACTGATACTACAGTTTAACTAATCATGTACAGTTTCAGATTCATCCAGACTTCTTAATGGTCTTTTTGTGAATGGTTATCATAGTTTTGTGATATTTGCAGGCATCATACAATATGCTGCCAACCCTCTGAAGATTATAACGTAATAGCAATGTTATATGGAGAATATTATATTTAGTATTCATATCTCTTGCTTGATGTTTTGTATTTATTTGTCTTAATATACTATTAAACCACTTTATTTAACAGTATAGGTACTTGAAGCTAAGGGTATTGAAAAAACATCCTCTTAACCAACACTGTTTTTAACATTCTGCAATTCTGTCTGTAGAATACAGATTTACAAGATACCTCAATTGGACATTTTTTTCCATGTGTACAATTGAGTGGAGTGTAGAACTATTAACAAAAGCCTTTGGGCATGTGGATTGTAAATTATGAAAGTTTGATAAAATGAACACTGTTATGTTTTATTGAAAATATCATAACAATTTTTTTTGTCTCTTTGATGATCTCTGAAGGAAAAATGAGGAAGGTTTCTAGGAAAAAAACCTGATACCCTTAACACTTCATCTTACTTAACCAAATCTTGGAAAAATTAATACCTCAAAACCTTCATTCTCTTTCTCCTCCACCCCTAGCAATATCATTCTGCCCAAAGTCTTCTTACAGAATTTATAATACTGGAGTGCATTATTTGTTGCAAGTTATTTCCTCAGTTTATAATCAATGACTGAAAAGAAGTGACTACTATTATTGATGACTCTTGCACTGCTTTCACTTACAATGAACTATAATTTGCTTAATAGTTTTGTGTTTCTCACTCCACATAAGGAGTTTTTTAGACTCGATATTCCTTGAAACTCTGGAAAAATGCATATATAACTTCAAAAACATTCTTAAATATTGCTGAATTGAAATCTGATGGCTAGCACTGCTTTTCCATGCTTTCTCACTTCCTAAAATAAAATTAACAGTTAAAAAACTGTCGTTGAAGAGTAACCATGAACAGTTTGAGAGCCTGTGGGTCAAAATTACAGACAGAAGAACCAATGGGAACCTTGTGGTTTGTGTATACTACAGACCATCCTATCATGGAGAACCAACTGATGAAGTCTTCTTCCTCCAACTACAGGAGGCTTCACTTTCACAAGCTCTCATCCTGCTTGGGGACCTCAACCACTCTGACATATGCTGGAAATGTAGCAGAGCAAGCTGTAGGCAATCTAGGAGAAGATAACTTCTTAGTCTAGATGATAGAGACCCCCACCCTAGGAGATGCAATACTGGACCTTATGGTCACAAATATAAGACAACTCATTAGTGATATTAGGATCAGAGGCAGCCTGGTGTGAAGTGATCATGCCCTGGTGGAGTTCAAGGTCCAGAGGGAGATGGGACTAGTGAGAAGTGTAACCAGGACACAAAATTCCAGGGAAGCAGACTTCCACCTCTTCAAGGAATTACTCAGTAGGATCCCAAGGGAGCAGAACAGAGCTGGAAAATATTCAAGGATGTTTTCCATAAAACGCAAGAGTGCTCGGTCTCTCTATGTAGAAAATCAGGCAGAGAAGGGAAGAGACCAGTGTTTAAACTAAAGAGGAAGAGGAAACTCTGCAGGCAGTGCAAGCAGGGATAGGTAACCTGGGATGTGTATAGGGATGTGGTCTGATTTTGTAGGGATGAAGTTAGGAAGGTCAAGGCGCACCTAAAGCTTGACTTCACAAGGGAAATAAAGACTAATAAGAAGGACTTCTACAGGCACATCAATCAAAAGAGGAAGGTCAAACAGAATGTACCCCAGCTGATGGCTGGGAATAGAGATCATGATACAGGTAAATCGATGGATGTGATCTATCCAGATTTCTGTAAAGCCTTTGACATGGTCCCTACAACATCCTCCTCTCTAAATTGGAGAGATATGGATTTGATGGGTGGATAAGTACAGTGGATAAGAAACTGGTTGGATGGTCATATTCAAAGAGTATTGGTCAATGCCTCGAAGTCCAGATGGAGATCCATGACAAGTGATGTCCTTAAGGGGTGTGTACTGGGACTGGTGCTGTTTTATATTTTCATCAAAAATATTGACAGGAAGATTGATTGCACCCTCAGCATGTTTGCAGATGACACCAAGCTGAGTGGTGCAGTTCCCACACCAGAAGGACAGGATGTCATCCAAAGTGATCTGGAGAGGCTGAAACAGTGTGACTGTGAGAACGTCATGAGGTTCAACAAGGCCAAGTGTAAGATCATACACCTGGGCTGGGGCAATCCCAATTTTCAGTACAGAAATGGGGATGATGTGATTGAGAGCTGTCCTGCAGAGAAGGACTTGGGGGTGCTGGTCAGTGAGAAGCTTGACATGAGCTGGCAACATGCATTTACAGCCCAGAAGGCCAATCATAGCCTGACCTGCATCAAAAGAAGCGTGGCCAGTAGAGTGAGTGAGGTGATTCTGCCCCTATACTCCTCTCTTGTGAGAAGTCATCTGGAGTACTGTATCCAGTTATGGAATCTTCAATGTTAGAAGGATATGGAGCTGTTGGAAGGGGTCCAGGGGAGGGTTACAAAGATGATCAGAGGGCTGGAGCACCTTCCATATGAGGACAGCCTGAGAGAGTTGGTGTTGTTCAGTCTGGAGAAGAGAAGTCTCCAAGGAGATATTGTAGTGACCTTCCAGTCCCTGAAAGTACCTACAAGAAAGCTGGAGAGGGACTATTCATAAAGGTTTGTGGTGATAGGATATGGGGGAATGGGTATAAACTGGAGAGGGGCAGATTTATATCAGACATTAGGAAGAATTTCTTCACCATTAGAGTGGTGAGATACTGGAACAGGTTGTCAAAGGAAGCTGTGGGTGCCCCATCCCAGGAGGTGTTCAAGGCCAGGCTGGATGGGGCCATGGGTAACCTGATCTAGTAGGATGCCCCTGCCCATGGCAGGGTGGATGAAACTAGATGATCTTTAAGGTCTCTCTCAACCCTAATTATTCCATGATTCTATGATTCTATGACTCTAAGCTACTGAACAACTTCTGGACAACTTGCACCAAATGCAATCCCATTCATTTCAAGGAGTGTCTTGAATTGGAAGTTTCATCTGTCTTGTTTTGGTAAATGACAATGAATACCATGGGCTTTTGTTGTTTTGTTTTTTGGTTTTGTTTGGTTTCCTTTGGGATTTTGATGGTCCCACTGTCATCCTTTATTGGTAGGAATCACTTTTCTGTGTGCAAGATAAATATTGAAGACATCTGGTCACTTTGAAGTAGGATGCTTGAGAGCTGAGAAGCACTGAGGCATGGGAGTTACAACAAGCTGTTAAGCACAGTTTCTTGTAGCTCCCTCCCTGAATGTACCCAAAAGTCTTCTTTTGTTTCGAAAGAAATCATATTCAAAATATTCAATCATATTAAATTTCACTAACTGGAGGTGTGTTTTGTCTGCTTAAATTTTCCTTCTGGTGATGTGTTGAGATTCCAGATGGAAAGGATAGAAGAAGGGTTAAGGGGTAACTTGTTTAAAATTATGACCTCATGAGCTTTCATCCTTTTCAATCTTTAAGCTGTGAAAACTAGTGTGCAAAACACCAGACAACTAGTTTTTACATATCACCGTGTACATAAACACTTCGTATTCCACACGCTTCTCATTCCACTTAGCCCACATTTTGTAAAAGAGTCAATATCAACTTTGAACTCTTTTGGTGAGCTGTGTATAGGTATTTCAAAGGATAAATCAAGAGAGAGCTTTTGTCAGTTACAAAAAGTAAACTTGTGCAGCATTTTAATGATGATATGTGGAAGATGAAAGTTCATGTCCCTTGTCTGAATCAAGCAGCACTTGAATTCACTTGAATTCAGGTGTTTTTCACATCAACTGTCTGCTCTTTTGTATCTATTGGACAGGGAGTTTGGGGTATTAATGACAAATACACTGGTTGCAGAATATCAGTCATTTTGCAGTATATTTATCAATCCAGAAATCCTATCATGTGCCTAAGGGAAGACTAATCAAAACTTACAACCTATACATTCAGAAATTAGCTATGACAACTGAGAAAAGCTGTGTTGAATATGTTCCTAAATCTTCTCCAGAGACAACTGAATTTTGATTACTTCACAGAACTATTAAACCTAGAATTATGGTTAGCAGCATTTAGATAAGTAACATAAGTAATTTTCTGGCTTGGTACAGATCACATTGGTAATTTCCTGCAGAATACTTACCAGTTATTGAGAAGAGCAGTGATCCTTTTAATTTATTATTAGTGAGTAGTTTACCAGTTCAAGTACTGATGTTTAACTCTTCTGCTTTTCTCCTTGCTCTATGCTATTAATTTCATTCCATTGTCTTCATCCTTCACCTCAAATAGAGAAATACTTTCCTGAGAGAGACTTCTTAGTCCCAGATTTTCACATCTGAAGTTTTGCATCTCAGGATTTGTGTGTCTCTAATATGAAAGCACTTCTTTTTTTTCTCTCTTATTTAGAAATGACTCACAAGTTTTTATTAAGAGATAAATTGTTATGCATTAAAATAACAAGAATACTTTATTCACCTCCACGTTTTTTTGTGCTACGACTGTACTTCATCAGACATTGGATCTGAAGATAAGATAAAGCTGAATGTGCTGTGAATTTGTGTTCAGGAATAATAGAAATACGATCATTAATGACAAGCAAACCTCTGCCCAAGCAGAGAAAAGACTACACCAGCATTTGTAGAAACTGACTTTTACAGAAATTACTTATGGATTCTCCAGCTGCCAGTGAGATTGCATAAAATTCTGGTTACATCAATGTATTAAGATATAGCAGAAATTAAAATGAAAGCAGGACATGGCAAAGGTAAAGTGGAAGATTTTGCTATTAGGACATTACTTTGATCATGGGTTTTCAAATCTATCTAACATCCTACATCTGTGAGACTGTATTAAAAGGTTAATGAAGTTTTGTACCTTTTTGGACTTATTATAACTAAATTGCTGTCTCAGCAAATATGGGGAATTTAGGACTTCATGATATATCAGGAAACCTGTATTGCTAAAAGACTGAAAGTCATGGAATTTACTTTTAAATATATCTTAATGTAGTTGTTAGAGGAGTAACACATTAATTCTGTTGCAAAGGGCTGCACAGTATTTCTCATATTTCCAAGGGAAAAATTACTTTGTTAAAAAAAGAAACTTTCATGTTTGAGCCACAGCAGTTCTTTGATTTGTGTACAATTTATAGCAAATGCTCATCTTTTTGATGGTTTCAGCAGGACAACTGATGTGCGTCAGTCTTGTAGTGTGAGGCTTGTATCATAAAACTATGCATGTAATAGTGATACTGTCTTGTTAAATGAGCATAGCTTGAAGTATTATTTTTTTAAAAATTGAAAGGTTGTGGCAGTAATGAAAAGGTTGAATGGTAATGTCTCTAATTGAACAGTAAGGCCTCTTTCCTGTTAAGTCACTCTTTCATCTGTCTTTTTAATTATTTCATTATCATTTTGTACTGCAGTTCACAATGAAATGACCATTTGTGTTTAAGTGAAAGCTAATTATTAGGACTGAATTATTGTGCAATTTATTGATCCCTATGGTGGATTAAGGGCTTTAAGTTCGTCTAGACAGAATAGTTAGCAAAATGACAAAAGGAAACATATAAGACCCTTGGGAAGAATCCCTACACTCCATAAGCAATTAATTCCTGCCAGGTAATGGAATTTAAGTTTATACTAAATCCAGCAGTGTTCTGACATTTCAACTGCCTTATAAACACATTAGTCTAATGAATTAAGACTTATGAATTGTGTTGATATACAACTGGGAAGAATTGCAAATGCAGGATATTTTTAGCTTTCTATTGATTGAGTGAAAAAAGAGATAATTTTCTTTGTGAATTTGATGAAAAATAAAATGTGCTCTGTGTAATGTTTATCTCTGTTCATTCTACTCTCCCTTGATGGATGTGTATTAACAATTTCCATTTCCCAAAGAACACTAATATTTCCTATGGATTTGAAAAGTATGCAGTGATAAACCAAGGGAAGAAAAAAAAAGTAACAACCAAACACAGCACTGTTGAGTAAGAAACCAAACAGGCCATTCATCTCAATCCAGTGCTGGGCAAATTTAAAAGCAATCTGTCATTATCTTGATGAGCAAGCCACAGATTCTGTTAAGTATACAGCCCTTTGCTGTTATTTATAAGAACATGTTCTTGAGGGGACTATGAACAGATCAGACAAAGTGGTTTTACTGGGTCCTCTTTTCTTATACTACTTTCTGCCCATAACAGCTCTGTTTTCAAAGTCTTTCTAGGCAACATGCCAGTACAGAGATCTGTTCAAAGGAAACAAGATGGCTTTTAACTGCACATTACAGTCTTAGGGTTTTACACCAAATACTTTACTTTTATATAAATGTTTCTTGTTAGTCATACTGATAGTCTCATCTTGGAAGCTTTACTTTGAAATGTTTCTTTATACTCAACTCAGAAAGGCTAACATTTGGGAAGGTTCACAAAACAGAGATCTCTAAGTATGACACAGGATTGAGACTCAGGAGATGGGTGCCTTTGATTCTTTTTGCTCACAAGTTTGGGCTGGAGTGAATCCCCAACAGAAACCATATTTGGATTTCCTCATGCTTCAGAGAACATTCATTAGCCTGGGAGAGAGCCATGCTAATGTTCTATATGGTGCCTGGTTAAGACCTGGACTGTGTCCACTCAGTGGGAACATGGTTGGAGTGACCAGATTTGTTTATATAGGTGATGGACTCTGCTTCTCTTGCCATTATCACAGTCTTTTCATTTTCCATTAAGAGTGAAAACTTTCCAGGCAAAAGGTAGTTGCCTGTTTAAATCACAGTCGTTGCATATTACTTGTGACACTGTGTTATCTTGAAGCTGGTACCACTTTCAAGATGAGTAAAGACTCTGGTCTTGTAACTTTAATCAAAAATATAAAAGAAGAAAAGCGAAAGAATTATATTATCTCTTTCTTTACTAAGTTTCACTTTATCTTTTTTTAATTAATATATAAATTAATTTATTTGAACTATGACTGCTGTATAATATTCTGTGACTTGGGAGGAGCTATGTAATGTAGACTTCATTTCAAATATTTTATCTGAAGGGCAAAAATAATGAAAGCTGTCAAAAAAAGCAGTTACCAGTATGTCTTTTTAAGGCAAAAAAATGTTAGTTTCTGAGTGTTTGGCTAATAGATTGAAAAAAATAACCCAATCAATATTACATCACTTAAAGTAATAAAATGATAAATAAATATAGTAAATAAAAAAATAAAATTATCATTAGATAATGACTTCATGAGCTACAGAAAATATTCTGCTCCATCTGACTTTGCATGGGATCTCTATAAACTACCTTATGCAGTTTTCCAAGAAAAATCTTCTCTGGGGGAAAGGTGAGCAATAGCTAACAGCTGCAGGGGAGTGAGGGAAGCACCAGCAAGCCTTTTGATGTTGTACTGTCTGGATTTAGACTGCTCTCAATTCCCGTCCTCTAGGAATAATTTTGTGTTTCTGTGCAATGGACAAGACAGAGTTTGGAGCAACCAAAGGTGGAAGTGCTCTTCCAACCTACTGAACTATTCAAAGCAAATAGTGTGCAAGCAGATATGAGTTTAAGATTATTTTCACACCAATATTCCACAAGTTTTAAAAGGCTTAGGGTTTTGAATAGTATAGTCCAAAGTGGCTACCGTCAGTGAGGAATAATTTGGACAAGAGTACATGCTGAGGAAGAAAACCTATCCTTACGTTTCTTTTATTGAGAAAGATAGAACAAAGATTATGTTTATATCTGTAGCATTTAACTGTTGGCTACAAGTCTAGTCTGTATAAAGTAAGTTTATGATACTCTTCTACCATGAGTCAAAATTAGTTTGAAAATATTCTTTTCCTTTTAAAATAATGGCTAGGTTATTTTCTTATTTGTGGTGGAACTGAGGAACACAATGCAAAATTAAACTGCAAGGATGATTCCTTAACTCAGCAGTAGTTACCTCTCCTCCAAAATGTGTACATTTCCTCAGTTACCAGAAAAAAAATTAAACTGTTTCATGCCAGAAGACATTTAGGTTATTTCATGTTTCTAAGCAGAAGCCAGGAGTTTAAAAATGTCTTCTGCTGTGTAGAACCATAAGCAAGTTAGTTCTACTATGTGCATCTCTGCTGCCATTGAAGTATTCTGATTTTTCTTCTGCTTTTGTTTGCAATCAAAGCAAATGGACAAAGTAGAGAAAGCAATAAATGGTAAGTAACTAATAAAGTTATGTGAAATACATTTTGATCAGACGCTGCACCTGTCAAAAACATCTCAAACATGATCACTGTGCCTCACACTACTGTTTCTAACTAATTTAACAATTTAGGAGGTCATCTGAGCCCTTGCACTTACTGCGTTGTCTATTCTAGCAGTCTTGGCTCAGTACAATAATACGTGCTTCTTAAATTACTGTGCTGAATGTGCCCTGTTTGCTAACTGTGCAACCATGCAATGTCTGTCATTATGGAATCTGGTTCCTGGAATGAATATGATAAAAGATATGCTGGCTGATGGGCTTAGATTAGCAATGAACCCAGTAATTGTCCGGAAATATATATTTAATTCATAGAAAGTCTTAAATCATGACATAATGATGGGGAGGTTTTTAAAAGAAAATGAAATACTAGTAATCACAATATAATTGAGAATGTTGAAACTACTCTTTTTTTTTGACAGTATAAAACTTTCTGCCATTTTTGGCCGACATATAATTTTCATTATATTCACATATGTAAAATAAATTAAAATTAATTTACATAGTGATTTTTCTAGAAAACAGCCACAGCTACAGTGGTAGATCAGAAAAAGGAAAATAACGCATTGAGGTCTGTCTTTTTGTAAGAGAATTAAAATTTTCACAGAAGTAGTACTGCTTATAATGCAATGGCACATAATATAATCAGGCATAATAAGATGAAAATAAAATTAGGGAAATTAATGTTCACTGTGCATTTTAAAAAGGGGAGGAAAAGGAAAATCACAGACTTAAATTAGGTTCTGGACTGTTCTCAAAATGGTTATTGCCCGAACCATGATACCTGCAATATTTCTAATTGCACTAGAAATTTTATATATCCATTCAGCAATTACTTGTTAAACTTCTGCAGGTCCCACAGCTCTTACTTTCCATAGGTCTTTTCTGAATCCTACACCACCAACAAAATAATTTTTAAATTATTTGGGCTTTAATCTCCTCATCTCTCAGGATTTTATATTGAGACATCTGGTACAAAGGTGTACATATTCTTCATTTAGGTGATTTGGATCTACCTTCTTTTTCCTCAAACAGAGTAGATAGGCATTGATATTATTACTGAGTTTAAATGCTTAAGGATTTCCATTTCTCTGAATGCTTTCAGGTGGGTCGAAACAATAGCACTCAAAAATATTTTTCAAGTGAGAAGAGGCAGAAATTACTGAAGTTATTTGCTGCTCTGGCAGTAACTCTCAATTTTCACTCTTCTTCCTGTGGTATTTTTTACACAGATCCTTTCTTGAACTCAGCTTTAGACCATGCTTACAGACCAGGGATATCTGCTGCTCCATCTATTTCTTCTTCTTGAGCACAGAACCACATTCTCTGACATTTATGAAGGTACTAGTTGTGAAAATAATTTTCAGAATCAAAATCATAGAATCATAGAATCACCAGTTTGGAAGAGACCCATCGGATCATCGAGTCCAACCATTCCTATCAAACACTAAACCATCTCCCTCAGGACCTTGTCCACCAGTGCCTTAAACACCTCCAGGGAAGGCAAATCAACCACCTCCCTGGGCAGCCTATTCCAATGCCTAATGACCCTTTCTGTGAAAAACTTCCTCCTAATCTCTAGCCTAAATCTCCCCTGGTGGAGCTTGAGGCCATTCCCCCTCTTCCTGTCCCCTGTCACTTGGCAGAAGAGGCCAGCTCTCTCCTCTCTACAACCTCCTTTCAGGTAGTTGTAGAGAGTAATGAGGTCTCCTCTCAGACGTCTCTTCTCCTGCCTAAACAACCCCAGCTCTCTCAGCTGCTCCTCATAAAACCTGTTCTCCAGTCCCTTCACCATCCTTCTTTGGACTCGCTCCTGAGTGTCAACATCCTTCTTGTGGTGAGGGGCCCAGAACTGCACACAGGATTCAAGGAGCGGTCTCACCAGTGCCAAGTACAGAGGGAGAATAGCCTCCCTGGACCTGCTGGTCACACCATTTCTGATACCTGCCTTTTGTGAACCCATGTTGGCTGGGTCTGATCACCCGGTTCTCTTACAAGTGCTTCGTGATAGCACTCAAGATCACCTGTTCCATGACTTTCCCTGGCAATATTGGACTTAATGGTCCTATTTTGTTTCTGTGAGCCGTGGAAGTTGTTGAGTTCTGTTTTCATGTCCTGACCAGACAGCTTCATCCATACCAGGACAATTAGTCTCTCCACTCAACTATCACCTGTTTCTTTCCTATAGCTGCACTGGGCAATGTGTTGTCAGTGTAAGTGTGTGGTGACTCCAGACCCTTTCAGCTTGCCTGGCTTACTTAAAAAGATGAATCACAGCTCTCCTGTCTAGGAGGACGAAGGTTTTTTACTCTCGTCTGCTTTTGCTTTCATAAAGAACACTGAGAATCTTTTTGATTTTTCCCCTTCAAATCTACAGACATTGCCTGTAACAATCATGCTTTTCTGTCATTGTTGATAATTCTGACCTTCTCAAATATCCAAGTGACTGTGAGTATTTTCAAGAACTTTAGGTAAAGTACCTCTTATCAGCACAGGCATATTTGAATCAGATGTATTTGAGCTATTTCATAAAAGAAAATTGTTAAATACGTGGAATAAATATCTTCAGTTTTGAACAAGCACAAAAATCCTCAGTTCCAAATATCTTCTGTGCTGCTCAGTAAGCCACAAAAGAAGGGTTTATCTTGGAGGGCCTTCTGAACTGTAGCCATCATTACAACAACTTGCTCTCTCCATTGCTGTTACTCAACCTATAATACTCTGTCCGAATTAGTCTTCTTTCATCATATTAGGTATCATAATCCTGTACGTGGGTTTTGTTGTTTGTAAGTCAAGGCAACACAAGAGGTGATGTTTATAACATCTACCAGATCCTTCCAGTTTCAATAATTCTTGTAGGCTTTACAATTAATAATTAAAAAAAAAAAATAGATTAACCTATACATTAAAACAAATAGTTCTGATTATAGATTATGAAATAATGTTAAATATATTTTTTCCTATGATGGTGTCATGGTTTGATTTTGACCCCTTCAGAATAGCCAGGTCGTGGCTGAGGAAGAACTACAACTCCCAAATATTCCATGCAACTTTTTCTACGTAAATAAGGGTGTAATTGGGGGTGGGACACTTCCTCTTCTGGCTCCCTCTCCATCTTGTCTCTCTCTTCTCTCTGGGGTGTGTGTGGGAAAGGCTGGAGGAGTCAAGCTCTGTGAAGCATTGTTGGACTCCGAGAGCAGCATGGAGATTTTGTTATCTGAGGAGTGTAAAAATTNCTCTTATTCTCTGATTATTGTATATGTAGTATTTTAGTTGCATATTAGTGTTAATACATTATATATAATCACTACAGCATTTTTAGTCTCTCTTTCTTCTTCTTCTCCTTATCTCCCTTGGGTTTGTACAGGGGGGTGAGGGTTTGAAGGAAGGGGGGCTTCGGACACTGTGAGGGTTTGGGGGAGAGTTTTGACTCAAACCATCATAGATGGATACTTACTGCCATTTGGAAGATGTGCTTGAATAACTAGTTGTAAAAGAAATAATGTGGTATAATAACTTCTTTTAATGTACCATGCAATCATCAAAGTTTTAGCATGGGGATGGTGTTTAATGACTGCATGATACAAAAGTTTAGGGGAGGATACTTCCTTTTATTGGCTCAGATGCAGCATTGTCATGGCTACACAGACTCTGACCATGATTTTAACCTTTTGTGATACTGCCTACCAAAGGCCAAGCAAGCTTTCTCTTGTTTCACAGACTGGTGAACCCTGCATGGACATGATTGTAGGCATGTCTTTCCAAAGATGATGTGAACTACATCGTCTGAAGTTTTCTGCTTTGACTCTTTATATCCATGAAAAAAAGGGGCTATTCCAAAAATCTTGTATCTACATCAATACTAACCTTAAAAGTTTTGTATTCTTGTGCTGCAAATCACTGTCTGTTCCTTAACTTCCTTCAGGTTATCATTTTTGGGTAGTTTAAAGCATAGCATTTAAATATGGGCTTCCACAGTCTTCAGGGGCGGGAAAAAATCATGTATTAATTCCTAGAAAACAGAATTCAGCTATGGAATATATTAAAGAACAAGCTTGTAAGTGTACTTCATCTTCCATTTCAATTTTAGGAAACAAATTGTGGAAATGTGAGATTTTTCTTATTACCAACTGCAGACATAGTGAAACTTTGCAGGACAAAAAGACTGTGAGAATTAATTAATACTGCAAATCTGTTAGAACCATTAAAATCAGAGACCTCTGATGACTGTGGAAATTAGGTGCCTGCTGCACTGTAACCTCTGTCTGCATTATTAACTAGTGCAAGATTGTATTAGAAATAGACTTGTGCTCTCTCCTAGAGCTGATATGCATTAATTTATCACAGAAGGACAAAAACCTGAGACTATGTTTTGACAAACATCCCAAAGTTTGAATGCAAAATTGAACCTTTTATGCATTTCTTCCTGCAGCTTTCCCAACTCATTTTTAGCTCATTGAGTATTCCTCCCATCTCTTGACTGCTTCACAGGCTGAGTTGTCATCCGACCTGTGTCAGTCACAAGATGTTGCTGAAGAGTTCACCCTTCTGTTATGCTAAGACAAGGAAATCTGTGGCTTACTTCATCAGCCATGTATGACATCCCGCTGGCTGTAAAGAGAGCATAACTGAGAAATTGGTCATTGCTTTAAAAGGGATGGATGCTCTTGGCATCTGACTTTCTAGAGCCACATCTTTCTTTCAGACATACAGCTTAATTTAATGCTATATAGTAGCTCTTTAAAGAGCTGTTATTGTACTGTCAAGCCCAAAAGAGGGGCTTAACTACACTACAATTTTCAAATTCTCCTATTTCAGACAGACCAAGTCCAACCTTATATTCTGAAGTTATTTCTGAAGTCTCAGTGAGCCTTTTTTTCCCTAGATATTTCACTGAGGAATCAATGTTGGATTTGCATCTGATCACATTTGAAGATAAAACAATCTCTTCCTACCTTCTGTTTTTGAAAGGGAAAATGAATTCTGACTTCACAGCCTTCAAATATAGGTACTACTTCTTGTCTCTCTAGTGACAATGAAATGTCTTCTCCATCCTGCTTTCATTAGAAAGTCCTACTTAAACAGATTATTTAGTTAACTTTATTTTTTTGAAAAATTCATGGCTGTACAGCACATTATATTATCCATTTAAGGCTTAAAATAGCCTCAGATTCTAGGTGTGAATCTGCCCACTTATTCCTGCTGGGTATCTGTGCAGTTCTCATCACTTTGTACCTTCATCTCTGTTCATTGTAGTCATAAAATTATATCTGTGCTATCAAGGGAAATCCAAGGACTTACTCTGACAGAACAAGAGCAGAGAGGGATCTGCAACCATGTAGGATGCATAAAACCCTTTCATTTCTACTTTAAGTAGTTCAGGATATTCTCCATTTCCCTTGCATAATATTTACTACTCTGCCTAAGTGGTAACTGCACTGTGGAGGATAGTGTTATCTAAACTGAAAAATTAGAACAAATGAAATGATTGTGATTTGGTATAGAAGTATCTTCTATAAAAATGCTTTTTTGCTGCTCTAGAGACAAAATGGAAGCATTTTCTTCTGATAAAATGGTGAATTGTTTGGAGTAGTGCATGATGTTTAGTAGTCTATTAATGCTATTTCTTGTCATTGTAAAACCTTTACCAAGACCTCTCTGTCTCAATTTCTGCACAGGAATTAGTCATAAATGACTTTTCTGGAAGAGCTATATGGATGCATCTCTCCTAAAGGGTCTTGCAACTTGGATATCAAAAAGTACATCATGGAAATGTTTTGTTGAGGTCATGTGCAGGCTCTTCAGGACCAAGAAGCCTTGTGACTCTGACAAAATATCAAATACTCAAAACTTCATTACTTTTATCAAACAATTTTCTAAACTCCCTGAAACCTTGTAGTAGTCAACAGGATCATATCGTCACATGCCTGAAGAGTATACATCAGCTGTTAGCAGAATTAGACACCAGTATTTCCATAGTGCCATGACAACCTTCCTACTCTGTGACACTGAGCCATACTGCATGCCTTTCCAATCCTCTTCACCCCCAAGGATGAATATCCATGTGGACTTTCAGTTCTTGGCTGCAGGGAAACGATAAAGGTCTTAATATTGCTTTGTGAATAACAGGTTTTAAATCTTTCATCAAAATTATCTGAGAAAATTGAGTTCTGTATTGTAAACATTTCATATAAGTCTAGCATTACATTATTACTCTTTTACTGATCTTCAAAGAGTACATATACAACTGATGTAAGATTCTTGCAGTGTGATATTTTTGTTTTGAATGTGTTGGCTTTTGACTTGTCCAGTTATTGTCAGTATTTCAAAGGGAAATATCCAAAAAGCAGTGGGAGAGTTCCCAAAGAGTGAAGTCAAATCTGAACTGGATGTTCTAGTTCAAGACATAAATCTTCTCTTGAGATAAATTTTGAATTGAGGGCTAAAATCTAAATGATATGAAAGCTCGAGACTTCACCATCCTACACAGCAAAAGTAGACTTTTACAGTAGATTTTGTAGCAACTAGATCAGATTTACAATGCCTAATGAAAATTTTCAGTAATTCTAATGTCATTAAATCTCATGTGCTAAGGCAAAGATATCTGTTTCTCTTTGTTTCCACATGCTAGACTGTATTGCCTGCTTATAAAATCTACATTTTCATAATGTATGTGAATAACTTGCAAGCTGTGTAAATGTTTTGACACATGCATACTGTTTCTTTTATGTATATAAAATGATTGCCCTACTATCCTTCATATTACAAACTGTGACAAACTGCATATATATGTTTCTTCTCTGCTTGTTTTTAGCTGTAATTCAGCTGTTTCTTTTGATTTGAAAGTTTTACAGTCTTCAAATTCCATGAGAAGGAAGGAAAGGTTATTTACTGTAACCTCTGTATATTTCACTTTCTTGACAAAAACATATTGGGGGAAAAGGGCACAAAAAATCTAGTAAAAAAAACATGCAAAAAATCAAATTTTCAAATATAGGAGTGGTTTGATAAGCCTTTTACTGTGTGGATATCTTGAAGATAATTTTTTAAAAACTGATTAAAAAAGTACTTCAGTCTAGTTTTTCTGCACATATAGTTTTATTTGAACAGCACTATTTATTATACAGTTCTCATTAAAATGCTGTTCTCTTAGAGAATTTAAGAGTTTGTTCAACTAGCTGCAGTTATATGAATTATCTTTCTGTTTCTTCTAATTAGTGTTAAAACAATACTGCAAACATAATTACTTAAGAGAAACTTGTCAGAGTAAATAACTTTAAAATTCTTAGGAAATTTGCTAAATCATTTGATGCAGCTACTTTGTCTGCATTATTAAGAGGCCATTACAATTACCAGTGAGTTTTACTGAAAAAAATTCGGTAACCAGAAGTTAAGTTGGTTGCATGTTTAAAGCCTTTTGGTCATTTAAAGACAAATACAATTATTGCTTGATATAAATTGTAACCATTGCCC
Organism: Piaya cayana; assembly: GCA_013389865.1. Classification (NCBI taxonomy): domain Eukaryota; kingdom Metazoa; phylum Chordata; class Aves; order Cuculiformes; family Coccyzidae; genus Piaya; species Piaya cayana. The sequence goes on along the minus strand of WAAB01009685.1, from coordinate 60,929 downwards.
ATAAGGGCAAATATGAAAAATCAAATACTTAATCTATTAACAGGGTTGGCTAGACACTATGCATACTCTGAGCTAAATAGGGGTCAAGAACTATTTTTTTTTAGATTAATCTGCTTATGTTAATAAAGTAAGTTGAAAAAAGAGGGTACTTAATACTTGTTGTACAAGTAAGTGATGGGAAAGGAAACAGTGAAGAGAGATGAACACTTGAAGAAAAGGAATAACAAAAAATCGTAGAAACATAAAAGCATAGTCACTAGTTTGGGAAAGACCTCTTAGGTGATCGAGCCTAACCATTCCTGCCTGCCACTAAACCAAGTCCTTGAATAATGAGGAGACATGAAAGATCAGCACAAGGCAGGCAGGCTACAGACAGAATTAAAATTTCTATCACTTTTCCTGTTTTTCATTGTTTAACAGAATAATTAATTTTAATTCCCATCTCTATAACTTAACCTTTTTAAGGTATTCTACAGTTTTGATTAGAGGATTGGTATACAAGGCAGGGAGTGATTGCCTTGTGTCACCAGGCCCATTGGCAACAGATGGGGAGATGGGGTACACCTGTCTCAGAAAGGGAAAAGAATCATTACATAGGAGTTAGTAGAGTTCACTGAAAGAGTTTTAATTTGAAGGGGGAAAGGGATAAAACCAGGTTTATTAGAGATAAGCCTCGAAGTGGTATTCCAGTGTTTCAGGAATGCTGTTCTAGCAAGGTACTGTAGTCCCCCATCTCAATGGAGGTAAAAAATGGACAGCCATGAAAATGCAAAATGCAAGGATTATTGATTCCTCAGAAAACATGGAAGCACCTAAGAATTATCAAATATGAATCAGAGATAATCTCAAAAAAATGTGGTTCAATGAATAACCCAACCGAAGTGCATCCACACCAAAATACACAGAGTGGACAACAAACAGGAGGAGCTGGAAGCCATGATACAGTGGGAAACTATGATAGATTCCATCATGGAAATATGTTGGGATGACTCACGCAACAGGAGTGCTGCAATGGGTGCCTATAACTCTTCAGAAGGGACAGGCAAGGATAGAGAGGTAGTAGGATAACCCTGAATGCTAGGGAGAGTTTTAACTCTGCAAACAGAGAAGACTTTGTAGGTGATGTGGTATTTGGAGGCTGTCTTGCTTGGGCATAGTAATTGTGTAATGACAGTTTTCAGTTCTCAGAGAAGTAAGCAGCGGGTCAGCAGAACAACCACCTTGGTCTGCTGCAAGGCAGACTTTGGTCTGTGTAGGAACCTCATTGATAGAGCCCCTTGGGAGGCAGTCCTGGAGGGCAAAGGAATTCAGGAAAGTTGGACAGTCTTCAAGAAGGAACTCTTAAAGGTGCAGCAGGAGCAGGCTATCTCCATGCGCCAGCAAGGAATAAAACCAACCTAGCTGTCCTCTGTCTGGAACTCAGGGGAAAAGAGGAGAGTAAACAACCTTAGGATGAAGGGGTAGGGCACTCAGGAGTGCTAAAATGGTGTTGTGAGGTAGTACAGGGAGAAAACTGGAAGGGCCAAAGCCAGCTAGAACTACTACTCTCATGAAAGACAAAAAATATTTCTATAAATACATTAACAACAAAAGGAGGGCTAAGGAGAATCTTCATCCTTTATTGGATATGGAGGGAAACAAAATGACAAAGAATAAGGAAAAGTCTAAGTCTTTAAAAGATAGACTAATCCAGCCCCTTGAGCTGGAACACAGGGACAAGGGAGCAGAATGAAGTCCAAATAATCGAAGNTTTCTTGACAAAAACATATTGGGGGAAAAGGGCACAAAAAATCTAGTAAAAAAAACATGCAAAAAATCAAATTTTCAAATATAGGAGTGGTTTGATAAGCCTTTTACTGTGTGGATATCTTGAAGATAATTTTTTAAAAACTGATTAAAAAAGTACTTCAGTCTAGTTTTTCTGCACATATAGTTTTATTTGAACAGCACTATTTATTATACAGTTCTCATTAAAATGCTGTTCTCTTAGAGAATTTAAGAGTTTGTTCAACTAGCTGCAGTTATATGAATTATCTTTCTGTTTCTTCTAATTAGTGTTAAAACAATACTGCAAACATAATTACTTAAGAGAAACTTGTCAGAGTAAATAACTTTAAAATTCTTAGGAAATTTGCTAAATCATTTGATGCAGCTACTTTGTCTGCATTATTAAGAGGCCATTACAATTACCAGTGAGTTTTACTGAAAAAAATTCGGTAACCAGAAGTTAAGTTGGTTGCATGTTTAAAGCCTTTTGGTCATTTAAAGACAAATACAATTATTGCTTGATATAAATTGTAACCATTGCCCATAAGGGCAAATATGAAAAATCAAATACTTAATCTATTAACAGGGTTGGCTAGACACTATGCATACTCTGAGCTAAATAGGGGTCAAGAACTATTTTTTTTTAGATTAATCTGCTTATGTTAATAAAGTAAGTTGAAAAAAGAGGGTACTTAATACTTGTTGTACAAGTAAGTGATGGGAAAGGAAACAGTGAAGAGAGATGAACACTTGAAGAAAAGGAATAACAAAAAATCGTAGAAACATAAAAGCATAGTCACTAGTTTGGGAAAGACCTCTTAGGTGATCGAGCCTAACCATTCCTGCCTGCCACTAAACCAAGTCCTTGAATAATGAGGAGACATGAAAGATCAGCACAAGGCAGGCAGGCTACAGACAGAATTAAAATTTCTATCACTTTTCCTGTTTTTCATTGTTTAACAGAATAATTAATTTTAATTCCCATCTCTATAACTTAACCTTTTTAAGGTATTCTACAGTTTTGATTAGAGGATTGGTATACAAGGCAGGGAGTGATTGCCTTGTGTCACCAGGCCCATTGGCAACAGATGGGGAGATGGGGTACACCTGTCTCAGAAAGGGAAAAGAATCATTACATAGGAGTTAGTAGAGTTCACTGAAAGAGTTTTAATTTGAAGGGGGAAAGGGATAAAACCAGGTTTATTAGAGATAAGCCTCGAAGTGGTATTCCAGTGTTTCAGGAATGCTGTTCTAGCAAGGTACTGTAGTCCCCCATCTCAATGGAGGTAAAAAATGGACAGCCATGAAAATGCAAAATGCAAGGATTATTGATTCCTCAGAAAACATGGAAGCACCTAAGAATTATCAAATATGAATCAGAGATAATCTCAAAAAAATGTGGTTCAATGAATAACCCAACCGAAGTGCATCCACACCAAAATACACAGAGTGGACAACAAACAGGAGGAGCTGGAAGCCATGATACAGTGGGAAACTATGATAGATTCCATCATGGAAATATGTTGGGATGACTCACGCAACAGGAGTGCTGCAATGGGTGCCTATAACTCTTCAGAAGGGACAGGCAAGGATAGAGAGGTAGTAGGATAACCCTGAATGCTAGGGAGAGTTTTAACTCTGCAAACAGAGAAGACTTTGTAGGTGATGTGGTATTTGGAGGCTGTCTTGCTTGGGCATAGTAATTGTGTAATGACAGTTTTCAGTTCTCAGAGAAGTAAGCAGCGGGTCAGCAGAACAACCACCTTGGTCTGCTGCAAGGCAGACTTTGGTCTGTGTAGGAACCTCATTGATAGAGCCCCTTGGGAGGCAGTCCTGGAGGGCAAAGGAATTCAGGAAAGTTGGACAGTCTTCAAGAAGGAACTCTTAAAGGTGCAGCAGGAGCAGGCTATCTCCATGCGCCAGCAAGGAATAAAACCAACCTAGCTGTCCTCTGTCTGGAACTCAGGGGAAAAGAGGAGAGTAAACAACCTTAGGATGAAGGGGTAGGGCACTCAGGAGTGCTAAAATGGTGTTGTGAGGTAGTACAGGGAGAAAACTGGAAGGGCCAAAGCCAGCTAGAACTACTACTCTCATGAAAGACAAAAAATATTTCTATAAATACATTAACAACAAAAGGAGGGCTAAGGAGAATCTTCATCCTTTATTGGATATGGAGGGAAACAAAATGACAAAGAATAAGGAAAAGTCTAAGTCTTTAAAAGATAGACTAATCCAGCCCCTTGAGCTGGAACACAGGGACAAGGGAGCAGAATGAAGTCCAAATAATCGAAGGAGAAGTGGTGCGAGACCTGCTATATCACCTAAACATAGGTCCTACCCCTGTACTTTGTGCTGGTGAGTCTGTACCTCAAATCATGTGTTCAGTCTTGGGTCCCATACTACAAGAAAGACATTGAGGGGCTGGAGATTGTACAGAGAAGTGTGAAAAAGCTGGTGAAGAATCTTAAACACAAGCAATATGGGCAGCTAAACAAGCTGGAGTTGTTTTGTTTGTAGAAGAGGTAGCTGAAAGGAGACCTTATTGCTCTCTCCAGTTCTCTGACGGGAGGTTGTAGTAAGGTGGGTGCTGATCTCTTTCTTCTCTCATGTAACAAGTGATCAGATGAGATGAGATGACTTCACATTGTGCCAAGGAAGGTTTAGACTGGATATTAAGAAGAAATTCTGTACTGAAAATATTGTTAAGTACTGGAATAAGCTGTCCAGAAAAGTAGTAGAGTCATCATCCCCATTTAACTAACAAGTATGTAATAAATCCCATTTCATTTCACCATCCCCATTTAAATCACGTCCATTTAAATAATGTGTGTAGAAGTAGCAGATAGAGGCTGAGTGGTGGAGTTCGTGGTATTAGGTTTACAGTTGGACTAAATTATAGAATCATAGCATCGTAGAATCACGAGGTTGTAAAAGACCCACAAGGTCATTGAGTCCAACCATTCTTATCAAACCATGCCCCACAGCACCTTGTCCACTCATCCCTTAAACACCTCCAGAGAAGGTGAATCAACCACCTCCCTGGGCAGCCTGATCCANGGAGCCTCATCATCCTTCTTGTGGTGAGGGGCCCAGAACTGCACACAGGATTCAAGGAGCAGTCTCACCAGTGGCAAGTACAGAGGGAGAATAACCTCTCTGGACCTGCTGGTCACACTATTTCTGATACAAGCCAAGATGCCATTGGCCTTCTTGGCCACCTGGGCACACTGCTGGCTCATGTTCAGTTGCTGTCAACCAACATCCCCAGGTCTTTCTACTCCAGGCAGCTTTCCAGTCAGACTTCTCCTAGTCTGTAGCTGCACAGGGTTGTTGTGACCCAAGTGCAGGACCCAACATTTGGTCTTTTTAAACCTCATGCAATTGGTCTCAGCCCAGTTGTCCAGCCTGTTCAGATTATCTTAAAGATCCTTTCCAACCTAAATTACTCTACGAAACCATGTTTCTATGAATGCTTATCCAGAAATACTAGGTTCTACCCTTTATCTGTGTCAGTAAGTTCTCGTGCATTGCACATGATTTCACTGACATAGTTTGTTTGCATTTGCTAATATATGTCTCAGTGTAGGACCTCTATGAGTGTTTTAATGGCTGTCTTGTGTTGGCAAGCTGTGTTCATTGTTCTGGCAAGATTTCTCCTGGAGGATGCTGTTTTGTATAAACTTTGATAGATCTTGGTTTCTTGTTTGTCATGAAAACACTAGGAGAAGAAAAAGAAAGGGGGGAGTTTTGAGTAAAATGGTTTATTTGAAGGGTTCTGGAAAGTTAACTTTGAGCAGTTGATCAAGACTTGTGCTCAGCTTGAGGACTGAGGTTTCTTCATAGACAAGTTGTACAGAGATAAAATCTTTTGTTAGACAAACAGATGCTTCTTGTCACAAACAGAAAGACGTCTTCAGTCTGTAATAGGAACAGCAACACCCCTTTGTGCTGTTTCCTAACTTGAAGGAAATCTCTGGGAGAGCTCAGATAAGGAGGCATGGGTGGGATTCATGTCCAATCCCCGAAAAGTTACTGGACTCTGCATCAGGGCAAACACAGCTCTGCACAAGTGGAAACAGTACTGAAAGTGGTATTTTGAGGCATTATTTCTTAAAATTGAATCCCAAATAAGAAAAGTACGCTGACAGAAGACATTCAACAGAAAATTGTGATTCAGCACTAAAAGAAATAGGAAGCAAATGAGAAGAAAAAAAATTGTAAAAAATATAATTTCTTCTCAGTGCAAACTTCCATAAATAACTTTTAATGTAAAGGATCTCTTCTAACATTAGATTGATGAAAACCCTACAGACCTTTTCATTAGCAAGGCAAAATGTTTTAAGTAAGTTCCAGCCTACTCTTACCTTCTGGTGCACTGATGAGAACCAAGACAATTTTGTTCTTTTTTTTTTCTATTGGCACAAGCTAGATGAATTTGCAAATTTTATTATTTTTTTAAAATAGTGGCTTTTGGTAAAGTTATAAATGCAACACCAAAAAAAATGGTTGCAATATACTTTACTGTTTTCATTTCCCCTGATTTCTAGTTTGATTCTAGTTGCAACACCACACTTGGCTGAATTGCATTTTTTGGTTTTTTAACATGGGATTCTGCTGGTTTATCTTAGCAATGGAAGGCTTTGAACGTGAATACATGTCATGGTTTGATTTTGGTCCCTTCAGAATAGCCAGGTTGTGGCTGAGGAAGATCTACAACTCCCAAATATTCCATGCGATTTTCCTATGTAAATCAGGGTGTATTGTGGGGGGGACACTTACTTTTCCAGTTCCAGCTCCATCATTCTTCNTATATATAATCACTACAGCATTTTTAGTCTCTCTTTCTTTTCTTCTTATCTCCTTTGGGTTTGTACAGGGGGTGAGTGTTGGTAGGAAGGGGAGGGGGCCTGCAGATGCTGTGAGGGTTTTTGGGAGGATTTTTGCTCAAACCATCACAATACATTAATGCCTAGAACCACTAAAAATGAACTATACTTTTTTGTAGTAAAGTCAATCCCCTTCTCATCCCTGAATATCAAATAGTCTTAACTCCACACCTGCTTCTACCTGATTTTCTACCCTGCCTAGAAAGTCTACACTTATATGAACAAACAATGAAGATAGTTGACAAGTTCCCCTTTCCATCTGGTTCCTTTAGCTTCCCTATCTCTCTTTTTTTTTTCCCCAGAAATCTATATGTGAAACCACTTCCCACAACACCATTTTCTTCGGAGAGCACAAACTTGCCTATTGCCTTATCAAAGGAGAACTCCGTCTGCACTTCTACTTATGAAGGAGGTGGTCCTGTCTCACTTAAACCTCATCTGCACAAGTTAATATGGGAAACATCTCTATTTGTGAAAAAGCAGTAACTTCTCTGGATTTTTGATGTCATTTCTACTGTGCTATGTCAAGGAGCGCTGATAAGAATCTCATTTGGAGAAATTTCCAACCAAACATCTAAATAATCTTTAGGTGTTAATTAATAAATTGCTACAGAGTTTCAATTGCAGCCACTTTGATCTTTCACTGCTGCCTGTTAAAGTGAGATTTGGTGGGCTACAATGTTTTAATTAAGCATCTTACATTGATGTGTACAGAATTAACTATCCAGTTGCGATCTTTTTTCTTTCTTTTACCTCCAAACCTTCAAATTCATATCAGGTTTTTTCACATTTCTATGCAAACCTATGTACTCTGCATGTCATTTAATCTAAGGTAAATCAGTAATCTAATCATGCCCTTCCCTTCTCTTGAGCCCTTGCAAATACAAAACTATATTAGTTTAAATAAATAAGTGTAGGTGAAAATATACACCTCCCTTTGAGGTGAGCCAGGTACATGTTTCTAAATCAATGCAAGAAGACATATCACAAGCTTTTCAATAGAAGGGGTCTCTACTCTAGCATTAATTATTGGTTTGTTTTACCCTGCCTCATATAGTCTCTTGTTTGTTTGCAGCTGGTCCAGGTACATGTTGAAACTGATAAGAGCTGGCAGTGTTTGTTTTATTGTGAACCTTATTCAGCCTGATATTTAATTATGTTTCCATGTGGATTTGTAATGTGGATTAATAGTTTTATTTTACTCCTGTGATTAGTTCCTGTTTGTTCTAATTTCTTTTTGGCTCTTCCTTGACCTTGAGGTGAAAAAACACAGAAGATGTATTCCCTCAATTTAATGCCAGTCTGAGGTGTTTCTCCTGCATCATCAGATCAATGAAAAGTAAATAGCCTACACTTCTTGTTTCACAGTGCAGTATTGATCTTTCTTCAGCTTTTGCTTCCCTTTTTCCCTGCATCTTGTGTCTTTCAACCCCTGGGACCAAAGTGATTGCCATAGATTGGGCAAGCTAACAAGCGCATGATAAGGAACTAGTGTTTTGTGGTATACTCACATTCACATGCCTGGTATATAAAGCCTGGACCTCTCCGCATAGAAAGAGAGGTGCCATTTTGTGTATGGCACAAGTCACTATGAAAAAGAGCCACAGGGAAGGCACCAGAGCAGCAGAGGATTTTATTCTCCACACTGATCTTTTATTCCTACAGCTGGTGCAAAGCTGGGTGAGGACATTACTCCTCTGAAGAGTAAGACAAGTAGCCTGCGGGGAATACCATAAGCTGCTTTTTTTCTGTGGCGATGTATGGGATGGTGGCAGCCTGTGGGTAAGTCTGAACTTGATCTTATAATGACTGTGATATGTGTGTCAAGTTGTATTTAAATTTGGAGCAGTAGAGACCTATGCAGAAAGTTTGAGCACTGCAAATGAAATATACACATTCTGTTTGGAAATTGGACAGTCGGCATCATGTAGTGAGTGTATTTTCTAGTTCAGCATCTGACTGAGAAAAACTGAAGTCAGTATTATATTTAGAAAATGAACTGGGTTCATAGAATAACTTTGGACTGTCAGGAGTTTTTATGTTTTTCTTTCAAAATAGTGTAGAAAGTATTTTCTTTCTTATATATAAATTCAGCAGTGAAACCTTAGTTTAGAAATAGTGTCTGTAGTGTCTACCTCTCCTCAAGTGCTACCCAGATTAAGAAATCAGATGTCTTTCAGTTTTACCTCTGGGCCTTTAACTGTCCGAAGTGTTTCCTCATACTGAAAAATGGTTAAATTAATAATTGATATTCTATTACATGCTATACAGTCTCTTGTTTCTTCCAGGGAGACAGGTATTTTGTGCTGTGCAGTGCAGAATTTTTCTGATATTGCTTATGGTTTGTGAGAATGCTGGTTTTGACTCATGTGCTTACTAGTCCTTCATGTTGTTGAGTTGCTACCATGTTAATCTGTTGTAAATTAGTCTCATATAATCTTTCACTTACTGAAGTTTATTATTGAGTATATATACACTTGATTTAACACATTCCAATGCAGTTAACACAGATGATCCGATATGAATCATAGAAGAATCTATACAGTCTGTAAAGTTGTTATTTTATTTGTAATCTGGTAAAGGATAAGGCACATATTATTATTATTATTTTCTGATTTTTTACAGATATTGGTACATTATATGTGCATTGTGGATGTGTTATTTTGCACATTTTATTACAGTGTTATGGTAGCTAACTTGAAACCTATACTAATACAGTTGTAAAGTAAATTCTGTATTCGTCTGTTATTATTAATAGTACAGTGATATATGAGTTTCATATTTCCCATGGACACCACTGCAATGCGGTTTGTTGGCAATATTTCCAGTGGAACACTTTTATAATGTGGATCCTTGTTGTTTAACATGTTTTTAGAAAGTCAGTGTACGCTACACAAATTATGCCTATTGTAGGAGCTATTCTATCTCTTTTTAGTTTTATGACATTTTACACTTCTTGGATCTAGATGATTGTTCTAACCCAAGCTATTATGTAATCCTTAGGGTAACCCTGCTGCTGATTTGAACGCTATTAATTTTCTATTATAGTGTGCTAAAGATGTTCTACAGTGTGAAGCTCACCTGCATTATTGAGTCAATGACCAATTGCAGAGTTACTCTGTGGTGGTTGGAGCTTAACTCAATCCTTTGGGATCTCATTTATTATTTGCAGATATTGATTCTGGAAAAGAAAAAGCTAAGATGTGTGAATCTAATACTGACTTAGACCTAGCCTACAGCTGTTAACTCCTAATGGTCTGCTTACTCTATATGTGTTAACTGAAGCTTGAATTTCTTTATGTTTTCATTTACAATAAGCTATTTGCTGCTACTTCATAGATATTTAAAAGCTTTTATGCAACTTCCTTAGTCGTATAGCATTAGCTCAGATATTTGCTATATTTAAATTGAGTTTAGTCTTAATTATTTTCCCGACTCCTTATTAATAGAATATGTGACTAAGAGAATATTTTAGACAATTAAGTTTAGTGCTATATTTTGTATAATTTGCACAAGAATTTCTACTGGAGAATTCACATAGAATTGTGCTTTAATTCCCTATGGACAGCAGTGTTTTGTGTTTATTAATTTGTCTTCAGGACAAGGGCTATATTTGTATAATATAAACTAATCAAGTAATGAAATTATCTCCCACTTTCTCCTGTCATATTACCAGTAAGGTGACTATCCAGCTCCACTTCTTCCTGTAAGGACTTAATTTAAACATAGCAGGAATCATAACAAATATCTTTTTGGTTTTTTCTTCATTCTGTTCTTTTCCCACTGGCTTATCTGGACATAAATAAAAAAATCTCCTGAAAGTTTTATGGTGTTGACTCGCTTGTGTTCCATAATCATCTAAATGTCCTTTATCATGGATTTTAAAACTCACATAAATCAAACACCAACAGTTGTTTAATAAACCTAAAATCAGTAATAGGTGAGGTTTCATGCAAAGAGAAATGTGAGGCCAGTCACAAGTGGTGTTCCTCAGGGCTCAGTGCTAGGTCCAGCCCTGTTCAATGTCTTCATCAATGACCTGGAGGCATTGAGTGTATCCTTAGCAAGTTTGCAGATGACACTAAGCTGGGTGGAAGTGTCGATCTGCTGGAGGGTAGGGAGGCTCTGCAAAGGGATCTGAACAGACTGGACCACTGGGCTGAGTCTAACGGCATGAGGTTTAACATGGCCAAATGCCAGGTCCTGCACTTGGGGTACAACAACCCTATGCAGAGCTACAGACTGGGAGAAGTCTGTCTAGAAAGCTNACTGTTAAGGGGAAACATTTTTGGTTCATCATTAATGATCATTAACTGAAGTTTATTAGATTCAGATAATTTTTCATACTGCTGTAACATTTTCAGTTAAATAATTTATTTCCATTTGAGATTTGATTCTCTCAATTGTCAAGATTTGTTAAAAATTTATTTGGAAAAGCTGTTAGTTATAAGAAACATTGAAAATTGTAGGAATAAGTTTTATATGTTTCCAGTTGTTAAGGCTTAAAATGTATCCATTGTTTATTATTTTTAGTTTAAAGAAGAACTGTGTTTGATACAGTCTTAATCACCATGTTTATATAATGTATTTACCCATTTTGACATCATTTTAAACAATAATAACCTACTAAATATGCATCTTTCCCATTTCTCCTGTTCATAGACTCTTACAATCAAACTTGATGATTTCTACTTAACCTGTATTTATGCTTATTCTCTTGATTCTTATTTTCAAAAGAAAATTAGGAGGAAATTAAAACTAAATTTTTTAAAGGATTTAAAAGACAAAGATAGAAACTCCATAAAGTTTCACTTTCCTCTTTCTATCTCCTGGATTTACATATTCTAGCAGTCAGACAACACAATAAGAAGTCCTTAACCATGACTCCTTGGAACATTCTGAGTGCTCAAGTACAGCAAGTGATTAATAAATGAAAGAGGGGGACAACTTTTTCCCAGTTCTGCGTCTTTAAAGATAAAACTGCTGCCCAGTACTGACCAGCAGTACAGGAGGGCAGAGCACATAGAGGGCTCATTGAGGCTAAACTGGGCAATGGAGAAGTCTCAGCACTTGGATTTCCATTGTTCCCATAGATAATAACTTCATACCAAGTGAGATGAATTCATTAATAAGGTCACTGCCTGACATCTTACTTTTAGGTACAAATTAGGTGTTGTACTCCAAGATCACACTGGATCCTAAAAGCAGAAAAACGAGAATAAGCAATAAGAGTATAAAACAAGGTATTGATTACATCTGAGTTTTTATCATTGGATATTTTAGTCCTCCTTGACGAAGGCAAGCTACAATTTTTTTCCACTGTCACCTATTTCAAAGATCATCAGAATGCAGGATTAGTAAGATAATATTAAAATGTAATGGATTTAAATTATTACAATGTTGTTCTGAATTTTTCAGTAGATCTTTTTCAGTAGATTTTGGGGTCAATGGTCTTATTCGGGTGTTATCTCCAGCACCTATATGACTACAAATAATATACAACATCAGACATTTCTCCTGACATTCATTGAAAGTGAATACTGCAAGCAGCTGATCAAGTACTCCCTCCTGTATGAACTCCTTTTCCTTTCTTCCATTTTAGAAAAATATTATGTACTGAATTGCAACGTATTGTGATCTGAGTTACAGCAGCTGTTGAGGGATAGCCAAGGCCCTTGATGAAATTAGATTATATAAGGGCATAATGAAAAGAGCTGTAACAAGAGCATTTACTACAGCCAGACTGACATATTAGTTGCTTTTGTATATCTTGAGGCAATGGAGAGATTCTTACATGATAATGTCCTCTACTTTTGCTTCAGTTTGTAATTACCATCAATTGTAATTTAGAATAATAAAGTGATGTAAATGTTGCTTAGACTAAATTTTATCGTAACTGAAATGTTACATAAATGGTGATAGCACTTATGTATTAAAGGCCAGATCCTGAACTTCTATGTGTCAGATCTAACTTGTCATTGAGTTAACTTTCTNTCTATGATTCCATGATTCTAATATATATATATGTTTATATTTGAAAGATGGGAAAAATACAGGAAGGAAATATATTATTTACAAGCATTGTGATTAACACACCATGGCGAGGGGAAGAAGGATTTGGAAAAGCCTGGTAAATAAAACTTGCCCATATTCTTCAGAAACATAACCATTAAAAAAAAGGATACCATAGACACAGCATTGCCTGACAGAAAAGCACAGTGTTTGGGTAAGTCATGCCATTGTCTGTTTTCAGGTTATATTGAAACTCATTATATATTTCTTTCAGTGATTATTTCTTATGAACCTCCTGTCCAGAGCTGTCTTGTGTTGTCTAGTCTTGCTCAAGAGCAGGCAAAGAGCTTTATACACTGCTGTAGTTTATGTACTTATTAATATTTAGATATAAAACAGGAACAATGAATAAATGTTGTTAGAACTGGCACTGCCTGGCAAGTGGTAGGGAAAATTTCCACTTCAGTAACTTTAAAAATCTGTTCACACTTAAGTACAAATGTAATTGCTAATAGGAGACAGTAAATAGTTATTTCTCAATGTAGCTTAAAAACAGCTTTTCTGAAGTTAATTATCATGTTCAAACTGGCCTTCTAATTTAGTTATGTATGAGAAGATATTGTTTATCTGACTCTGTATGCTGAGTCAAGGCCATGTGGAAGCACATGCATTTCCTCAGAACCAGGAAACTGGGATCTGGGGTGGGATTTCACTTAGGTTGAAACCTAGGACTAGATTGTATGAGTGTCTTAGTGATGTTAACTAGAGGGAACATAGAAAATTTAACACACTTGTTTTCATATAAATATGGATATGAGTATGAATTATATTTTATTGCACTACTTTTAGATACTTAAACCTAGTTACTATTTTGTACATATTTTGACCGTAGTATAAATTCCATTTATAGACTGACAAATAAAAAGACACCCCATTCCTGTGCTGTAGCAATGTTTGAGTAAGGTCCTGCAATACCTAGAAAACTATTTTAAGATTTAAAAGTACCTAAGAGGTGAAGGACTTTTCTAAGATAAATGCTAGTTTATGAAGGGGAAATTGGCTATTTCAACATTAAGGAGACAACTTTCAGCATGCAGTGTTAGCTGATATGGGGAGCAATAGACAGGAGCAGACAATACTTAATCTCAGGAATGCTCTCCATGTTTGCTATGCCCTTCCGAACAACTCTTTCTGCAAGTCAGGTGGAAATACACTTGTCCTTGTCAGCCTGCTAATATAGCAATGCAAAGCTCTGCACAGTAATCACTGCAAAGTGAATAAAGCATTAGAAAAAAAACAACCAGGCAGCCAAAACTACAGCCTGGTCTGAAGTATATCTGTGAACATGAGCATGAGTTCTGCTAAGCCCTTTTTGGCAAAGATGATGGAGCTTTTGTGACCAAACAACTTTATCAAGAGATACTACTTGAAATCGCATAAGCAGCAGTGGAGTTTGTCATGTTTAACCCTGACTGACGGCCTGTGGGGTTCAGATCTAGATGGTACTGTGTTGCTTTGGACAGGAGGTTGTACACAATACCTCTCTGTGTAGAGCTGACATGTTTCAAGGCATTTAAACAGGGTTGAAGTAGACTATTGTTACCCAAGTTTAAAAATCTAATCCAAACACTTTGCAGCTCGAGGTTGCTTAAACTTAATAGTGTCTCTCTTTAGTAAAAAATATAAATAGAAGTATGAATAATTTTTTTAATTGAATTCTAATTAATTATAGTTAGTAATTTTTAAATTTAATTATAATTCAGCATTTCTTCTGGCATATTTATTTCTTTCTATGGCATATGCCAACATCTCCCTGGTTGGAGAGGGTGGGCAGATATTTGTGCATTGACATGACTATGATAAACTGAGTTGTTCTCTCCTTTTTGTTTTTCCAACAAATCTCTGTAAACTACAAGCATTCCTACAACTAATATACAAACCAAAGACCATTTTATTCACAAAATGAAGCTATAAATGTTTTCTTTTTTGAAAGATCCAAAGAGCTATCATCTTTGCCATAAAAACTTAGTGATGAAAACACTCACCTCCGACACGCATATACACGCACTCAACTCTCTTCTAATTTAGGTGTTGAAACACATCTTTTTCTTAATGATTCAATTGCCAAGACCTGGGTTATTAGGATGGTGTCCTGAAGAGTATTTCATAGTTTATAGAGGTTTCTATATGGTACAGATGTGCAGAGACTGGTTGCATCCATGTTTCTGAAAGACGGGTGAGCAAACTATGTTCCTGATGCTATATAGATACTCTGAATGGACGGAAAAGTTATTGTAAATAGGAGCAGACTCTGTGTTTGTATATAGAAACAGTAACTTAGAATGAAAAAATCAAATAGATTTTAGGCAAATTCACCCCCAAAACAATTTGCCTTAGGAATGATTTCTACCTAAACCTGAAGCATTTTTTCTTAAGCATGATGCAGAACACCTTAAAGATAGTTTGAAAACATCAACTGTGTCACTGATAAAACCACTAGGTTTTCCCTGGTATCGAAAAGAGTATGAGCTCTTTTCCAAGTGCTTTCAAAGGTGACTAAAAGCAATAAAGACTATGAAGGTTTTCAGCCTGAATATCTTAGATAAAATAAAATTTTATGAGAATCTGAAAACAGGTTACTATGAAGGCATTATGTGACCAAAAGAAAACGAAAAACTACTCTGCAACTTCTCCACCTGTAGTTATGAGTTTGACTAAAGGAACGTGACAGAATATTTTGAAAGTTGTTGACATTCTGGTATATGTGGTAAAGTGTATTTCAAATTTTTTCTAAACTCACACTTAAAAACTCAATATAATGTGTAAAAGGTTGGTTTATAAGGCTTACAATTCATGGTAAAAATAAAATAATAGAAATGTTAGATAATATGCTGATACTTCATTTTAAAATTGTGGCACAGTCCTTTATTTATTTCTCGCTTTTAACTAACTACCTTCCTTATTGGTGATAGGAGTTCAATTAAAAAAAAAAACAAACTAAAACTTACTGTTAAGGG
>WAAB01009685.1:35898-44524 GCA_013389865.1 Piaya cayana | reverse complement strand
TCAAAGATCATCAGAATGCAGGATTAGTAAGATAATATTAAAATGTAATGGATTTAAATTATTACAATGTTGTTCTGAATTTTTCAGTAGATCTTTTTCAGTAGATTTTGGGGTCAATGGTCTTATTCGGGTGTTATCTCCAGCACCTATATGACTACAAATAATATACAACATCAGACATTTCTCCTGACATTCATTGAAAGTGAATACTGCAAGCAGCTGATCAAGTACTCCCTCCTGTATGAACTCCTTTTCCTTTCTTCCATTTTAGAAAAATATTATGTACTGAATTGCAACGTATTGTGATCTGAGTTACAGCAGCTGTTGAGGGATAGCCAAGGCCCTTGATGAAATTAGATTATATAAGGGCATAATGAAAAGAGCTGTAACAAGAGCATTTACTACAGCCAGACTGACATATTAGTTGCTTTTGTATATCTTGAGGCAATGGAGAGATTCTTACATGATAATGTCCTCTACTTTTGCTTCAGTTTGTAATTACCATCAATTGTAATTTAGAATAATAAAGTGATGTAAATGTTGCTTAGACTAAATTTTATCGTAACTGAAATGTTACATAAATGGTGATAGCACTTATGTATTAAAGGCCAGATCCTGAACTTCTATGTGTCAGATCTAACTTGTCATTGAGTTAACTTTCTACTTTATATATTTCTAATGTTATTGAACATTTTGAAACATTGTAAAAGGATGGGAAGTAGGACAATAAGCTATGATATGAAGGGAGCAGGATTCTTTATTTGAGGAAAAACAAAGCACAGATTGGAACTGTCTCCAGGAAGTTCTTTTTCTTTGTTACTTATGGATGCACAATTGCTTAATCTGCCATAAGAAGTACAGATATGAGTAAATGTGTGGGCTACTACTCATTTGCCTGTTCCTCATGAAGGGTCACGCACAGAAGGTGAAGAGGTAGGACTGGAGCAAACCAGAGATACTATCTGAATTCAAAGGGATACGTTTATTTTGGTCCTGAAGAGTACCTGAATGCATAATCTTTGACATTGAAAACAAAATGTAACGTTCACAGAGAGATGAGAATTCTGACAAAAGGCAGTGCAAGAATGGGAGAAGAATTAAAACAAACTAGGTAATGACTATGATAATGATTATGTGGTTTCACCTATTGTCTGCACGATACTGAAGTGATATAGAGCATTACCTCAGATGATAGATACAGATATAGTAAAATGTTTTTTTGGTCAAAACCTGCATAAATAAAGTCATCATCATGTGTATTTGTCTATATAGATACACATTGTGTGTGTCCATTCACTCTACATTTCAAACCACTTTGCACGTTCAGATTCTGTAATCTAGCCTTCAGCAAACATAGTTCCTTCAGAAACTGAATGTGGAAATGAAAACCTGCTGCCTCCAAATTAAATAGATTTTACAGAATCACAGAATCACCGGGTTGGAAGAGACCCATTGGATCATTGAGTCCAACCATTCCTATCAAACATTAAACCATGTCCCTCAGGACCCCGTCCACTCATGCCTTAAACACCTCCAGGGAAGGCAAATCAACCACCTCCCTGGGCAGCATATTCCAATGCCTAATGACCCTTTCCGTAAAAAATCTTACTCCTAATCTCTAGCCTAAATCTCCCCTGGTGGAGNCCGAGTACAGAGGGAGAATAACCTCCCTGGACCTGCTGCTCACACCGTTTCTGATACAAGCCAAGATGCCATTGGCCTTCTTGGCCACCTGGGCACACTGCTGGCTCATGTTCAGTCGGCTGTTGACCAACACCCCCAGGTCCTTCTCCTCCTGGCAGCTCTCCAGACAGACTTCTCCCAGTCTGTAGCTCTGCATAGGGTTGTTCAGAGTCAATCTTCAAGAGAATACTTGTACAGATTTGCCTTCATAGTCCTAGGGATGGTCTGAATTTTCTCAATGGTATAAATTTAAAACTACATTTGTTCTGAGCTATTAAGAGTCTTGTAAGTGTGCTATGTAAGAATGAGTAAGCTTTGGGGCTGAATCAGGACTGGGCTGTGATCATGTCTCCCTATAACTTATTCATTCCCTCTCACATGTATTCTTGAAAATCTATAATTTATTCATCCTGAAAAGCATTAGAACATGAACAGGGTCTTAAGCAGGAGGCTCAGGAAATCTAATCCTGATTATGATACATATTGTTTCCAAAAATCTTAATGAGTCCCTTAAATTCCACAGGTCAATTTATATATCTGTACAGTGTGGTAAGTGAGGCATTGGACAGCTTAGTTATGTTTGTAATACACTTTGAAGATCAATAAATAAACTAAAGTTATGATCACATGTATTAGTGTTATATCTAATTTGGGGTGTATCTAACAGTGCTTAGACCTTAAACTCATACTTATCTCAATGTCTGTACTTCAGGAAAAATATGACAGAACATAACTGGCAGGATTTAGGTTTTTTTGATCACAGGTCACCCTAGACAACAGCAGGTCTGCTGTCAACAGATGAAGTACATTTGTCTCAAAGGAAGTAAAAAGAGTCTCTGCACAGGGATAAGCAGAATGAGCTTTAAACTATATTTGAAGAGGGAAAGGCATAAAACCAGTCTCACAGGCCTGGAGGAGGCACTTCAGTGTTTGAGGAATAGTGGGTGAGGTGCTTCAGTCTGCCATGTAACTGGAGGTAGAATATTAAGCAAAATGAAACAGCAGAGATACATGGGTGATTATTGTGTTAGAAATCACAGAAGTACCTAAGAATGCTCTTGTAAGAATTAGGTGTTCTCCCCTCAAAAAATGTGGCAGGTTCAGTATCCCATCTGACGTGCATCCACACCTATGCACATAGCATGGACAATAAACAGGAGGAGCTGTGGGAAAATCATGTTATAGTTTTTAGCAAAGAAACACATTGAGATGACTCACACAACTAGAGTGCTGCAATGGATAGCTACAAACTACTCAGAAGGCAAGGAAGGAGAGGCATTGTCTGGAGCTTAATGAGGATGATGATACTGTTCACCGTTTATAGGTAGAAGTCAGGGGAGGGTCAACAAGGCAGATATCACTGTGGAAGTCTGTTACAGACCACCCAGCCAGGATGAAGAGGTATTATTCTATAAGCAGCTGAGAGAAGTCTTGTAATCACTAGACCTTGTTTTCAATGGGAACTTCAACTTACCATACATCTGCTGGAAATGCAGTACAATAGAGAGGAAACAGTGTTGGAGGTTCCTGGAGTGTGTGGCAGATAACTTTCTGACATGGTGAGAGAGTCAACAAGGGAAGGTTCATCACCAGGCCTGTTGTTTGTTAGCAGAGAAGTACGGAGGGTTGATGTGAACACTTGAAGTCATGTTGGTTGTAGCAACCACTAGATGATAGAGTTTTTGATTCCCAGAGAAGTAAAGAGAAGGTCAGCAGAACTGCCACCTTGGACTTCCAGACAGCAGATTTTGGCCTGTTTAGGAGCTTCATCAACAGAGTCTTCTGGGAGCCAGTCCTGAAAGGCAAAGTAGTCCGGAGGGGCTGGACATTCTCCAAGAAGGTATTAGAGACGTAGGGACAGAATGCCCCTGTGTACCAAAAGACAGGCTGGCATGGAAAAAAGACCAGCCTCACTGAACAAAGAGCTTTGGCTGAGACTGTGGAGGAAAAAGGAGAGTTCATGGCCTTTGGAAGAAGGGGCAGGGAACTCAGGAGGCATACAAAGATGTCAGGAGGGTATACGAGGAGAAAACGGGAAGGTTCAAGGTCCAGTTAGAATGTGATCCAGTGGCTGCCATAAAAAACAATGAAAAATATTTCTGTAAATATGAGGGAGAAAAGTAGTGACAAAGGATGGGGATAAGGATAAGGTATTTAATGCCTTCTTTGCCTCAGTCTCTAACAGTCTGACAAGATTTCTCTGACTACCCAGCCATTCAGTTGCTCTTTCATTTTGCACCAAAACTATAATGCAGTTGTAGAAGGCCATGGATTTTATCAAACACACTTTGCTCTTAGTGGAACCTTGTTGGTTGTCACAAATCACCCTCTTATTTTCCATGTGTCTTAGCATAATTTCCAGGAGGATCTGTTCCTTCTTCCCCTTTTTAAAAATGGGTGTTAAATCTACTGTTTTCTGGGTCAGTCTCCCAATAACAAGTGATAGGACAAGTGGAAATGGCCTCAAGTGGCACCAGGCGAGGTTAAGTTTGGATATTAGAAAAATTATTGTGATGCTTCAAAAAATTACATGGGAAAAGTAGTGTAAAGAACCTCAAAAAAAAGAGAATGTCTTAGTTTGCTCTATGTCTCTTGGCATTTTATGTTTAGTAGAAGCTACAGACTAATAGAACAAATTTTTATTCTCAACAATATCAGAGCAACCTCACAAGAGGTATGAAATAGACTAGTTGGAGTAGGTCACTCAAGGGGAAGCCACTGGCCTGCTTCATTACCTTCTACCCCCAGTTCTCCTAATTCTCCATGCACAGTGCTTCTTTCAATTCTGTTTACAGCCTGACAATAATTGAAGAACTTATTTACATTGCACAGGGTGGACAAACTGGCTCCTCAATTTGAGTCACACAGCAGAAAGTGCTGTGAAGTTGCACCAGACTGAGACTTAAAAGCCTGCTGCTGATGTTTTTAGATCAAATTTCAGCAAAAGAGACTTTGGAACTGCTTCAATTATGGCACTGTTTTATACTGTCCCAGGCAAGTAAAACTAAAACTCCTAGATTTGCCTTAAATTTTGAATTATATATTTAAGTTTGATCTTGGAATTCATTTCATGACTTGCTATTCTTTGGTTTTGTTTTCTTTGTCAAGGATATAGGAGTACTCCGACTAGTACAGAAGCAAAATGCTAAGAGATTTTAATCCATTTTATTGGTTTATCATCTGTATTTGTAGAACATTTTTTGTTAGTTAAATAAAATTAACTGAAACATAAAAATTATATCAAATGTGTTTAAGAAAAAGCTCCTGATATTAAAAATGTCTGTATCTTCTAAGAAGAAAAACCCAAAAGTATATGCATAATTGAATTCTACAGGATTACTCATATAAAAAAAAGATTATTCATTATTTTAAGTGTTTGCAAGGTTGATGAATTTCTGATTAAATGTCCTTGCTAGGTATGGTTTATAGCTTCTGCTGTTAAAATTACACCAATTCTTTTGTTTTCTAATTACTAGTCTGAAAACTCATTCTTACATTTTGTATTCCATGATATTTGTAAAACTGACCTACTGAAAGATCTTGTTTAAGAACTGTGTCATTTTGAGGCAGCTGTCAATACCTTTTGCATACTAGTTAACCATGAGTAATTTTTCAATTTGTGGTAATTTTAGAATTTCCATACAAGGAAAAATCTTGTCAATGAAGACTTGATGTTTTGCTTGAGTGGCTGTATAATTCTCAAAAACAATGTTGCTGCACCTTGTGGAAATTTGTTTCACAGGTAACAAATGTAAATCTCCTGCAGCTGAAAGCACTCTTCCTAGAAGGTTAAATTTATTCTACCTTGTACAGCAGAGCTAGCCTCAATAAATAATTTTATTACATTCCTTTATAAACATTTTAGAAGAAAAGTCTTGGTTTAACACAATAACTTATTGTATTTTCACTGTTCAAAGAATTAGATTGATTATAGCAGCATCTAAGATTGATAATACATAGATTTCTATTATGACACCCATTGTTTTAGTGCTCAACTGCAGAGGAATGCTTCCTTAAATGCATCATTGTATAAAATATTGACCTAGAGGACTTCATTATTCAAGCTGGAGAGACAGTCACTACTTAACAGTAATAAACTGTTTCTGTGTTATATCGAGAATACTTCGGAAAATATGAGTGTTGTCAAATCTCTTGAAAATCCTGTCTTTATAGTACACATGACACTAAAGCTATGGCTGTATTTTCTGCTAATAAAAGCAAAGGCACAGACAGATGTGAAGGATATCATGGTTTACTGACAAGAAACTAAGAAAAATGAGAACTTTGTTGAGGAACAGAAATAACATAGGCCAATGACCTTGGGAAGCTTTAATAGATGTACCTTGCTGCTTTTTCTCTCTCTTTCTTTTTTAAACAATGGAGAAATCATAATGCAAAGAATTATAAAGGCAGCATGTAAAGTTTAGGAGCAAGCATTAAAAATCACTATTATTTTTCAAAAATTTCAGATGAAATGCAAAATAAAAACTAGAGTGGTTATCAAAAGCCCACTAGGTTCCACACCCAGAAATAAGTGGTAGGAATTTACGATCCATGGTGGAAAAAGAATGATATTTTAGTTGGCCATCAAGTGCAAACATGAATTTCAAGGAAATAAAGGGAAAGAGATGATCAAATTCCACTGAATTCAAGGAGAGAGGCAGGTATCTGATTTGTATATCACTGAAATATCCTAATATCTCTTTATGTGTTTGTATATACACGCACAGAAAGAAAATATGTATGCATCTTCTATCTGACCTTTACCAGTCTTAGTTTAGGCTGTGTTTGCTCTTGTTTCACGTGCTGTGCATGGTGGTTTACCAGAAAAGGTAAAAGAAATACAGAACAAAATCAGAACTAAGTAATAACAAACTTAGAAAAGGCAAAAAAGAGAGCATCTGGTTTTGTTTTTTATTGTAGAAGTCACAGAGTTTTAATCTGACACCATATCTGCATCTTTTAACAGTAGACATAGGAAGCTTAATTTTCATCAATGTTTTCTTAATATCTTACCTCTTGCTTTCAACACATAACAAGTTTTAACCCAAAATCTTCAATTTTCTCCTTGTTTCAAAGTACGTTACATATATTTCTGTACATGTAGAACCTTGTTGTGAAGAGTTGCTTTTAGAAGAAATTTCATGTGAGGTGGAAGTAGGTATTGGCCTTAGCCTTTATATTCTTTCAATATGCATTATAAGACTCTCAGTAAGACCTTTAAGGGTAAATTTACACGCAGGACCTCCTGAAATCATATTTAAAACCATGTTTTTTTCCCAGTAAGTTTCAATATCCAAAGGATATTTTCCTTTTGTACATGGAGAAGCATCAGCAACATATATTTTTCACTCACATTGTATTTTTTATAATTTCTGAAATATTTACTAGAAGATGAACATATTCACATAACGGAGAAAACTATTTTGTAAAGAATACTCTGTAGCATTTAATTCAGAGAAGTATAAAAGTTTTGTAAGTACTCTTAGAATTTTTTTTTAAATTGAAATAGATAAACCCATACTCTGATAATTGTAAACCTTTCTCATTATTAATGCCATTAAAATCAGTAACACTAGAATAGGATCAGTGTTTACCAAATAGTTTGAATGTTATAACTAACTTTTGTAAGTTATTTTTCAAGTGGTGAACACTTCCTGAGTGTTGCAGAGCTACTATCTCGTACATTTCCAACTAACCCTAGACTCAGAGATTCAGAGTTTATCAGCCAGGAGTACGGGAATATAGTTAGCATGTTTCCAACTTGAAATTTCTCTATGACAGATGTCATTAGGAAAATGTGACTGCCCTGAATTTAGAATAGTCTCACTTCTTCCTTTTGTGGTCCTTGGTTTTGAATCTCCAAACTCCACTTCTAAAAGTCTCTTATGCATTTCAGTGACTTCGCCATGTATTTTTTATTTCTGATAGGGTTTTTTTGAGTCTTTGCTTTTCTTGCTGCTTCAGAACGTCAGTACCTAAATCCAGGTCCTTGTATGACTATGAGGTCCCATCACTATCATTTGTCTATGTTACCTTCTTCTGATGCTGGCTTTCTAGGCTTTGCAATCTTATCTACCACATCATGCTAAATCCAATGTTCTTACTTCTCTTTTAAAGGCTTTTGCACAGACATAGTATTAACTCCTCAACCACCCACTGTTTTTCTGATGAATTGGATATTCTCCCTATTTCACCCCTTAAATACATAATTAAGTGTCATGTGAATTGAACAAGTTATATGCTTGCAGACAATACCTTTGAAGTAGATCCTAAATTTTAAGCATAAAAAATAGTCAATCATTTTTGAAACAGTTTTTAACGTTCACTTCATTAAAAAAGTTTACAGTTGCTGAAGAAAATATAATATTTTTCATTAATGATTAAGAAAAGTCATCATTGATTCATCTTTGCCCTCATATGTTATGCACTAGGGTTTCTTTTGGGGTTTTTTCAATATTTTTTTCAATATAAAACTAAAACCTAGAGAATAACTTTTAACAAAATAAGTATCTAATGATGAAAACAATGTCATAGTACTAAAGAATCTCAGTTGCTGAGCTGCTTATTTTTTTTATTTTTTATAGATGCTAAAGCCATCCTACTGAATTTTGTGTTGCTTTGTTGATTAAAATTTAATTTTAGATCAAGACCTAACATTGTCCTTACAATGCTGTTTCAACAAAGGTTTTTCAACCTTTTTTTAACAAAAAAAGAAATTAGATTTCACTATTTTCTTTTATATTTCTATAAAGATAAATGGAGCCCTCTACTAAGAGCCTGAGATATTCTTATGTTGTTTCTATGTGGAAGGAGGAGACAAGGAGGGATGTGAAGAAAGTGATGACAGAGTAGGAAAACTGGACTTACATATCTAACAGAGTTCCCATCCATAATCAGTACTTCTCTAAACAATATCCTGTGAAGCCTACCCCAGATCAGT
>WAAB01009685.1:20898-30898 GCA_013389865.1 Piaya cayana | reverse complement strand
TGAATATGTCCCAGCATTGTTTTGCTACACTACACAGATTTGAGAAAGTTGCATGGGAAATTGTAGTGATTGTATTTGCCAAAAATTATTTTAAATGAAGTTAAAACATAACAATGGAGGAGCTGGCTGTTAATATGATATGGTAGAACATTTTAATGCATAGAATTATTATAGTAGGGAATGTGCACATCTAGGAAAATTGCATAGGTATAAATGAATAAAAATCTCATTTTTGCACACCTGAATAAACAAATGATAGGAAAAATATTTAACGGCCTTTGCAAAGAAAAATTTAAATTCTTGAAACCTTGGATCTTCTCTGCATACCAAAAGAATAACACATAATGCAGACCAACAAATGATTATACAAAACATTTTCAAAGAAACTAGATGAAGTATTAAAGCAAATGTTTTTTTTTAACAAAAGCAAAATTATGAATGAGAAACTAGTTAAAAGTAAGCGAGGGATAAGAACAAACCATTAGATTTCCTTAATGAGAAAATAAGGAGTATAAAGTACTTGGTCTCCAATTAAGGCCACTGTTAGATGGTTGAAAGTTAATGGTATAAAAAAAGCTAAATTATTGTAGAATTAAGATATATAAAAAATAGAACAGATAACACTATACCTTCTTAGAAATAGTTTCTTAATTTTTAATTACCATTTTCATAAGAGATGTGTAAAAATAGCAAGTATCTGTAGAGGTGTCCCTTGATCAGACTTCTTTTGATCTTCAAAAATTTATAGGGCAATGTTAATAGAGCAGATAATTAAAATAGGACATTAAATATATACACAAATTATTCTTAAACAGAAGTTATACATCCTCTTATTTATCCCTTTTAAAAGCAGAACAACTAAATACTGCATAAGAAATCTAATGGTAGATATAACTCTATTTTCAATAGGGAAACTTATTGCTAATACGTACCACAGGCTGAAGATCTCTAAAAGTTAAAAGACAAAAGGTGCCCAATGGACTGAATTTCAGACAGCTGTGCTCTTGGAAGGACAGGCAGGTCCTTACAAGTTTTTGTGTTTGAAGAGACAGAATCAAGCTGGCTGAGCGAGTCAGCAGATACAACTGTGTAGTGACAATACAAACGCTTAAAAAAAATGTGTGTTTTGGATGAGATGTCAGTGTCTAAGAAGGTGCTACCAGAGTGCTTTGCTTGATAATTTAGGGTAAATATCACAGAAATATTTCTTTTTCTTATATCGCAGATATCACTATATCTGATCAAGAAATCCTAAAACTTAAAGTTTTGTTCAGTTAAATACTCCAAGGAAGAGGTTGCTTGTGATCTTCAGCAGAATTGAGGTCATGTGCAACATTTTCTTGCACAGTAAAGAATTTGATCCTGCAGACATGCAGAAGCCCTGACTTTGGTGGATCACAGCAGGAACATAAGGAAATTTTTCGCAAATTCAGAGTGAAAAACAAACTGTCCCTTGAGCCTTTATAGTAAAGAGAAATGAAAGAATTTCTATACCCAGAAATTACAGGAAGCATAACTGGACTTCACAGCCTCTTACAGATAGTTTCTTTGTTGACATCAAGGTATGAAGCACGTGAAGATAGAGTTAGCTCTACATTCAAGATAAGCTTCCTGGAAATCAATAATACTGAGGTTTCTTGGGGTGAAATCCCTACACGGCTGTGTTTGCAAGGTGTAATTTTGGATAATTATGTTCTAATTGCTAATAAACATAATCAGTATGTGATGCAGGTATGATTTTAGTATTACCATGTGTTATCAAGTCAAAAGTGAGTCTCATATCAGGAGTTCTACATGCCACTAAATTTAAATACTTCTTAATCTGGAACACTGCTTCCATCTTTTGTAAGGAGTTTTGACACTATAAAAAAAAAGTCCTTAAAAGTAGAAATTCTGCCATTTTCAGTATCTTTTAAAACAAACACATACTGAAGCTGTTTACCAAATTGTTCTGAAGAGTGATGAACTCTGCTTATACTTGATTATTGCAAGGTAAAAGTCCCAGGTAAGTAGTGTGCAGTCTTTATTTTTTTATTCAAAAGTGGCCTCCTACTAATCTGTCATATAAACGGGAGAAAACAGGAAAAAGTATCAGTAATAATAATAAGCCACCAGACAGTCAACATACTAAAAATCCTTCAATAGTAACCAGAATTATGATGAAAGAGTGGAAAACCTATGTTCTCTTATATGTCATAATTGAGTTTGATCCTTATCCTGATGAAGTCATACTGAAACACATTGTTTAAGTTGCTTAGTCTTTTTGGTCCTACAGTGAGTCCGGTTTGGTGACCCTGCTTTAAAATAGAGAGAGTTCATGTTAACAAATATAGAGGTCATCCAGCCCGAAGAGCATTGTTGGTGTTTGTTAACAGTTTGATAACAAGGTGAAGTGGTGTACTCCAGAGGATGGCTATAATAGCTTTATTGCTTTTTCGTTATTAAGACCTCTTAGGATAATTGTTTTCAGAATTATAATATGAGCTTTTAAGAATTTCCAGTCTGAGCAGTGATTTATTCTGTCCATGATTCCATTTCTGGTCTGTTTCACACTGTGTTAATTTTCATTAAGTTCATTATGTTTGAGATCTCTTAAGGGATTTATTTAAAATTCATCTTATGATTAGACACATACTGTATACTTTTACTGTAGTAAAAAATACCTATTTTTTTCCCAAAGATAACAAGATCTGAGTTATGGCTGTAATGCTATTCCTCTGAGTGCCTATATCAAGTCTCTTAGCGATATTAATATGTTCCTGTAATTATTTTTTGATGCATGTAAAACATATAGGATTTGATAAGAAAAGATACATTTAACCTAAGTGGGTTAGTGAAGTAAATCCCAGCAAATTATTTTATACTGCATGCTTCTTTTAGGTACTATAAAAGATTAGATAAACTTCAATACACAATTTCAATATAATTTTAAAGGATTTAGTAAAGTCAGTTCATCAGAATAACACATATAGAGGTTTAATTTACAAAAGCAGCAGTTTGCAGACTGGAGTAAAGCTTTTCCTAAAGCCATTAAATTTCTGCTTGACTTTAATAGTCTTTAAAATAAAAGGCAACTACTCAATAGATATTTCTTACTTGATAACACAAGAGTGTGTCATTATTATTATTACCTACTGGTAAGATGTATATTGGATTAATTATCAATAACTGTGGTTTCTGTTTTATATATGTAGATGTAAAACATAACTGATGGAATGAAAATCTAACAACCGGGACACATTTTCAGTGTTACAAGCTGTAATAGTTTCTCTCCTAGGATTAGGAATTAGCAAAATTAATTCAAAGTATTGTGTGTGTATAAAATATAGCTTAATGTTAGAAAAAAGGAGGAAAAAAAGGAATAGACTGAGCTGTGTATTTCAGGGTCTTAAAAGTGCATTTTTTATTCTTAGGCTGGAGCGATATTCTTGTTACAGTTTCTGTCTTTTTAGCTGCACTCATGGTTGTTTGACACGCTGTTTAACACTTCATTGATTGAGAACAGGAGAGTCCTTGTATGTGGACATTGCCTTGGCATCCAGAAGAACAGGTCTCTGAGCTCAGTTATTCCTACTCAGCATTGTTTTCACCTTCAAAAAACATGATGTTATCATTACCTTGTATTTCCACAAACCTATTTGTATGAGGCTGTTCAATTTGTTTGATATTTTAAAGGATTTAAAACCATTTAAAGAAATGTTTTTTTAAATAATTAATTAGCTTTAAAACATATAAATTTAAAACCTTGTGAGTCTCATGGTTTAGTTGTTATTGGTTACCTCCTCTCACCTTACAAGTTCATTTTAAATATTTTTGTCATGAATAAATATTCTAGAAACTCCTGATTTGTGATGCACATGGGTTTATTGTAATGCTCAAAGTGAAATATCATTACCTTCTGAGCCACCTTGCTCAGTGCTTGGTGTAGTCATATAAGTTTTGCTTGGTTTTTATTAAGTAATGTGGTGTTTTAAACAAATATATTTACGTAGTTTACACAGAAAGAGCATGAACCTCCATGGGTAATATTTTACTAAAAACTTGACATACACACAAATTCTTAAAATCTATCAAAGCATATATTTTATGAGGCTTCTATAACTCTTATACAATCCATTATGATTTACTGTTTAATTTTAATTCTAAGATGAAGTACTTTATTTTTGGTATAAGTTATTCAGAAAGATAAGAGAGTTTAAGATGGGCATTAAAGAACTGGATCACATATCTACTTCTTGTCTACCACAGTAAAGTGGCTTCTTCTACATCATGAAAATCATAAGGCACACATAGCTTGAAGCCAGCTACTGGGAGAGTATTTCATTTGTTTTGTTGAGTAAAGTATCTATATACCATTTAGGATATGCAAATACTAGTGAAGCGCATATATGTTTATATTACTCTGGGGCAGATTCTCTTCCAGCAGTTTTGAATTATTCTTCAAGCACACCGTTTCTTAATGAACATTAATTTGAACAATTGAGATTTTCCCCTCTGTATTTCTCCAGGTGTCAGGACACCTACAAATGCATGCAGCAGGTTGTCCTAAACAAAAATGGTTCCAAAGTTAATGTTCGTGTATTATCTGTAGCGGCAGTTTGCCTAATCTGTACTCCATACTACTGAAACAAAAAGCCCGACTGAAACCTCAATAGGCATTTTTGGTACGTACCTACTACTGTTTTCTGTAGTTGTTTTTTTTACTATCCTGTTTCTTTGAAAATTTCACTTATTCAATTGGAATGTGATTACTGAGGGGTTTTTTTTTACAGAAAAGAAATTGCTGTAAATCATAATTAAGTAGACTTTTTTAAAAGTAGTATTTTACAATTCCTAAAGCTGTAAAAAACTTGTAACTGAAAACCTAATGGATGTTCAGACACTTGGCTGCAACAGAATATCTTCACTTTGTTGAACTAGGATCTAGCAAGATATTGTTGAAGTACATAGTTACAGAAAAATTACAGTGCTAGATAAGATTTTCATGGTTAATATGAGAAGCTGAACAGCAGCCTTTTCAGGCTGCTCTTCTATAACTGCAAGCAGCATGCATTGCCTAGAGAGCACCTGAGGACTGAGACTGGGATGATACTCTCACCTGGTAAAGTGACTTTACTGCAGCTTTGTATTTTCAGCAGGAGCAGGTTCAGATGTAGTGCATCCTCATTCCTTTGGGAAGCTCAGTCACATACAAAATAAAGCTATGAAATAATTTCAAATAGTAAAATCAAACTGGATCTTGCTTTACTAGGGGGACTCCCTGGATCCAAATGTAATATTTATAGCTTCATTACAGAGTAAGAGATTTGTGGAAGACAAAGTGCCAAGATGTCCAAGTGGCAGTATCTGCTTTCAGTGACTGAGTCTCTAGTAGCTACTCTCTCTGTGAATTTTTGTTTGGAATCACAGAATGCTTGTAGACTTGAGTCTTAATTGTGACTGAAACAACTTATTATTTCATGATACTTAAAATTACAAAAAATAAAACAGCAGTAAAATTAATTAAATTGTGAGAAACTGTTAAATGTTTCATACACTGCTTTTTAAGGAGGGCTGATTTTCAAAGCTTTTCCTTTGTCAAAAGTTCTTATCATTGTGTGTTGTCTTACCTCCCCCTGTAAAGTAAGTCAAGCTTCAGGAAACTGTCCTGCTAGCAAGATTCCTGTTTGGGTCTGCTTCATCACTACAGCTCTCTGTCTCTATCTTCACTGCAGGATCTGTTAATTCATTTTAAATAGCACAGATGAAATCACAACTCACCTTCTGAGCTTTGGAGATTGTCCCTCTCCTATCTTACCTGCAATCAATTATTGGATAAAGCCATCTGCTTTAGGAATAGATTGAGAGTTATGTTCCTTATAAAGGGGCATTGGTCTTGCTAGATACTTTCTATAGCAGGAGATTAGGAGAATGCACAGGTCACGGAAAGTATATTAAAGAGGAGGGTTATACTTTTTTTTATATTAGCAGGTGTATTTCACTGAGGACCACACAGAGAGACTATAATAGGTTGCAGATTGCGAAAAAGTGTGTATCATTCTAACTTGGTGAAATCCTTTTTTTTTCCTTTTCAAGTTGTCTCTATGTAGCTGAAAACCTGATACACCAAGACATTTCAGCAATTTTAAATGAAACTGGTTTCAATTGCCTTTTTCATCCACCTTACCTGTTTGTGTATCCTCATCTGATTCTTCGTTAGTGTCGTCCTATGCAGAAATGTCAGAGAAAGGTGCATTCTTACTTTCTTTGATGTAGCTTGAGCCCCTTAGTTAAATTGTAACATTAATTAAATGCTATACCAGTGGGAGGAGCACAGTGCTGGCTGTTTAAACCAGTGATGTAACTGCTTTATGCCATAGGAATGCTGCAATGGAGTAGTGAGAATCGCAACCTTAATGTTTTTTCTAAATGACTATAAGATTCATCATACTCATGCTATAAAAACCTACACCAGGAGAGCAGGTATTTACCTACAGTCTGTTCTCTTCTGTCTATGATCATGAGGGTCACTTGTAGGGGAAAAAATCACAGACATACACCAATACATTTATTGGATGTGTGTTGTACAATACAAATTCAAAGATTACTCTGAGATATCATTACAGGCTAGAGCTAGGTTGGAAGACCAGTTCATGTACCATCATCTCCAGAATTATTTCATATAATTAAGTTTCAAGTCTGAATTCTTAAATTTACACAGGAGACCTTTAGAACTGGAAGAACACAAAGGGATCTTTAAACCTGATGGTTATATTTTTATATTGTTATCTTGACATATTTTGAGATTTATCTCTCAGTTCATGTTCTTTCTCAGTGTTTATTCTGCGCTTTGTATTTCACTCTGTATTTCACATTTTATGGGGCAAATAGAATATTAAAATTAGTAGCAAGTTTTCAGTTGTGTGAGGGCTTAAGGTTAAAACTCTTATTCTTTGTTTCTTTCTGTCTGTCTTAACTATGTGGTTTGTTTCCTTCTCAAACATATAGTTTAACCCATAATGTGCCTAAATTTTCTTCTTTTGTGTCTAACTTATTTGTTCAATCTTCTCTACCCTCTGTATGAATAACTTGTTTTATAGATGGAATTTCCCTACTGCTACCTTACACTTGGAGAACTGTGGCAAAAAGGATGTTGAATTAGGCTGTCATTAGTGTCATTGTCAGAACAGAGGAACTAAGATTTGAAAAGTTTAATTGAACTCATGGACAACAGCACGGGGATTAGATCACATTGTCATTATTATTATTCTGCAGAAGAAGAACAAACCACTTTATAGTTCCTTCCCAATTTAATTGGTGCCAAGTTTTTTATCCTCCATCTTGAAAGTCCCACAAAGCATATTACATCTGCAAAGTAGCTGACTATCCTGACACAGTGCCCTTTCACTCTTTTGTCAGTGTTGCATTTTGTGCCAGTTGTTGATTATATATTGACTCAGAAAGGAAGAGGGATGAATTTTAGTATCCATTCACTTGTGTGATGACCTGGTCTTGGGCCAGCTGAGTAGGGAGACAGTTTTGAGTCATCAGGAAGTTCAATGTCTTAGTGGTCTGCTGAGCAGGTAAGAAAGTAGACGAAGAAAGCATATTTGCCTTTCACTTTCTAGAGCTGTTGGTTTTGTCTTGATGTGTGATACAGAAAGACAGATATATCTTTCTTATTTCTTTCAGTCTCTTTCTTGCACACATATATGAACAGAATTGCATCCCCACATATGCACAACAAGTTTCTCAAATTAAACAATTGATTCCTCCCAGTCAGATGACTATGGTATCATGAATGAGACTCATTTTACGCACAAAATCCACGTGGAACCCAGAAACCTTACCAATGAAATGCCACTGGAACCAAAACACTTCCTTTAAAGCTTTTATTCATCAGGTACATCTTTCAAACAAAATATTTCATTAAAAGCTTTCAATCAATTACATTCTGTGTATTTTTAATGCTAATTTTAGTATGAATTTTGTATCATCACCTATTATTATTAGTTATGACTTCCTCATGAGTAAATTGTATTGACTTGAAATGTACTTAGAGTCTCTGTTTTCCCTTATGAGAGGGTAGAAAGCATTTATCTGAGGTTAGAATATTTGAAAATGAGTAGTATAGACATTACATTGCAATAGTTATCAGCTAGGAGGAGGAAAAAGGTCATTCCACAGCCAGATCCATTCAAATGAGACCACTTCACTGAGAGTTCTGTGAGTTTCATTGCTCCAAAAGACGGTAATGAAGACAAAGGCTTTGGTTCCTTTTCTGCTGTTTAATCTCTATACAGGTTTATTTTGTCTGTTTTGTCTAATTCTATTGATTTTGATCTACCTTTGAGTGAAACCATGTATCTCTATGCCTTAAGCCTAGCCTGAAGGATTGTAAGTACTGTCCTGGGGTATCTGTGCTGAATCTTCCATTTGTGGCAATCAGTATCTCAATTTTCATGATTATAAATTGTGTGAACATCAAAACCACAGGCTATCTAAAAAGGTTGACCACCTACAAAAAAAACCCATGTGGCTGGGTTAATCTAGAGATCAGATATGACCATGCACTGGTGGAGTTGACAGTCCTGAGGGGTATCATAGAATAATAGAATCACTAGGTTGGAAAAGATTTTTGAGATCATCATGCTCTACTGTACCTGTCCACTACTAAACCATATCCCTAAGCACTACATCTACCTTTTAAACACCTCCAGGGATGGTCACTCAACCATCTACCTGGGCAGCCTCTACCAGTGCTTGGTAACCTTTTCCGTGAAGAAGTTTTCCCTAATGTCCAATCTGAACCTCCCCTGGCACAGCTTAAGGCCATTCCCTCTCATCCTATCACCTATCATCTGAGTGATGAGACAACACTCAACTCTCAACAGCCTCCTGTCATGCAGTTGTAGACAGGTCTCCCCTCAGCCTCGTCTTCTCTAGGCTAAACAAACCCTGTTCCCTCAGACTTGTTCTCCAGCCCCTTCATGAGTTTCATTGCCCTTCTCTGTTCCAGGACCTCAATGTCTTTCTGACTGAGGGTCCAAAATCTTAACCCAGGATTCAAAGTGCAGCCTCACCAGTGCTGAGTACAGGGGCAGAATTGCTTCCCTACTCCTGCTGGCCATGTTGTTTCTGATCCACTGAAGATTCTATTGACCTTCTTGGTCACGTGTGCACACTGCTGGCTTACGTTCAGCAGATGTCACCAAGATCCCAAATCCTTCTCTGCCAGGCATTTTTCAAGCCATTCTTCCCCAAGCCTGTAGCTCTGTGTGGGGTTATTGTGTCCCAGTATGGCTCAGACAAAGAATAAAGTCAAGATCTTGAATTTTAGGAAAGAAAAATTCCAGCTCTTCAAGTTTAGTTAGTCAACAGAATTCCCTGGAAAATTGCCCTCAAGGACAAGGGAGCAGAGAAGAGCTGGTAGATCTTTAAGGACACATTCCACAGAATGCAAGAGCTCACAATTGTCAGCTATATATACTCAGGAAAGGAAGGCTAGAGACCAAGATGGCTGAGTCAAGAACTGCTGGTCAAACGTAAAGGCAAGAAGGAAATGCATAGGCAGTGGAAGCATTTACAGGTATCCTAGGAAGAGCACAGGGACATAACCCAGTTTTGTAGGGACAGAGTCAGGAATGCCAAGATGTAGCCAGAACTGGACTTGAATCATAGAATCATAGAATCATAGAATCACCAGGTTGGAAGAGACCCACTGGATCATCGAGTCCAACCATTCCTATCAAACATTAAACCATGTCCCTCAGGACCTCGTCTACCCGTAACTTAAACACCTCCAGGGAAGGCGAATCAACCACCTCCCTGGGCAGCCTATTCCAATGCCTAATGACCCTTTCTGTGAAAAATCTTCCTCCTAATCTCTAGCCTAGATCAGACCCTGGCGGAGCTTGAGGCCATTCCCCCTTTACCTGTCCCCTGTCGCTTGGCAGAAGAGGCCAGCTCCCTCCTCTCCACAACCTCCCATCAGGTAGTTGTAGAGAGCAATGAGGTCTCC
>WAAB01009685.1:1365-20881 GCA_013389865.1 Piaya cayana | reverse complement strand
AACCTCCCTGGACCTGCTGGTCACACCGTTTCTCATACAAGCCAAGATGCCACTGGCCTTCTTGGCCACCTGGGCACACTGCTGGCTCATGTTCAGTCGGCTGCCGACCAACACCCCCAGGTCGCTCTCCTCCAGGCAGTTTTCTAGACAGACTTCTCCCAGTCTGTAGCTCTGCATAGGGTTGTTGTGCCCCAAGTGCAGAACCTGGCATTTGGCCATGTTAAACCTCATGCCGTTAGACTCAGCCCAGTGGTCCAGCCTTTTCAGAACCCTTTGCAGAGCCTCCCGACTTGGCAAGGGATGCAAAGAATCATAAGAAAACCCGCAGGTATGTCCACAAGGCAGAAAGGCTAAAGAAATAGTATCTGATTGGTAAGCCTGAAAAGTAGGCTCATGTGAGCATCCTGAGGTTCAACAAGCCCAAGTGCAATATCCTGCACCTATGCCAGGGCAGCTTCCATTATCAATAGGGGCTAGGGGATGAAGAAAGAGACTGGCAGCAGCTCTCAGGAGAAGGGCTTGGGGATATCGGTTGATGAAAAGCTGGACATGACCTGGCAATGTGTGCTCACAGCCTGGGAAGCCAACTGCATCTTGGGCTGCATCCAAAGAAGTGTGACAAGCAGGTCAAGGTTGGGGATTCTGCTCCTCTGCTTCACTCTGTTAAGACTCCACCTGTAACCCTACACCCAGATTTTGAGTCCTCAACACTGGAAAGGCATAGATCTGTTGGACCAGTTCTGGAGCAGAGCTGCAAAGATCATTAGAGTGATGGCACACCTCTTCAGATAGGCTGAGAAAGTTGAGGTTCTTCAGCCTTGAGAGGAGACCTCATGGCTTTTCAGTACTTAAAGGGTGCTTGTAAGAAAGATTCAGAAAAACCTTTTAGTAGAACTAAAACTAATAGTGTGTAAAGTCAGGCTAGATATAACAAAGAACTTTTACAGTGAGGATGGAATATGTTGCTCAGAAAGATTGTTAATGTCCCATCCCTGTAAACATTCTGTTTCAGGTAGTATGGGTCTCTGAGATACCTGATGGAGTTGAAGATGTTCATTGTAGGGGCTTGAGCTAGATGACCTTTAAGGGTCCCTTCCTACACGAACCATTCTATGATTCTATGCTGTAGACATGTTGTTCATTTGATTCACGTTATATACCCTCATGATCCTGTCACTTCAATGATGAAGAAGAGGTTTCTTTGCTGACTTCTGACTGAAGGAGTGAAAATCCTTCACTGGCTTGTGCAGGAACTCAGATGGTGCTATACTGTTCTCCAAAGTATTCTCATCACCAAGCAGATTGAATTAGTGACATTGCATAGGCTGCATAATAAAGAGTAATGAGTTAGCAACAAAAGCAAATTAAACTTTTAAGCTCTTTGTTGTTGCTATATCTCATACCGCTTAAGGTTTAGGAGGTTTACTTGCAAGTTGCTAGAACGGTTGCATGCCATCACAGTGCTTCATATATTCTCCAATAGTGCAACTTCCAGTTTAATTTAATCCAAAAGAAACATAACATATGTGCTGTAACAACATTTGCAGGATACTGGGGCCAATTTGCCAGGGCTAGGCATACCAATACTGAGATTTTCTTCAAAACTGCATTCTTGAACTGAAATAAAATGGTAGTGCAGATGCAAGTACAATGTCCCAAATTAGATTATACTAAACAGATACTAACCATTCCAGTCCTGTAAAACCTTTAGTTATTGTACAAGATAAGAAATAAATAGGTAATGCTACTATAGTGTCACATGAACAGTAGCACCTCAGTGTATCTCTACATGAAAGCTTATTTTATTACCACTTAAGGAAGTCATTACCCTTTTATGAGGCTTACATGCTGCTTTACAAATATGACACCACAGTTACACTATAAAAGCAGCATTATTTTTGCCAGTGGCATTTCATGAAGCAAGGAAAATAGTTTGAAAGTAACTTTTAAAAATGCTTTTGCATTTTTCACTCTGCAGTAGCAGATTTGATAATGTTTTCCCACACTGAAATTAGATTTTTCTTAATAAATTTTTCTCCAGTAAATGCCACATCATCAAAAAATCATTAAAATACAGTATATGTAATAATACCTTGGTTTAATTGTACAGACAAGGAAGCTGCAGATCATTTCTATTAAATCAGTATTTAATATGGACTGAAATAAGATTGGCTTTTCATATCGCCTGTGAATTTATTTGTTGCTTGAATCTTGTTGGAGGTGTCTTCAACATCCCCATCAAGTTAAATGGTATTAGTCTAATGTCTACTTCTTAAAAATGAAAAAAGTTAATAAGATTTCATCTGCAAACAAAAAAAATATTTATCAAATAAGAAAGATTACACCTATCTTTTCTATAAAAGATACTGTAGGCATGGTGTTTTGTGGATCTTTCTGCAAATAACCACTCACAGTTTTAGAAAAAATATAACTTCATTTTCTTTACCTAGCTTGTGAGCACCTTTCAGAATATTAAAAGGCTAATGTCATGCTACCATGATAGACTGAATTTTGACTGGCATTTTTTTGAGTTATTTTTAGGATTCAGTTTTGCCTTGCTTGGATTTTTTGTTTGATTTGGGTTTTTGGTTTTTTTGTTGTTTTTTTTTTAGCAAAGGATAGATCTGTCTCATAAAGGTAATTAATTAAAATTGCTTTGTGTTTTATAATGTGAAAGTCACAATGTAAACTACACTGGCTTTATTAACAATTTAGATATCCTAGGAAATGGAAAAGATAGCAAGTTACATATGCTTCTCTATACATAGTTTCTTTACTCTATAAAGTTGTTCTAGAAACTATAGTATATGCTGTCACTTATAGACTTCTCAAGTACTCATCCTTATGCATAAAATAATAAAACAGACATGAAGTTAGTCTGAGCTCCTAAAATCTGTTTTGATTTCATTACTGATAGCTGAATTTCCCCTTAGTTTAGGAAAGATTTAGGTAAGTAACTCTGTAAACAGATTTTCTAAGGGTCTGAATAAATATTCATTTTTAAAATATATGGTCATTTCCAAAACTATGCATTTGATTTTGCAATTTGTGTTGTATTGCATGCTTGGAAATCCTATAAAAAGCCAAATGTAACACTCTGCATAGAGATAGAATTAACAATCCAACTAGTAAACTAAAAACTGGTCTAAAAACAGAGTTCAAAATATTGTGCAAATATAAATATCACAATTAGTTAATAAATTAAGCAATGCTGAAATAAGTTTTCAAATGATAAAAATAATGACATCTAGCCCATATCTACCACCAATATCATAATTATGTCAGCTACCTCCTTGCGTATGCATTTATATAGTAATTTCTCTGTTAATGTAGTGTGACTTTCTGCAAAAATGTTTTTGTCCTTGTAAAAATCACACTATTTAGGAATGAAGAATACTGCCTATTTAAGTAAGGCAGTGATTTCAGTGAATAACCAGTGTTTGTGCATCATGCTTTTGCAAGCTGGAGTACCAACATTAGTCATTCAGAATTTTAATTTAATTCCTCGAATAGTGTCTTGCAATCTATGTCATTTTTGCACCTCAAAGATAAAATTGAGTGAGATGTCCTTTCTCTAATCACATAATGATAATTTATATAAACTTGGATGAGGTTTGGTCTTCTCGTTTCTTCCATGTTCTAACTCTCACAATCAAATCCAGAACAATTGGAGAGGAAATGAGATACCCTTTTTGTCTTTAGGAAGGCCAGGATGCAGGAAGTTGTTAATTACAAATCACTTTATTTTGAGGAAAGTCTGAGTTTCTCTTGACTTGTTTGACCATTTTCTTATTTAGACCTCAATGTGGCCCTGAGCAAAGTATGTTTAACAGTCCCATAAGGTCATTTATTTGCATCTTCACAGAAAGATCAACTTGTTTATTAACTGCAAACTCCATACTGCAGTAGTTCAGCTTGTGTCAGATCTGTATGTGAGAATTGGAATGTGGCTGCCCAGAGGTGCAAAGCTTTGAAAATGGGTTAGATTCTGTCAGCAAGTATTTGATAACCTGAAAGAAATGATGTTACAAATTTTTTTCAAAGAGAAAGTGCACGTGTTAATACCATTCCATATATCCTTAGGGTTGTGTAACTAATTGCATAGCTTTTTTAGAACACTACTTACTCTTCTAATCAATATCCAATTAGCAATTGCCATAGCAACTGTAAAACATAGGATGTCCTAGTATGTAAGGTATGTTAACTTCTAAGATACAAACCACCAGTGGGAAATACAAAGATGTCAGAGGAAACTCTGTAGCTTGTCCCTCAATATTTTAGAGGGTAGGAACTGATACAGCTGTTCTGTGCTCAATTTGGGGAAATAAAAATACTGCTGCTTCATTTTGCAATCCTGTTCCCTCCCTGGAATGATGATCAAAACACTTTTTAAATTTATATTGGGATTTTTATGTCCATAAATGAAGGAAGGCAGAGATTAAAGCAGCTCAAGGAGCAAAAGGTTGACCAGAGGAAGCATGACTTGTTAACAATACAAGTTCATACAAAGAAAGTCAATTGCCTTTTCCAAGCACAAATTATGCTTGACCAGCACAGTCACCTTCTGCTATTGGCTAGGTGAAACAGAACAGATGAGTGGAAGTTTTTATTGTGAGGATAGCAAAACACCAAAAATGTTTATTCAGGAGGGTTTTTTTTGCATTCCTATTCTTGGAGGTATTGATGATGCAGCTGCATCAAACCCTGCCGACCTGATCCAGAATTAGTGATAGTTCTGCTTCCAGTGATGGACTGGAGCCTCTTGATGTAACTATCAACTACTAATTATTTAATATTGTGAATCTAGAGAAGTGTATTGAGTGTTTCTTTCTTTAAATAGAGATGAATATTAAATCCTTGTGACAAAGAAAGGGGTAGTCTCTCTGAGTAAAAACTGGCACATCCTATTGACACATCACACACTCTCCTGGGTGGAGAACTGGTTGGCTGGCCGGGCCCAGAGAGTGGTGGTAAATGGAGTTAAATCCAGCTGGAGGCCAGTCACAAGTGGGGTCCCCCAGGGTTCAGTGCTAGGTCCAGCCCTGTTCAATGCGTTCATCAATGACCTGGATGAAGGCATTGAGTGCACCCTTAGTAAGTTTGCAGATGACACTAAGCTGGGTGGAAGTGTCGATCTGCTGGAGGGTAGGAAGGCCCTGCAAAGGGATCTGGACAGACTGGACCGCTGGGCAGAGTCCAATGGCATGAGGTTTAACACAGCCAAATGCCGAGTCCTGCACCTGGGGCACAACAACCCTATGCAGAGCTACAGACTGGGTGAGGTCTGTTTGGAGAGCTGCCAGGAGGAGAGGGACCTGGGGGTGTTGGTCGACAGCCGGCTGAACATGAGCCAGCAGTGTGCCCAGGTGGCCAAGAAGGCCAATGGCATCTTGGCTTGTATCAGAAACGGTGTGACCAGCAGGTCCAGGGAGGTTATTCTCCCTCTGTACTCGGCACTGGTGAGACCGCTCCTTGAATACTGTGTGCAGTTCTGGGCCCCTCAGCACAAGAAGGATGTTGACGCTCTGGAGAGTGTCCAGAGAAGAGCAACAAAACTGGTGAAGGGGCTCGAGAACAGGCCTTATGAGGAGCGGCTGAGAGAGCTGGGGCTGTTTAGCCTGGAGAAGAGGAGGCTGAGGGGAGACCTCATTGCTCTCTACAAATACCTGAAGGGAGGTTGTAGAGAGGAGGGAGCTGGCCTCTTCTCCCAGGTGTCAGGGGACAGGACAAGGGGGAATGGCCTCAAGCTCCGCCAGGGGAGGTTTAGGTTAGAGATTAGGAGGAAGTTTTTTACGGAAAGGGTCATTAGGCATTGGAATAGGCTGCCCAGGGAGGTGGTTGATTCGCCTTCCCTGGAGGTGTTTAAGTTACGAGTGGACGAGGTCCTGAGGGACATGGTTTAGTGTTTTGTGGGAGTGGTTGGACTCGATGATCCAGTGGGTCTCTTCCAACCCGGTGATTCTGTGATTCTGTGATTCTGTGATCAGAATATTCATGTGTAAAGTTTCCATAGAAAATGAACCATTCATAGTCTTATTCCATATTTTTCAGACAGGCATCTCCCCTTTCAGGAACTCCAAAATTCTCAGTGAGACATTATAATGTAAAGAAATATCTCTCAGAAAATTTGAAACCCTAATCTTATACTCAATTTTTTCCACTCTGTGTAACCATTCCCCTTCCCTCTTTCATTTGTTATAAATAATGAAATAAGTATCCTTTTTTGTCATGTTAACTAAACATTTGTGGCAGTATCACCAAACTGCATGTGATTTACGGAAACAGGTAATTGGGATGTCGAATAACAATAGATTTTGTATGCAAAGCAACTTATTTAGCTATTTCTAGACATATTTTGAAACCTTCATATTAATCAACACTAAGCAAATCATAAGGAAAGCATATAAATAGGTAGAACATATCGCAGATTTTAAAGGAATAGCAGTCTGAGATTTTGGTTATATATCTTGTCTTAGTGGGATTCTACATAGAGTACTGCAGAATGGGTGTTAACTTCACTTTTTCACCTGAAGCTTAAACCTGTTGCTAAGATTTACTTCGTTTGCCTCAAATATCTGTGCATTCTAAGATGCATCATTTAACCACCTGGTAATCTGAAGCTCTCTTCATTCCAAAGGAATAGAACACAGAATAAATAATTCTGAACCAACTGTATAGGCTTTTTTAAAGAGACTGCAGACAATAGCAAGCGTCTTCTTTTATTGGAATGTGTACCTTCTTTATATGTGTACGTGAGAAAAAAAATTCTGTTTCTCCTTTTCTTACAAGTATTTTACTCTACTCTTGGCATTATAGAAAATAATTAATATTAGTACAGATTAAAAACTCATTGAACCCAAAAGGGAATATCTAATTGAGTTTTCATTAATAAATATTAGAAGTTAAGATAACTTCAAGTGGAGGAAAAAAGTGAACTTCATCTGATATTCCTATCCATTACCTTTCAGAGATCAAAAATGATGGGGATGTAAAAAGGGTTATGGGTTAGCAACATGGAGAATCCATGCAGAGCTGCTTGTGTTGAACTTTATCTTTACAGAGTTGGAATAATTTATAAAATATTAATTGCTTCTGAACAGTTCTTGTGTCTACATCAGTGAACTTGGGAGTTCACTTCTCAAAATCTGAGAGATAATAAACTAATTTTGCAACTTTGTGATGATGTGGGATTGGACACAAGTGATTTAAATCTATCGAAGTTTATTGTCATTTGGATCATGGGTGAACTAAGTTGGCCTTTCTGATCCTTTCAAAGTAGTTCAGATTTGCCTTTACTACTTCTTTATAGTTTCTGTTTGTTTAGATTACTGATGTTCTAGTGAAAATAAAATGGTGCAGATTTTAAGAGGTTTTTTTTAAAAAAATCATATGGAATATATCTTGTGATCTTTTTTTTTTACTATTATTTGGATCCTCTTCACTGTTTTTTCCATTCTTTCTACTTTTCCTTTCCCTTTCTCATTTTCCATTTCTTGGCAAACTTGTCATTTTGAATTACAAAATAATGGATATTTCCAAATGTAACAAATTAGGATTTTTTATGCATCTCTTTACATTATTTATTAATTTTGATAGCTGTCTTTGAGGAATATAAAGGTATAAAGATGCATTATAGTAAACCTAGTGTGGACTTCCAAGTGCTAGTTGTTTTTATAGATTG
Organism: Piaya cayana; assembly: GCA_013389865.1. Taxonomy (NCBI): domain Eukaryota; kingdom Metazoa; phylum Chordata; class Aves; order Cuculiformes; family Coccyzidae; genus Piaya; species Piaya cayana. Next base: position 13,200 of record WAAB01009685.1, on the reverse strand, counting down.
ATAAAAATTAAAAATATTCACATATTAAAATACACAACAAAGGTTTAGAATTAAGGAAGTAAGTGTATTTTTGAGAAATTCAGTTAGGATATTTAAATATCCTATAAATTTCCCATCAGAATCTACATTCTTGTAGGCATGAAGATTTTTCTTTCTCAGATTTGTCATAATATATAACTAAAGTAGAAATTTAAAACAAAGTCTATTAACCTTGGCCAATTCATGTTTTCTGGGTTTTAGCTTAGTTAATTATTTTCTTAGTTTTATTTAATTTTTTTATTATTTGTGATGTTCTGGACCTTTTGTCCTATGCACTTTACAGCAGAGTTTCTGCATAAGATATTATTCAAGTGTTTTGACCTGTGAAGTCCCTTAAACTTTTAGTTTAAGCTACTATAGCCCAGAGAACTCCTGCTACCAACTCCTGCCTCTATATTCTTTTAATCATGAAAGCCTGTGGGTCGTATCTCTCAGTTTTACATATGTAACTATTCAAAGTTGTTACTGTGGTTGTAGTTCTAGACTCAATGAACTTTCTTTACTTAAGTAAATTGAAGGTTTGTCTGTTTAAGAAATGATTAGTCCTTTCCTGTTTTTTCAGGTCTTTTATTCTGTGTGTGAATGTTATTCTTACACACTTTCACTTCTTCAAACCTGATACTCTACAAGTTTGTAAAACCTGTGATTTTACCTAACTGCTACCTAAATTGTCTCTTTGGAAGACATTGTTGCAATTGAGTGTAGATCTTGAGATGCAAAACCTTCATTTTCTGCAGTGTCAGCTAACTTAAATAATTTTCTCTGAGGTTAGTATCTGTTGAAGATGAGTTATAAAGTTGTAAGAGACCCTGAAAATCTGTGTAGTCCATTCTTCTGTGCCACACATATGTCATTCCTGACAGATACTTGTCTGACTTACCTGCAAAGTCTCCTGATAATGAAAAGGATATGAACTGTCAGTCTGTCCCATTAATTCAATATCTTTGGATGTATGTATTTTCGTTCCAATGTCCAACTTTAATTATCTCCCTTTCTCTCATACGTAACTACTTGACTTTTTCTAACAGGTTTCTATATGTATTTGAAAAATTCTATAATCTTTCCCCTCTGCTCTGATCAAATAAGTGTCAGGTAGACCTCTGATCCTTTCATTATCCTCGTCTGGACTCTTCCTGCTCTGTCATACTGTCACTGAATGATAACCTCTCAAACCAGAGAAAGTAATCTAATCACTGTCCACAATCATAGAAAACTATGTTACATCTTGTAAAACAATCATTGTTTAATGCATCCCAAATTAGTGTTTTCCTTTTTCAGAAGAGAAGAACATAGATTCATAGCTATCTCTTGATCAGCTAAAACCTCTAGTTTCTCTCCTGTAGCTTGTAACCATTTGTTTTCCCATCTTGAATGTTGGTAATTTTTTTTGTTCTGTTTTAATTAACATCTTGCATTTGTCCTTCCTGGGTAGTTGTCTGGAATCTGCCACCCCAGGTGAGACTTGAACTTGTCAAAGTTATTTAGATTGTTTATCTTTTTTAGAATATTTTTAACTGTTGAATTCTCAGTTTGATATAATCTGCAAATACTGTAAATATACTGTTTCTTCTATTGTCCATGTCACCAATAAAAAAAGCTGAACAATGGTTGATCCAGAACAGAATTCATGCAGGATACTTTTCAATAGAGTTTTGACAATTAAGTTCATCTGTATTTCTGGATCTCTACCTTCTACCCCATCTCTTCAAAGACAGTTACCATTTCCCTTCCTTAATCATCATATATTTCTTCTCATCTATCTGAAATAATCTTCACCTATTCCAAACCTTGTCAACACCTCAAAACTGTTTCACAAAAGAAATATACAAAAATATTGCACTATGGTATTAAAGAAAAAAAAATAAAATTATAAAGAAAAATTAACTAGACTGTTGTTTAATCTCTTAAAAATGTATTTTCATGCAATGTGATTTATGCTTTATCTCTGCACATTATCTTCTCTAGAATACATGTTAGTGGTTTTATGCTTAGGTTTTGGCATCTTGATTCTTAAAAATTCAAGACAGTGATATATTCAATATCAAGATAAGCTTGGCTACCTCTGTCACAGAAGAATCAAATATGTATCTTCTTCATTAGACCATTCAGGTTCTTTTTATTGTCCACATATCTGCAGGATTTGCATCCTGCAGCCATTCCTTGGGTTAAATGGTTAACATGTCATGTGGTTTCCACTATTTTATTTGACATTTTTTTCAGGAGTGAAAGTCATGAGCATATTACCTTATTTTCTTTGGCTAGGATTTGCTGTTTGAATATCGTGGAGTCTTTCTGCCAAGATTTTATGTTAGTAAGAATAAGTGAAAAAAAAATCATTACCTTCTGGTTAAAGATGTAGAGGTTGTCTGTGTATTTTTTTCTGTGACCATGTCCACTCAAGGGTCTGAACTGAGTCTAAGATGATGCATTTCCTCCCACTTCTATCTGGTGATTAATATCCACATTTTGTCAGAAAAAAACCGCCCTTGTTTTGAAACTTTACTTAACCTGTTCCCAGAATAGTTAACACTTTGAAGCAGAGTATCTGTCACCTCCTTAGCTTATGGAACTTCTGCTGCTGACTTCTCCAATTTCTGGAACAAGTGGCATTTCCTAAAGGCATCTAACATGGAGGAAGAATGAGATGAAACCTGGTGGTAGAGAATCTTTCATTCCTCTCAGTGTGATCAGTTCCAGCAGGAGTTTGCATCATTCTTGTATACGTATCTGAACCACTGCCGCCTCTGTGGGGTAGGCAATATCTTAAAGTTGAAAATGTCAAGTGTTACAGAAAGGTCTGCCAACATCAGAAAGGATGTCTGCCCTCTATCTATCAAGAGTAGGTGATCGTCCATCAGTGTCGGTGGTGCTGTTTTTACCCTATGTCCTGTCCTTATCATGGTACATAACAGCTCTTGAGCAGGTTTAAGTGAGACTCCATGAAACATAACCTTATTCAGACAAACTATTAGACTAACTGCCCTACACATGACCAATATATTTATTTAGGAGGATGATTTTGTACAGTTGTGTGCTACTCATGGATTTTTACTCTTCTGTTTTTATTGTAGTAATTTAATATAATATGAAAAAAACCCAATAGGTTTTCACACTGTCAACACAGCTTTTCCACCACTTTCTGCCACTAATAATATAATTCTGCAAATATTTATCAGGTGTAAACTCTCAAGAATTTGTGTCATGTGTACTTTAAATAACTTTTTTAGTTTAACTAACATATTCGTGAAATAGAAATGACTAAAAGGTGAGTGCTTCTCCGTAGTGAAGCATCTAAAGAAGAGTTAAAGAAGGTTTGTAAAATGCTAAACAACAAAATAATTTTCAAAATGCACTTGCCTTAGGAGCATTAATCTTTATTATAACTTTTGGATCTGCATCCCTAAGGGTTTGTCTACACAGTAGCTCATTGTTGTGTAGAGATACTGGAATTTCACTGGCTAAGCTCATTTTACCATGTGCAATAAGTTAGGGGTGGGCAAATTTGTGTCTCTGGAGTAATGTGAGTGCAGCATATGATATGGTACAGAATTTGAGTAAAGGGGAGGGGATAGTGCCATGCTGATTCAACAGTACATTTTTTCACTTCTAAGGCTGTTTTGTATGCACCATCTGCTCTACCACAGACACTTCTAAAAGACCTTTCCTTTATTTAAGTTGTATGTTTGGAAGTTCTATAACTCTTAAAAAAACCCAAAACAAAACGAACAATTTTTTCTCCTTCAGGAGACTTAAGGAATGACACTAACCCTGTTTGGTGACAAACAGCGTAAATGAGTTCATACTGGGCTGCTTAAAACTAACTTTGTCATCTCATATGTCCAAAGTAGATACATTGTCAGAAGACCTGTGACGTTACTGAAATATGAACCATGATGGAAAAAGCCCCTGGGTCACCTGATCATTGAATCATCATTGCAGGGATGTCTGTTGAGAAAAGTACATCCCAAAGCCAGAGTGGATTTAAGAGCTTGGAGTTGTGGAGAGTCAGCAAAATATTAGAAGAGTATCAAAGACATACAGTTTGTACCTCTCCATTTCTAAAAAGTACTGATTAGAAAACATTTGAGTTCTGTACAAAAAACCAAAAGTATCATCATGATACAAAGACCAAGTATTATTCACTCTTGAAACAGAATGGTTTATATGGAACTGAAATATTGAAACACAATTTAATGTATCATAATACATTTGTGTATTTTGAAATTTTGGACTGCATTGTCCCCAGTGTGCATTGGCGTGTTATGGGAGGAAGGTTCATATTGTTACACTTTTCTACAATGATGTTCTTTTAAAAACCCTTCAGTTTTAGTTGAGTACAAAATCACATGATTTTAGGTGGGAAAATTGAATCATGTGACTAGACTATACTGTTTATAAAAATATAGATAGTAATGTTGAAATATGTATTTTTCAACATTGCAATTTTTGAAATATAAATATTTTTGAAATGGTAATTGTGCATATGCATAAATATAAAGTATTTTTTAAACATTCTCAGTGGGAACATTATAAGTATTTATTAAAAGTTTAGCACATTTTCTTTTATTTTTAGAAGTAAACTGGTTTGTCTTTTAGCTAATGAAATTTTTAAGGAATTTAGCTAATGAACTGAACTTAGCCAGCTTTTGCATTGCTAAATATTTAATGGGAGGATAAAACTCTGGTATATGTTTAAGCTTTGGTGTTATAGCTTTGCTACCTCCTATAAAGCTGAAATATGTAAATTTTGAAACATTAATTAACAGCTTACTTTTTGTAAGAGAGAATGTAGCTTTAAAAGGAGGATAATTCTATGGAAATTTAAAATATATGAAAAGGATATGGTTTAACTCATTAATCTATATCTTTATTGATTTGATTCTATCATTTCAGGAAAACAACAAATTTTTATAAACATTCCAGGAACTGAATTATGACTCCTATGAGCACCAAGTTTTCTGCCATTGGGTTTTCAGCTGAAAGTTCAAAACAGACCCTATGATCTTTCATTCATAACACTTAATCCTAAGATATTTCATTGCCTTATGTACAAAATAATCTCCAACATTAGAAGCCATCACAATAATTTTTATGGCTATGTACTTTATGTAACAGAAGACTTGCTTTTTTTCTCAATGAAATGATAAAGAATCCTGCTAAGAAGATCAATAATTATACACAAAATATCTTTGCTCTTTCTAGAGGACAATTGCAGTAATGATTTATCTCCATCCTAGTGAACAGTTTTGAAGTAGTATAAACTGAATTTGCATTTTTATTTACTTGTCAAAATATTTTTCTATGTTATGCCCTTTATAAGCCAGAAGAAAACTATTTTTTTTAACATTGCTCTTAATCAGAATCTTTAAAAACATTTAGAGAAACAACAAACATTTCTGACAACACTTACTTTGTGGTGGTTGTGGTCAGTTTTATGAAATGAGTTTAGATTTTTACATTGGGAGGCTTGGATTGTTTCAGTCCTCTCAACTACATTGGTAAGTTTGACATGCAGAGTTTTCTGAAGCACTTTCAAGTCCTCCACCTACACCCAACCTAATGCAAGTTGCTTAAGAGCACTCTGCAGGCACTGCCTGTCAAACCTGCATTTTGCCCCCTTTCTGTTATGCAGTTTTCTGTAGAAAATCGTAATTTGTGTATTTGATCTTAATACACTATTCAAATCATGATGGTTAATTCCCTGGAGGTAAAAGTTCCCACCAGCAATTTCATTTTTCCTAATTTTTATCTGAAATTAACTTATATTTAAACTCCTACATTATTCAGACAAACTTTGCCTTACAGCACCCTAAGTTATTTTTAGGCATTCATGGCTTTGTAGATTACTTTTGAAGCATCTGTTTTGGTGAATGGTCTGTTCAGAAAGCCTTATGGACTAATATTATAACTGTTGCTGTTCTTAGAAAAAAAAAATCAGAATTCATTTACCTCTTTGATTTTAGTTTTTACTTTTATCAATATGTTATCAATATACAGAGATTAGAAATTACCTACTTGTAACTTCAAAATTAAATGTTAACTCCTGAGGTATAAAGTATTTCTTTAACATCTGACTATAACATCTCTGATTGATGTTGTGTTGGGACATAAATTTCAGAGGAGAAGTGGGATTCTGATTTAGAGAGATTTTTACCATACAGTGTTTTCAGATCATACTGCATTAGAACTAAAAGGTGAATGTGAAACTGCTCTGAAACGATCAAAAAAACCTTCTGGTTTTACAGTTAAAGCTGCTCTTCTTCCATACATTTTGTACTGTAAAGCATGTAGAGTAACATTTTAAGAAGGTTAAAAATTATATTCATAAATATAATAGTAGAACAACATACTGCATTCCATTTGTTCCATATGTATTAGTATTTTAAAGGTTAATACTACACAGATTCCATAGATATCATTTATTTGTACTTTTCATAATACTTCTATCTAACAATGTTTTCACAAGTAACCTCCAGACAGCACTATTTTTGAGGCACTACTACATCTAGAAGTAGGTAAAAAGCGCTTGTAGTGCCATTAACTATTAATTTGTTTGTGGCTAAACTGATGATCCTTTGACACACAGAATAGCTCTTATGTATCTGACAGTTAAGTACAATATATTATAGTTTAAATACATCAAATGCTTTATTTCTGAGAGTAGAAACCAGAAATGTAGAAACAGAGAAACAAAAATGAGAGTGAATGACACATTAAGCCAGTTCAAGAGAACTCATAAGCTTAAAATATTGAATTTCAGCCTTAATAGATCAGTTTTGTCCTAGTGCTTTCCCCTTAACATTACAGATGTAGTAATATTTCCTTTATGAAAAACAGTTTTGAAGAGAAGTGAAGCTTCAACATGGGTTCATGAAAAACACATCTTGCCAAACTAACTGGATCTCCTCCTCTGGTAATGTTACCCACTTAATGAATGAGGGAAAGTTGTGATAGAGTGTACATGGGCGTTACTAAAACCTTTGATACAGTATCTCACAGTACTCAGCTTGAAAATCTATCTGACGCTGGCCTGGTCTGACCAAGCATGCTCTCCGCTGGGTTAAAAACTGGATGGATGGATGGATGGATGGATGGATGGATGGTCGGGCCCAAAGTGTCAGAATAAATGGAATTAAATCATATTACAGGCCAGTCACAAATGCTTTTGACCAGGGCTCAGTGTTGGGTCCAGTTCAGTTCAATACTTTCAGCAATGATCTGGATGGAGAGATTGAATGTATCCTTAGTAAGTTCACAGATGACACTAAGCTGGGAGAAAGTGTCAATCTGCTGGAGGGCAGAGAGGCTCTACAAAAGGATCTGAACAGGCTGGATCGATGGGTCGAGAACAGCAGGATGAGGTTTAACAAGACTAAGGGCTGAGTCCTGCACTTGGGGCTAAATAACCCTGTGCAGAGCTACAGGCTTGCAGGATGGAAAGGTGCCTGGCAGAGAAGGACCTGGTGGTACTGGTTGACTACAGCTGAATATGAGTCAACAAATGCGTCCAGATGGCCAAGAAGGCCAATAGCATCTTGGCTTGTATCAGAAACCGTGTGGTCAGCAGTAGTAGGGAAGTGATTCTGCCCCTGTATTCAGCAGTGGTGAGACCACATGTTGAATACTGTGTTCAGTTTTGGACCCGTCAGTACAAGAAGAACATTGAAGGGCTGGAGTGCATCCAGAGAAGGGCAACAAAGCTGGTAAAAGGGCTGGAGAACAAGTCTTGTGAGGAAAGGCTGAGAGAACTGGGGTTGTTTAGCCCAGAGAAGAGGAGGCTGAAGGGAGACCTTATCACTCTCCACAACTGCCTGAAAGCAGGTTGCAGAGAGGTGATAGGATGAGAGGAAATGGCCTCAAGCTGTATCATGGGAGGTTCAGACTAGATATCAGGAAAAATTTCTTCACTGAAAGAGTTTCCAGGCATTGGCAGAGGCTGCCCATGGTGGTGGTAGGGTCCCCATCCCCACAGGTATTTAAAAAGACAGGTATATTAAGTACTGAGGGATCTGGTTTACTAATGGACAGGTATGGCTGGATTCAATGATCTCAAAGGTCTTTTCCAACCAAGTGATTCCATGATTCCATAATTCTATGATTCTTGCTTCTTAAGAGGGAGGTCTTCAGCAAGACCATCTATGCAGCCACCTGCTTGTTGAACACAGTGTGCTGAGCTGGCCTTCTCCAAACATTTCCTGTAATTCTCTGTTGAGATCATCAATTAATGATCAAATTAGAACTCAATAAACCAGACCCATGGAGACAATGGTAACAGGCTGCAAACCAACCCCAACACACCCCACCCCCATTTCAGATTTACTGTGCTTCCAGGTGGATTTCATTACAGCAAATCAACCAGCATGATCCCCTTGATAGCACATTAAGAAGATAGTCTAAATTACAGTTTGTTGTGTTGTTAGACCTGTCTCCTGCTCCAGATGTGAAGGCCCCCTGCTTTTACCTACACTCACTTAAACTACAGCACATTTTCTGTCCAGAGAGGCCACCACTGCTATTTGCTGTGTTGTTTGCATAGCATGTGAAATATTCATGAATGTGCAAGCTGAAGTACTACGTTTCAAATGGGGATTTCATAGTTGTGTGCTCCTGGTTTGTGGAGTGATAATCAAGGATTTACAACTGTGGCTTGTTTCTTTATAAACAAGCAGCCATGTAGGCACTCTGGTGGCAGCGGCTGCTCGTTCTTCACCCCTTTTTTTGTCCACCATGCTCCTCAATTCAAGCCCTGGGGAGACATTCGCCTTTGCATGAATATTTGTATCCTGATAAAAAGTGATTCCGAGGCCCCCATGCCATCCCTTTTAGGCAGACCACAGCCTACACAATGAAGAATATTACGCTGTCTGGAATGTCTTTCCATGATCATGAATGGTCCCATACAACCCAAATCATTCTATGATTCCATGATAAATTCTGTTTCTGCTTAAAGAAAATATATTAAGGGAAAAGTTCTTATAGCGAGGTCACAGAAATCTTCTCAATTTGCTATTTTAAGTTCTTTTCCATGTTCAAAAAGTATGTTTAAATAATGTAATGCTGAAGTCCTGAAAGTAAATCTTATCCATAATAAGAACAGAAAATCTCACTATAGACTCCTTCCTGTAGTACATGTGCAACAAGACAACACATTAATTTACAGTGTACAGGTTCATTAAAATGCATTTTATAATGTAATTCATGCTTTAAAAGGTACGCATATCTCACAAAGTATAGCTCTTCTCCTGCAAATTCTGTGTTCTTTTTGGCTTAATATCTTTGCAGAAGGATTAGTAAAAACGCAGTGCATTAGATTCTTTTTTTTTTCTGATGGCTTTTTCTTAACTTTTTGTATACTTGACCTATTTATCAAGCAAATGGTAATGTCTATATGCTTAAGTACCATTTTAATGAATCACACTGGTGAATTGCAACATATGGACACTTTTGAATTTTTTTCTGGGGTTTTTTTGTGTTCTCTTTCAGTCCATGTAACAAATTTTCTACCGAGGCAATCATCATAGAATCTTTGTGCAATCTCAACATCAATAATCTGCCTTTTCCTCTTTCTACATAGGGACACATACTTGCCACAGGTCCTTTAATTACACTGGTCTTTGCATGAGGATGCTAAGTTGGACCCCTTACTGCTGTTTCATAAAAAAACCCACTTTCTAAACTGAAAAAAAAAAAGTCCTGATTGATCTCCTAGTATTTGTGTTGTGAGCTTGGGCTAGTCTTGAAAATATTACCATGTAAGAAGATAGAAAAATTCTCAATTCAGTGACAACCAGACTTCAATGTGTTGATGGTGTATGTGGCCACACATTCTTCCACAGTAGTGGCTCTTGATTAACACAAATTTAGCTGTCTGTTGTGAAGACTGAATATATTTTTTTTTAATGTAAGGCAGCACTTGATGCCTCTTTTAAAAGGCTAGTCTAGAAAATTGGCCATTTTCCTTACTGTATGATCTGTATTAAGACTGTCCAGTTCTTGTATTTTCACTCATGCCCTTTGTTTCTGAAGCACTTTCTTGTGATGATCTACTTTCCTCAATGAGGTTCAAGTCACTTCTGTGGACTATCCCCCATGTCAATGTTTCCAAATTTCTCTCTGTTTGATAGTTTTTCTCTCTGGTTTACTGAAACTCACTACAGGCCTAAAAATACTATCAATCAGTGAGAAAAAATACTCTTTTTGCCACGGCAATAATTTTTTATGTTGACAAGGATATTTTTTTTTTTCCAGAAAAGAACATAAACAAACTCACTATATTGTTTTTGTAAGAACACTCACTGCTTCTAAAGTTAGCTAAGCATGCTGTCTCCTGCTGCATCACACCTCAGGAAAAGTGTTCATTAAATTTATTTTTATTTGACAAATTGAACGTGTGCTAGTATTTCCTTATTAACCTGTGCTTCTGTTAGATGTTCAGATTTCTCAGTACTTGACTACAGAATGCATCATCTGTATTGTTTCTTTAAGCTAACAATGCCAAGGAAACATCAGCAGAAAGCATATATGCCATTATCATGCACAATTAGCCTTTCCCCAATCTCTGCTGGCTACTTAGTATGCTGAGGTTAGAAAAAGAAGCCTCCTCTCGCCCCACAGTCTTAATGTGTCATTGTTGGATTTCATGCGAATAGATGTCAAGACTATACAAATATGGAAAAAATTAGAACTCTTTTAAGACTACTTTGTTCCTCCAGTTGCTAAATGAAATCTACTGGCAATGACCTCACAGGCTGTTCTTCTGGTAACAATAGGGAACAAGTTTAATTTAAAATAGCAGTGACATCCTTTTATTATACACTGGTGTTTCCTAAACTTAGAGCACTCTAGAAACATGTCTAAGAATTACATCAATTAGATGTTTACAGAGTAAATAAGAACAGCCATAGCTATTTCAGGATGTCTAATTTGCAGTTTAAACAACATATGCTTTAGCGCACATTGGGAGGGTTTGGAAGAAACAACCTCTGTGACAGATTACTCTGAAGTTATCCACTACAAATGTTCTTGTCAGAAGATGCTTTGCCCACTACAAGCACTAGAAAACTGCAATAGATGGTCTCCTAATATGATCTGGGGCATTGCCTAGGTTTGTGTAACACACTTTTTTCCTTAGCTTTCCAAAAGTGCAGGTGGCCCAAACATTCATTTTAGAACACCAAAGATTGCTGCTCCCTAAAGCTTGTTGACTCAATGGGACTAAATACACATCCATGAGAAATGAGTGATATTGAGTCAGAAAAATTCCTGAAGGACCAAAAGACCAAAATAAACATATTTTGAATCCCTGATATCTGGTACTTAAGATGAAATAAAAATATTTTTTAAAAATGTTAAAAGCTGCTTGTTTCAAAAGTTTGATTCAAGTAATTACATATTAGAATCCACCAATATCATTAACGTAGTGATACAGCCCAGAACTTTCTTCGGAACATTCAACATGGCAAAAAAAATATTCTTAAAATAAGGTTTCATTAGACTACACTTTAAATATGATAATTCATTTGGAAATTACTTGTATGTGTAACAGAAGGAAGATTTATTAGAGCTGCACAAGAGAGCACAGAGAATACATTACACACACACACGGGTTGGAAGAGACCCACTGGATGATCGAGTCCAACCACTCCCACAAAACACTAAACCATGTCCCTCAGGACCTCGTCCACTCGTAACTTAAACACCTCCAGGGAAGGCGAATCAACCACCTCCCTGGGCAGCATATTCCAATGCCTAATGACCCTTTCTGTAAAAAAACTTCCTCCTAATCTCTAACCTAAA
>WAAB01009682.1:10065-39016 GCA_013389865.1 Piaya cayana | reverse complement strand
CTCTTCTTCATCCCACTGTGACTTTATAGGAGTTGATGACTATAAAGACTAACTGTTCAAATATATCTTAATATAGATTTTGTAGGGAATTTATCTAATATCCTTATGTTTCAACATTCACTCATGTTAAAGGAGTAAACAGACACTGCACATTTAGATAATTTGATAAAAATTAAATTAATACTATTTCTTTTAAGGATAATTTTTAACTCTTTTTCCCTGGTTTTGGATGTTTTTTTTCCATGTGAAACAGATTCATCAGCTGCCCTTTTCTTCTTGATATTAGGGATATTGCTTACCCAGCTGCCACCTCTCATCCTTTGTAAGGCATACCGGCCTTGAAATGGGAGGACCTCTGGCCCTTACTATATCCTTCAATAAGTCTGAATGACCTCTTTTCTATTCAGGTTACTGTGACCTGATTCCAAGTAGGTGAAACAGACTTCTAGCCTAGATTTCCTCTCTAAGTTTGAGAGAGATTCTTTCCTCACCTTGTTCTCCCAAGTTCCTTGCCTTAACTGCTAAGCCATTCCTGTAACGTTCCCAATGGTGTCTTCATTGTAATAAACAGACTGGGTAAAGAGAAAAGATCTGTATAATCTGAAAAGCATCAGTAGACTTTAGTGAACTATATAACTGTGTCATCCATTATTATGCAGGTAGGTTGCTACTGCAAAGACTATGGTTATTTTAATGTTTCTCCTGAATTTGTTTAACTTCAGAGTTCCCCAAAAGACTGGAAAAGAAGTATATATATGTGAAAGAACAATACTTCTTGTCTTTAACTTTCTAGGAAATTCTTTTTCTAGAAAACATAAAAGGTTCTATACCTTCAAGGGCTTGCCAATGTAGAAAAAGTGTGACAACACAGATCTATACAAATACTATGATAACTGTCTTTGTAAACACTTTGACAATATGAGAATGTCTTCCTTCCTTCCTTCTATAATCTAAAGCAAGAAAAGGAGAGAGAAATAACCTTTAATTCTGCAGTAAAAAACATCTGCAAGTATAACTGTTTATAAAATTTTCCTTAGTGTCACATACACTTGGATGATGATCTAAGCCAAATAGTAAATTCCTTTATTTACTTTTGAGGATCTGTACTGGCTGCCATGTGTATCTTTTCAGCTTCTTACCACATCTGTTTCTACTTTCTGTTCTTGGGTCATAACCCTACACAACTAGTAGGAAAACTAGAGGAAGTTGACATAGCCTTCACCTTCAGATGGGACTGTTTTGAGGGAAAACAGATTTTATTTACAAGGCTTTTTTTTATTTATAAAGCAGCTATGTGCAAAACAAATGTAGTTGGAGGAGAGAGCTAGAGGAAAATGTGAGTGCCTTCTCTTAAACTCTCATTCAGCATTGCAGTGGGGGCTTTCACTTGAAATAACAGCTCATGTACTTCAGCAAAGGTGGCTTAAGAGCTGTCTTAGAAATCAAAGGAGTGCCACTTCAGTTAAACTTGTGTTGAAGCTTCCTCTTGTCTTAGGGCAATCAGCCAGGAGGTTCTGGCAACATTTGGGTCCTCTTCATTCAGGAGAAAAATGTAACCATTAAGATGCTGTGTTTGTCTCACAGGACCCACATCCACTTACACAAAAAGAGATGAACTGCTTACTTGGATGAACAAGTAAGCTACATTTGGACAGAAACATAGTCAAGAAAAACCTGCAATAACACACCTATGATCATTAATTAACTATTGCTGCAAACTGTAGCCAAAGAGGTGCTAATCAAGTTCCCAGTTAGAAACAGAGGAATATTCTCTGGAAGAAAATGCTATGTGCCTGTTATACCATTGCCAGTGCTACAGGTTGCCGAAGCATGTATGTATGCTAAATAGAGTTTGCATTGCTTGCATTTCACACATTAGGAGAGATGTGCTGAAATTCCCTTCCATGTAAGTACCTATGGTACTTCTGGGGTAGACTATAATCTGTTTCTCACTTTGGTGCTCTATGAGAGTTCTCTGACAGCTCTGAAAACAGACTTCATTCTTGGCACAGCAGCGGAGCCAAAAGAAACAGATAGATCTCACCATTACCTACTGCTGATTTCATCACAAGGACATCTTCTGTAATTTAAACTTTAAACATGATTCAACTTGGAATTTTCAGATATTAGTTATTCTGGTTTTGGCACTAGCAAGTGCATTGCTTATAGCCTCTTAGGAAAATATATGAGCTAAAAAAATTTCATGTGCCAATAACTCTCACAACTTACTATCTATTGTTCCATTACTGACCTCCCCGGGGCATCCTGTTCCAATGCTTGACAAACCCTTTGGTGAAGAGTTTTTTCCTAATATCCAGTCTAAACCTGCCCTGGTGCAATTTGAGGCCATTTTCTCTTATCCTCTTACTAGGCACTTCAGAGAAGAGACTAACAACTACATTGCTACAACCTCCTTTCAGGTATTTGTATAGACCAATAAGCTTTCCCCTCAGCCTCCTTTTCTCCAAGATAAGCAACCCCATTTTCCTCAGCTGCTCCTCATAGGACTTGTGCTCCAGAACTCTCACCAGCTTTGTTGCTTTTGTCTGGACGCACTCCAGCACTTCAATGTCTTTCTGGAAGTTAGGGACCCAAAACTGAACACAGTGTTCACAGTGCAGCTTCAGCACAATACAGGGCGACAATCTCTTCCTTACTGCTGCTGGCCACGCTATTTCTGATACAAGCCAGGGTGCTATTGGCCTTCTTGGCCACCTGGCCACAGTGTTGGCTCATATTCAGTTGCCTATCAACCAGCAACCTCAGGTCCTGCTCCACCAGGCACCTTTCCAGCCTTTAATCTATCAGCTAGCTTGTAATGTTGCATGAGGTTTTTGTAACCCAAGCGCAGGACCTGACACTTAGTCTTATCAAACCCTATAGAACTGTCCTTGGCCCACCAGTGTAGCGTGTCCAAATGCAGAGACTTTCTGCCTTCAAGCAGATCAGCAATTTCTCCCAGCTTGGTATCATCTGCAAACTTACTGAGGGTGCATTTGATCCCTTCATCCAGATCATTAATAAAGATATTAAAACAGAATTGGCCCCAACACTGAGCCCTGGGAATACCACCTTTGACTGATCACCAACTGAACTGAACACTATTCACTACAACTCTTTGGGTTCAGATACCAGGATAAACTTAGGAATATCCTGAGTTTATAGGGGAATTTCCTGTTTGCCCTTGGCACTTTGCATTATTTGACCATTTCAGTTATTTCAGACTGCTGCTAATCTTTTTTCTTTTTTTTGTTTTTCTGTGAAATTCCAGTCCTTTCCTCTACTGATGTTCAGCCATGTATCATCTGCACATACCATTATTATACAAGATTATTATAAAACTAATAATTAATGAGTGGTCACAAGATCAGTTCCCAGGGAAACCCATCACTGACTATCTCTAACTGAATACTTCCTTATCTAGTGCAGTCTATGTTCGCAGTAGTATATGGGCTTAAATATGCATTTTAATGGCATGGTATCTCCCAGCAGTCAGATCTACTGTGTTGTCATAGTAAGTAGGACCTCTTGGATAAGAAGCATCTTTTTGTAGGCTACAGCACTCCACCCACAACTTTCAAAACAGAGAAAGATATAGGTTGTGCAGCATCTCTTAGAAATACATCATTATCCTGTCTGTACCTCTAAGCATGGTAATATGTTTAATATTCTGTATTAGCAAATACCAGGGCTGTGTCTGATGCAGCTTCATAGAATCACAGAATCATAGAACCGTAGAATAGTTTGGGTTGGAGGGAACCTTAAAGATCAACTAGTTTCAACCCTTCATGACATGAGCAGGGACAAGCTCCACTAGATCAGGCTGCCCAAGGACCCATCCAGCCTGGTTTTGAACACTTTCAGGGATGGGGCATCCACAACTTCCCTTGTCAAGCTCTTCAAGTGCCTCACCACTCTCATCATGAGGAAATTCCTCCTTACATCTAGTCTATATCTGCACCTTTCCAGTTTATATTCATTGACTCTAGTCCTCTTACTAGAAACTTTTGTAAACAGCCCCTCCTCAGCTTTCTTGTAGCTCCCCCTTCAGGTACTAGAAGACTGCTATATGGTCTCATTGGAGCCTTCTGTTCTCCAGGCTGAACAACCCAACTCTCTCAGCCTGTCCTCACATGGGAAGTACTCCAGTCCTCCGATCACCCTTGTAGCCCTCCTCTAGATACATTCCAAAAGTTTTGTATCATTCTTATGTTGAGGATTCCAGAACTGGACACAATACACCAGGTGTGGTCTCACAAGAGAGGAATAGAATGGCAGAATCACCTCTCTCGACATGCTTGCCACAATTCTTTTGATGCAGCCCAGAATACAGTTGGCTTTCTGGACTGCAAGCACACGTTGCCAGCTCATGTTGAGCTTCTGATCCACAAGTACCCTCAAGTCTTTCTCCACAAGGCCGCTCTCAATCACATCATCCCCCATCCTTTACTGAAATCAAGCATTTCCCCAACCCCGGGGATTGACCTGACTCAGGTGTAGGACCTTACTCTTGGCCTTGTGGAATCTCAAGAGGTTCACACAGGCCCACTTCTCCAGCTTGTCCAGGTCCCTCTGGATGACATCCCATCTTTCCAGTGTGGCAACTGCACCACTCAGCTTTGTGTCATCTGCAAACTTCCTTAAAGTTCATTCAATCCCACTGTCTATATCATTGATGAAGAAATTAAACAACACTGGTCCCAGTACAGACCCCTGAGGGACAACACTTGTGTGGTCACTTACCACTACCCTCTGAATATGACCATCCAAATGATTTCTTATCCACCTAAGAGTCCACCCATCAAATCCATATCTCTCCACTTCAGAGAGAAGGATGATATGAGGGACTGTGTCAAATGCCTTACAGAAGTCCAGATTGATCACATCCATTGGTTTTCCTGTCTCCACTGCTCTGCGGTTACCCCAACATAGTAAGCTACTAGGTTGGCAATACAGGACTTACCCCTGGTGAAGTCCTACTGGCTGCCACTAATCACCTCTTCATCCTCCATGCACTTTAGCATAGCTTCTAGGAGGATCTGTTCCATGATCTTCCCAGACACAGACATGAGGCTGACAGGTCGGTAGTTCCCAGGGTCATCTTTTCTACCCTTTTAAAAAATGGCCACAATGTTAGCCTTCTTCCAGTCACCAGGGTCTTCTCCTAATTGCCATGACTTTTCAAATATCCTGGAGTGTGTCTTGGTCACCACATGGGTCAATTCCCTCAGGACTCGTGGATTCATCTCCTCAGGTCTCATAGACTTATATATGTTCACATGTTCATGAACATGAACGTCCTCTATGGTGTGAGGGGCTCTTCCTCTGTGGTCATAATCTTGTCCATTGACTCAGGAGGGGTGAGGAGAGCTGCTGTTAGTGAAGACTAAGGCAAAAAAAGTCATTAAGTACCCCAACTTTCTCCTTCTCTGTAGATACAATGTTACCGTTTTCATCCATCAGTAGAGGCACATTCTCTGTAACTTTCCTTTTCTGATTGATTTACCTGTAGAAGCCCTTCTTGTTAGCCTTCACTTCCTTTGCCAGTTCAGCTCCAGCTGCACCTGGGCTTTCCTGACCCCATCCCTACACAATCAGGTAATGTCATTATACAGTTCCCAGGTTCCTCTCCCTGCTTGCAGTGCCCATGCAGTTGCATCTTGTTCTTCAATTTGACCAGCAGGCCTCGGTCTCTTCCCTTCCCTGCCTGATTTCCTACATCTGGGGTCTGAGAGCTCTTGTGCTTTATGGAAAGAATCTTTAAATAGTTGCCAACTCTGTTCTGCTCCCTTGTCCCCAAGGACCATGTCCCAGAGGGTCCTACTGAATAAATCCTTGAAGAGTTGGACGTCCACTTTCCTGAAATATAGGGTCCTGACTATACTCCTCGCTTGCCTCATATCTTTCAGTACCTTCTGCTCCATCATTGTGTGATCACTGCAGCTCAGGCTGCTTTTGATCTTGATGTCACTGATGAGCTCACTTGTATTAGTGACCATCAGGTCCAGTATTGCATCCTGTTGTGGGGGGATCTTTAGTAGCTGGACTAAGATATTATCTTCAATGCACTCTAGGAATCTCCTGGATTACCTACAGTTTCCTCGCACAAGGTTGGATTCTGGCGTACACCCTCAGGCTAACATCCAAACACTTCCTTGGCCAGCCCCAGTCCTCAAGGAGATGTCCAGCACCCATAACTGGGGCTGCCCCTGTTCTCTCTGGCTGCTTTGCTCCTGGCTGGGGTGGTGGGATGTGTCCTGCTCTGTTACCCCAGGGGACCCTCCCCAACCTATACTGTCCTCCAGTCCTCAGGAAACTTCTGTTCCACACAGGTGTTCTAGCAGTAATTGGACTTAAGAGGTAGCTCTTTTTGATACTAACTGCTTTGCCCTTTTCTGTCACATGTATGGTGTCTGCCCATGTATGTTTTACATGGTTCTGATATGTCATAATCATTTTTGTTGCCCACATTTCTGCATCTCACTTAACACAGTGTTGTGAATTGAACCATCTGCATTTCTACATGCTACATTTCATGCCAGCTGGGGCTTGGAAGTATAAATTGCATTTTCTTCAATTGAAGTCTTTTACTCATTTTATCTGTTCTATACTCATACACATATGACTATGAATACATTATGAGCTTTTCCCATTAGTATTTGAAGCATCTTGAGCTATTTTGTTTGAAGTTCTACAGAAAGGTAACTGTGAAATCTCAGAAGGGAAAAATTAATGACAAAAAATAATCAAACAGCAAATGGAACTGCTGCATTTAGGTTTGGATGCAAATCTGGTAAAATATCACCATGGTTCATGTGGTATAGTTGAAGGCATTGAAATATTTTCAGTCTAAGACCAGACAAAACAATGTATGCACGGGGAACGGTATGGTTTCAAGGCTCCTATGTTCTTATGTTAATCTTACCAGCCACAGGAGTGTTATGGCATCTGATCACTGCACAGATACATGAACATCACATGCTGACAACTAAGAAAAAAATCAGAATAGTGCTGATAGGCCAACACTGAGGACAAATGTAAATGTAAAGACTGACACAGTTGAGGTGTAGGATATTGTATTACATGGAGCAGGCATCAACATCTCTTAAAAGTGCATGATTGAATTGTAACATCAAGTCCTGTCTCCTTTTCAGTGTTAAAGTGCAGGGGAAAAGGTGAGATTATGGCTAGCCTTGGCTCCATGAGCCAGAGCAGCAAAATAACCCTTTTTTACCTCCATGGAGGCAGCAAAGGAAAGGTTATTTCAGAAACAGTACACCAGTAATATTTATTTTTTGGACTGCTTGGTATCCAGGTTCTCTACTCAAGTCTAGGACAGAGGAGTCCCATGTACCACTTTCCCTCTTCTCAAAGGTTTGATTATGCCAGATAAAAGGTTAGAGCAATATAACTTGGAAGGACTTGGAGCCCAGTCCTAAGCCAGGAAAGTTACAACTGGGAGAAGCTGCAATGGCAGGAGTCAAGGATGCCCAATCCACCTGTATTCCCATCTACTATGTATGTTGGCATGGCACAAAAGGAAAAAACATTCTGTCTGTATTTATGTTCTTGCTGTTATTCAGTTCTACAGGGCTGGCCAGTCAGCATAATTCACAAGTGAAGATCTCATTCAGGTCTTTTTTCCTTTGAGGTGGGAGTACAAACAACATATCCATATGCAAATACAAGATAAAATCTAATTGTTAACATGCTTGATAGCACTTTAGGCAGCTCCTTCAAATGTTATCCTTTCATTAATCAGGAGAAAAGGCATAAAAAACACCTGAACAATGCTTTGTATTTATCATAGAATCATAGAACCACAGAATCATTTAAGTTGATAAAGACTTTTAAGATCATCAAGTCCAATCCTCAACCTAACACTGCAAAGCCTACCACTAAACTGCATCCCTAAGCACCACAATAACATTTCTTTTAAATACCTCCAGGGATGGTGACTCAGTCACTTCCCTGGGCAGCCTCTTTCAATGTGTGGCAACTCTTTTGGTGAAGACATTTTCCTAATATCCAGTCTAAACCTCCTGATGACACAACTTGAAGCCATTTCCTCTTGTCTTATCACTAGGTACTTGGGAGAAGAGACCAACATCCACCTCTCTACAACCTCTCTTCAGGCAGTTGTAGAAAGTGATGAGGTCTCTGTTCAGTCTCCTTTTTTTTCCCCAGAATAAACAGCCCCAGTTCCTTCAGTACCTCCTCCTAAGACTTGTGCTCCAGATCCTTCACCAACTTTCTCTGGACACACTCCAGCACCTCAATGTCCTTCTTGTAGTGAGGGGCCCAAAACTGAACACAGTATTCAAGGCGCAAATCTGACAGACTAAGTGTGTGGCTATCAGTGTAAAAACCTTTTTTTGCATATCATGCAGCACATCCAACAAAAGCTGGTGGATTTGAAGTCAGTACACTAATCTTTCTCAAAAATTCCTTTTTTCTACACCACATATCACATACAGTAATCCTGACAAATAACTGGTATATTTTTGCAGGTATGCAGTAGGACGCTGCTTCATGTCTACCTTGTTAATTAAAACAAAATGGGCAATTCCTCCCAGCAAGTTGCTTTACAGAGAGACAGGGAGTCTATCTTGCTCTGTATGGCAGTTGACTTCAGGGATGGGCTCCAGTTGAAACCCAAGTTTCCAGTGTACCTTTTATTAACCTTCAGAGACTAGATCCCTTAGGCCTTGCAATGCCCTCCTGAAGAGGGACAATAAGCTTAAAGTGCCACTAATGGTGTCCTGACTGTCACAAACATAGGGCTCTATCACAGTTCCCATTACTAATTTCCCAGAGATCTTAAGGTGTAAAGGTGAAATCAAAGTTCCTGCAGAACTACATGCAGCTGCAGACAGTTTTACAAAAATAAGAGTGATCATATGATTGCTCAGTTCTTTTGCTTCTGTTTCTTGAATAAAAATCTGGACTACTTCAACCATTCCCCCCACCTCCCCTTCTTTTCACTTACTTCTTCTCTGCCTTGTCATATAGTAGAGATATAGTTGTTCTGGATACAGACTGTGGGCTGGTTACCCAGTTATGAATGGGGAAGCATTATGCTAAGATAGTAAAAGTCTATGATACTGCTAGTGTCACCGTTAAACTACTGCAGTAAATAAGGTACAATGGTACTTTTTTTATGGATGTCTTTATCTTAGGTATTTTTTTCTTCCTCATATTATTTATAACCCCATAGACATACTAGTTGCCTAGTATGAAAGAATTCATGAGGCTGTAGCTTTTATTATTGTTTAAATTACTAGAAATATTAGGACATCATTGCTGAAAACAGTAACAACTAGCCAGAGCAGAAGCGAAATAGCATTTTTCCATTATATTTCTTTTCATTTGAATTTTCTATCTGTCTTGAAATAAGAAAAGAACAGCTTTATTCTACTTTGAAAATATTTCACAATATTCACTCTTAAGCCTTGTTCCAAGACTTGTTTAAGGATGAAATTATAACATTACTTCATAATCCTATGTACTTGTTCATGCAATTAAGCCCTCATTGAGATATATGGAATAAAGCAATTGTATAAAGTCAATCTACCTATCTATATTCAGAATGAAATATTAAGTGAAAACTCTTATTACAGCTGAGTAAGTCAATCCCAGGAGAAAATCTTTCTGATTTATTTTGCTATTTTTTCCTGCCTGAGCACTATGCAGCCCATTCATCAAGCTCATTGTTGCTGGATGCAGAGTACAACTAGTGAACAAGTCTTGAAAGCCAATTCTGCAGCTATTTAACTTCACACTTTTTGAGTGGGTTTCTGACAACTTATTAAGTTCAGCATCAGTATAAAACTTCAGAGTCCTAGTCTAGAGCTGCTGCTAAGTGACTCATTAAGAATATTTAACAGTCAGAATTTGAACTATTCTTTAATGTTGATTGATTTAAGTATATGATTTTTTTTCACAGATACATCCCTAAGTCTACAACTCCTAATAGCAAAAATAAAATTTTCTTTCTGAATATATTTTA
This sequence comes from Piaya cayana, assembly GCA_013389865.1. Taxonomy (NCBI): domain Eukaryota; kingdom Metazoa; phylum Chordata; class Aves; order Cuculiformes; family Coccyzidae; genus Piaya; species Piaya cayana. The sequence continues at coordinate 29,007 of WAAB01009682.1, read as the reverse complement.
TTTTGAGCCAACCTTACACAATTCCTCTGAAGTACTTTCTCTGTAAATTCCCTCAGATACAGCTTGCATAACATGGAAATCTTTGTCCACCTATGGAACAGTGTTTGGGAGAAAGAACAGAAGAATGAACAACCTTATGCTGCATTGCTAAGAAGCATCATGGTGACTCAAAGAAGAGTCAGCATAATGCCACCTTATCAAAAAATTAATATTTAATTTTGAACAGAAATATTTTGGTTCAGAAAAGTGTTACTCTTAGGTTTTTTTACTTTTCCAAATTTAAGTTTTTCTTAATAATATTTTTTTTGAAATTATTTTCTTAGGCAATAAAAAGTAAAAGAAATGGAGATGTTGATAAAACATGGAGTAATACACAAGAGAAAATTCCAATGTAAGCAGGCATAAATGATGATGGTTTCTAAATTAGCTGTCATCATTCAGAAAATATTTGAATAGTTCTCTGAAAGTGCTAGCACAGTGTTCTGCAATGATCATAAAGGCAAAACTAATGTTAGAAGTTATTAGGAATTGTATGGGGAACAAACCAGAAAATATCTCTGCACTGCTTTATAAATCCACAGCATGGTCCCATCTTGAACACAATCCAATTCAATCAATTTGGAAATATTACAGTGTAGTTTTAAAGTCATGGTAAGGGTGATTAGGAATACAGAACAGATTCCATCTGAATACCTCCTGCAGCTCTTCATTTTGGAAAAGACAAGACTGAAGGTAGTCACCAAAGACATGTACACAATCTTAAATAGCAGACAAGTAGTAATTACAAGCTATTTTGAGTGAATATAAGAACCAGAGATACCTCAATGATTTTTTTAGAAAGAGCAAACTAATAAAAACAGTTTTACACAACTTATAAGTAAATTTCAAAACTCAATATTGCAACATGAAGAAGTGATTTAAAATTTAAAAGTTAAATTTAGAAAATTTAACTGGCCTATACAGGTCCAAGGGATAAGTCTGTTGGTGTGGTGTTAAATATGATGGAAGTGATGCAACATTTGTCAGTTCTAAAGATGATGTCTTAGGGTACCAAGGAAAAAACACTCTCTCTATTCCCTTTTTCCATCATTCATTCGACGTGCTTGCAGCTGAAGCCTATAGGAAGGACTGTTTGAGACTGGGTAGACCCAGAATGACATTTCAGAGACCCTGAAGAAATACAGGTAATCTCCTTGGGGTTTGGTATGGTTGGTTGGTTTTTTTTGAGAAAGAGAGAGTTTTACCAAATAAATATCTTGTTGATTAATGTACACATTCTTCTAATTCAATGTTGTGATCTCTACTACTATGATGGAAAAATAACACCTGATCAAAGTACCCCTTATTGCAAAGATTTCCAGACATTGCAATTATTAAAAAACCAAAACAAAACAAAAAAACTCAGAAACAAACCCTTAGAATGCTGTGTCCTTCAAACTGCTACTAGAACAGGCTTAAAAACTGCCATACATTTTTGCAAGAAGCATAGGATTGTTAGGTTGAAAAAGACCTTTGAGATTGACTCAAACCATACCTGCCCACTAGTAAATCATGTTCCCAAGCNAACACCCACCTCTCTGAAATTTCTTTTAGGTAGTTGTAGAGAGCAATAAGGTCTCGCCTCAGCATCTCCTTCTCCAGGACAAAAAACCTCAGTTCCCTCAGCCACTCCTTGTAAGACTTGATCTCCAGTCCCTTCACCAGCCCTGTCACTTTTCTCTGGGCACACTCCAGGACATCAATGTTAGGTCCTGGAGCTAAGCTCAGCATAGATCACGCACAGGACAATTTTTATATATTAAATTGGTTTAGCAGAGAGGGTTTTAAATTTTTAGATGTTTGGAGTCTGAAAATATGCAGAATTCCGTAGTTTTTTTGACTGCAAATTTAAGCAACAGGTTGTGTTATTTACTTTCTATTAAGTCCTTTATGAACCAGACTACTGAAATCAGCAACTTCTGAATATTCTAGTATACTATAAGATGATTTTTAACTCTTATCCTTCACACAGTATAGGTGAATCAGATCATCAGATGGAGTAAACACTTTGTTGATAATAGTGAAGTTACAATTTTACAAGTTTACACCACCTGAGAATCTGATCCTTCTAGTTAGGATGGGAGAGGGAGAGCATAGAGCATTGTCCCTTATGCCTTTATAATGAGTACCTGAAACATAACGTTACTGTTAACAGAATTTAGAATAAGCTTGGCAAAGATGAGCTGCAGTCATGTCAGTTTTTCCCAGAGCTGACACAGCTTCTTGGTGCAAATTTCATTCACACAGAGGCCAGGGAAGTGCAGACATAAGATGATTTTGAAACTTTTCTGTTTTGAGTTTCTCCTGTCAAACTCAAAGAAGCAGAGAAAATTGGAAAAATCTCATACAAGAAGATTTTCATAGGATTTTGTTAGAGCCTTTGTTTGTTCAAGTCTCTTTAGATAAAGAGTTTCTTTGGAACAGGTTAGATGAAACAGAAAATGTCCTGAAAGCTGGGATCCAAATCATTCATTTAATGAATGGGGATTGTATGGACTTTTGCTGCCCTCCTATATATGAATAATTTGCAAGTCACCAAAACCAGCAAAGAAACCGAAAGTGATTACTCCTTCCCTCCTTCTCCCTGCACCCCTCCTGCCTGCCTGTCAAATCCCACCCCCCCACAAAAAAAAAAACCAAAAAAACCAAAAACTAAAACCACCAAACAGACTAGAAACTTGTCCTTCCAAAATATGCAGTCTAGAAAGGCCTGCAGTCTGGAAATCTATATGTTTAAGCTTCCCCTCAGTGGCAAATGTTTTTGCTAAATGTTAAAAGCAGAGGTAAAGCAAATTCCAACTACCTTGTGTTCCATCTTAGTCCTGAAAAGCATGGCTAAGTGGTTGGAGCAGTCTTCTGGAAAGCTGGAAACTGTCAGACTCTAAGACTTCCCCTGGAATTATTACCAACATGTTTCTCGTTTGAGGATTTCTATTGCTTTCACATTGAATTAAATATAGTGGGAGCTAAGGGCAGCCAACAACTCTCTGAAGAAATCCTTAATGGTTGGGAGCGTTTATTATACAAAAGCCTCCAGTTGCTTTAAAATGTTGATAGATGCTTGGTCAGAAGCAAGTAGGCACTCAGCTTCTCAGGATGTGCAGGAAACTCCGTACAGAGTGCCTGCATACAAGTTAAAAGACTAAAGATATAGATCTATTTCCTGCTATGGCAACATCCTAATTTATGTTTCCCTATAACACAGAAATACTTATACTGTATGGAGAGGAAATGACTGGAGGACTCTTCCTGTAAGATACTGGGTACCTCTGCTTACCGCTCAAATCTCCAATACCAGGAAGGAAAAAAATCCACAGACCAGGTTTCTCATTAGCAAATTCAAAATTCTGAAAGCAACGGTGAGGTTGTTCATGGAAAAAAAGATTAATCATTAACTGCTTTATATATTTGAAGCACTATTCATTACAATCTCTATTCACATACGACAGTGAGAAATCATTACTGAGTAGAACAGTCATCTGGCAGCAGCTTTTATCTTTTCAAGTCTTTTTGGCTCAAATACTGCCAAAATACCTCATGCTTTGGCTTGATTGTTAGTGTTTGCAAGTTGACTGTCAGTTATTTCATTAATTTTCTGCCTTTTCTTCTTCTAATATTCTTGTGCTCTGCGTTATGAGAAATTGACCTGATTGTTTCTCAGATTTATCTCTTTCTTTTTCTAGATATCAGTGTTAGGTCCTGCTATTCTTATCTTCACGTAAAATTTTAAGACTTTTTCTGTGCAACATTTTACACACCCTTTGAGCTGGTATAAACAATGTGAGGAAGGGCAAGGAAAAGGGAAACTTTCAAATGTCTCAAGTGATCTTTAAATACTTTTAGAAGGCTTTACTGAAGAAGTAGTGTATGTGAATTGGTGAAGACTACAGGACCTTAAAAGCTCTCCTTTGAAGAAATGTCTGACTGCCATAAGTTTCAGGAGTTAGAGTATATGTCCAGTATTTCACCATCTTTTGTGAGAGGGATCCCAGATACCCTATGGCAGGGGTAACACTGTCTGTAGGCCATATAATGAGTGGTAATTATGCAGAGAAATGCCCTGTAAAGATACTCCCTTGCTCACACACATATAATCTATCCCAGGTGGGAGTACAACCACGCTTGAATATGCAGGGAGGAGATGTGTGCAGTTAAACAGAGCTTCTTTCTAAACTCTTCTGTCTTCTAAGGTACTGAGACTCATATAAAGCCTACACACGCTACATGCTTCCTGGAATGAATCTCTTTAAAAAGACAGAAAATTACTTGACACATGTCCAACTGGAACAAACTAGAAACACAACAGCACTATTTACAGAGAAAAATACATATCCAAGATATTCATTCGGCAGAGTAATCACTGGCAGTGCTGAAAAAGGAAAGGAATTTGTTGCAACTGTTGTTGTCAGGGATATTTAAATATGTAATTGCCATGTAAGGACACAATTTTTATTGTTAGATGGTAGGCTACATATGTCTTTCACAATCCTTTCTTTCATTCATCACAATTTTTATCTGGCCAATGTTTGTTTGAAATTAACACAGTATTTAAATTTTAATCTTAGTAATTAGTAGTCATTCTCTTATTTACAAGTGTGTGCTGAGAAGACTGTGAGAGCGATCAAAGAATGGTCCAGCCTGTGGAGCAAACATTGTGTTGCAGTCAGGAGTAGAAAAGACCAGTTCTATCAGGGTGGTTTCAGTCCTTACGAATCTTTTTGTTTCTCCATCTTGTTCTCTCTAAGCAATGCAAAGAAAGACAGTCTCAGACATAATCTCTTAAAATCTGATGTGACCAATATAAAGTTAAGATATGTCAGCCAAGAAGAGACAGGTTGCACTAACTAGGAAGAAGGAACAGGCACAACTGTAAAATCTCCTCTTTGTTTTTGTCAAATATTATCTTCAAAATGTTGGTTTCTAGGTTTTCCGCACACATTTGTTGCAATTATATATTCTATTCAAAGTCCTCTTTTCCCATTACAAAGGACTATCATATAGTGTAATATATATACACATGCAAAGATTGTGAGGTCAAAGCAGCTAATATAACAAAAAATACTGAGTAGAGTTACCCCCACAATTTTAACAAGGAACACCTGTATGTATTAATTAGGGCGTATTTCTAATTATGTTTCCACGCATTATCCACAGTTTTACTAATTCAGTTTCTATATTCTCTTTTTTGCGTTCCTTTACTACTTCTACTTTTAATCTTTCCTTTTTTTTCTTAGCACATATTTGATGTTTATCTCACCTGTACCTTTCTTTAAAGGTCCCATTAAAATCTTTGTCACCTTCTTATCATTCTGTCTTTAATCTTCCAAAGAACATGCAAGTTTTCTTGTTTCTCAGTTATGTGAACATGTCTATAGGTAATTCACCCAGGTAGCTGATAATAAAACCACAGAAAAACAGGGAAAAACCCAAACCAAAAAAAACAAAACCAGAAAGAGATATTCTGTTGCATTTTTACTCAGACTGTAAATTATTTTACTTAATTAAAAAAAAAAGAAAAAAGGAAAGAAAAAGGATGCTATTTACATTGATGCTAATGACTTTCAGGAATTTATGATTTGAATGAAGAAATATTTGAGGATGGAAACTACTCAGAGAAATTAGTCAGCATTTTTTGACTAGCATTTCCTTAATAAGACACTCGTTTGAATATATCTCAAACTGATTTGAATATAGGAAGCTAGAGATCATCAATCAGATTAGGATGTTTTGGCAGTGAATTTAAAATTCTGTGTGTCATTTAGACACATTAATAATACATTCTCTCTGCCTTGGGAAAATATCTTTCCATTCTGTTATAAAAAGCCTCTTAACCCTCAGAATATTATATTTTATTTCAAAGGTAAATGTTCCCACCCTTTCAAATGAGACTGATTTTGAGACCTAGGCTGTGTTAGTCCCTAGCCATGCATTATATACAGGTAATATAATGGTGGTATAGGTGCCAGTGTTAAAAAATATGCCTCATGGGATCATCTCTACCTACTGTGAATAGCCTTGTTTCAAATGTTGTGAGAAGTTTGTGGATTAGCCCCTCTAAGTGTCATTTTCAAAAAAAAAAATCACTCAATTTCATTGAAGACCTCATTTTCCAAGAGTGCTTTTTCTCTTTCAAGGAATAGACTGTTCACATAGAAGGCCACACAAGTGAAAGGAGTTTTACTGGTAGATCCAGATACTGCCATCCTCTGTTGATCACTCAGATATGGATAACCACATTTGAAGGATTCCTTGTACTGTACGCTCCAAGACATTTCCTTATCAGAGGAGGACAGAACCATGTGGGTCAGGAGGGAAGATGCTGACAGGCTGAGAGAGCTGGGAGAGGCTGAGCGAGTTGGGGTTGTTCAGCCTGGAGAACAGAAGGCTCTGAGGAGACCATATAGAAACCTTCCAATACCTGAAGGAGGGCTACAAGAAAGCTGGGGAGGGACTGTTTACATAGGCTTGTAGTGATAGGACTAGAGACAATGAGTATGAACTGGAGAGGGGTAGATTTAGAATAGGCATAAGGAAGAATTTCTTCCCTATGAGAGTGGTGAGACACTGGCACAGATTGCCCAGGGAAGCTGTGCATGCCCCATCCCTGGAAATGTTCAAAGCCAGGTTGGATGGGGCCTTGGGCAGACTGATTTAGTGGGACATGTCTCTGCCCATGGCAGAGGGCTGGAATGAGATGATCTTTAAGGTCCCTTCCAACACAAAATATTCTCTGATTCTACGGTTCTATGATTCAGTGCCCCACAGACTACTCTCCTCTTGGACTGTGAGGACTTTCTGCAGAAGAACAGGCTAGAATTACAACAGATATTAGGATTAAACATTTTTTTTTACTTACGTTTTTGGCTTATGCTGGTACCTGGAAGCCTGAAATATGTACTTGAAGTGGTACAAGTTCAAAAGAAGGCCATACTTTGGAAAGGTTAAGTATGTACGACAAAAATATGAAGAAAAGAAAAATGTTCCTATTTCATGGATGAGGAGCTGAGGCTCTAAAAAATAAATTCAGACTCCTAAGGGTCATTTGACATCTAAAAGAACAAGAGAACTTTTAAATTCAATGGTTCATCAAAAGCATTCATGTCCTCTTCATCTTTAGTTGTCTGCATACTTTTACAACTGTTATCCACATATTTGGATTTATCTCCCTTAATTTTACACATCTAGAAATGAGTGTGCAAAAGAAGCTCTGTGCCTATGTTCCTGCTAAAAGCTGTGAAGACAGACAAATATCTTTAGTGGTCTATTCAGACAGTGCTATGCTGGTTGGCAGAAAGGGCTCATGGTTTCCACTACCTATGGAGATTTACCAAACATATACAGCAGGTCACATCTGTAAGCTATAAATTCCAAGCCATTGACTCATTTCATAATGAGAAGATAGTAGTCAAGAAGTAGCCTTCCTACAAACACAGCATCATGGTGACTCCATGCTGTAAATGATACAGATAGGCAAAAATAATGAGTTATAACAGACTCCAAGCTTTACAAATCATTAAGCTTTGGGGAAAAGAAACTTGTGGTGTCTGAGCTCACATGGAGACAAAAGTACTAACAAGGCAGAGGTTCAACAAACCCTTGAGCCATATGTAAGGAAAAAACCTCATGAAGTATTTGGCTTTAATCCCAGTAGCGATGCTTCCATGTATTTAGTTAGTAATTATATGTCTCAGCTGTACAACGTTCTGAGCAAGCATGATGGGGAGTTACTGAATAATCTTTTCTGGATTTTTACATGATTCCTCAGAAAAAAACCCCACCCAAATATGTCTTTTTCTGTGGGTTATGATTTAAAATTAATCTACATACAGCTGCTGAGTTGTTCCTGCTCAGGTTTGGATGTAACTCCCATCTCAGATGGTGGGGCTCCTGCTGAAGGCTGGTTGCCCAGTGATACAGCTTCCTCCAGCAGAAGTCTCCCTGTGCAGAAACAGTGGCTAATTTTTATAGTCTTTGCTGCTGTATATCTATTTTGTTTGAAGAAGGAGACATTTGTTTTAACCTAACTTAGTTGTAAAATAGGTACTACATAATTGCAGTTGTAAGTGCTTCATGCAAAAAGACTGGAATTCTTCACATGTATTGCAGAAAAGGCTCCTCTCCTTAAAGGTAACTTAAGGTATATCACCAATAACCAGGTTAAAGTCGTCTTAAAAGGAAGGTCACCACAATCCTTTTTGGCCACAGCAAACTGCTTCAGTACCTTTTTCTTTCAGCTGTAATTTTGAGCACTGACCTTTGGAAATTATGGTCAAATAGCCTTTAGCAGCAGTCATAAAGTATCAGATCATTGCATGGACACTGCTTTCGTTAGGCATCCCTGTATAAATTAGTACTACTTACTAATATGGGGGGCATGCAGCTAATGGTACAGAAAAGAGGTGGTTTGTTCATTCGGTGTGCTATGCTTTTAAGTGAAGAGAAGCCTTCCTGCCTCTCTGCAGAGACAGCTTCTCTTCTGTGCTTTGCTGCAGATGTGTGATGTTGCATACAGTAAGTCCCTGAGTGAGATAATTTTTTTTTTCTAGCAGGGACTCTGCAGTAGAGAAAGTAACAGCCATGAATTCCTATGAAGCTACTCTGATTTAGCCCAAGTAAAGATCTTATTCACTGTCAGATTTTGCACCTTCAAGTAAAAAGCCTCAGGTCAGATTTAACCTTCCCTTGTGACTGAGCATCTTCCAGGTAGAATGGAACAAGCAGTAATAAAATCCCATGTAAAGTCCCAGGAGCCTCCAGCATCTCTCCATCAGAGGGGAAATCTGCCTGGGGTTTGGCCCTTCTGGCTGTTTTTAAATCTTTTAGCTCACTAAGTTTAGGCATAGAATGGGTTTCTATTCCAGCAAATGCAACTCTCATGCTGGCAACAATTTTTTAAACAGAATATTTGCTGGGTACATCCTAAAGATTTTTCAGAGTTTAGATTCACCTGTTGTTTTTTCTGAGATTATTCCCCAGCTGAATCCCATCAACTGAGACTGAGAGTATTGTGTTCACAAAAATGTCCTCTACACAGCTGAGCTCTGGTCATTTAAATATCTCTAAACCTTTAAACACCCTGAAATTGCATAGCAGTTTCAGATTTGGTCTCTTTTAACGGATGGATTAGCATTCAGGGTAACTTAGTTTTTATGGACCAGTTTGCTAATGTCCCACTAGGAAAGTTAAGTCTATCTAAACCTCAGGAAAGAGAATGAACGGTTAACAATAAAATAAAATTAATCCAAACAAAACTTAGGTAATAAACTATAAACAACCTGCCAATTGTGGCAACTGTAGAATAGTTACTAAAATTATGGAAGAGAAAAAAGAACAGTTCTAACACAAGCATTAAATATTCCTATTTCAGTTGCAATCCTGACACTCAAATTTGTCTAACTCCTTTAAGAGATCCTCTAATTCTCTCCGCTTCTAAACTTCAACAAAAGAATGGGAACTAGCACATAGGAGAGGTGCACTCTGCTACACTGTCCCTTCCCTTGACAACTTTCAAGAAGCTGATGGTTGCCAGATCCCGCAAAGAAAGTTTAAAAGGCCTCAGCTGTGCTTTGTTTCTAGTAATATTGACTTGAAACATGCACTATATACTTTCACCAACAGCCTGAAGATTATCACTTGGAGCTTTGTTATCCATGCATGTAAATCTGATATTTCAAAAGTTAGTTTGGCATATTTTCTGCTACAAAAGAAGAGGCAATTTTCATCCTCTGCAATACTTTTTGCCCAATGGCAAACTTGACCCATGATTTAAAGTAGTGTAATGGCAGGAGAATCATCTTCCTTACATATTTATGCATGCTTTTAGAAAGAACTGAAAAATGTTTGGTTCTGTACTCGCTCTTTCTCTTTCAACTCAATTTTGATGTGGTGGTGACAGGTGAAGCGAGACTCACACAAAACCTGGGCATGTACAAACTTCAGACTGCAAGATCACTTATGCACCAAAATCCATCTGAGGGAGAAACCTCTATTCTTCCTTCTTTCTGTGGATGGGGAAACAGGAGCAGATATGACTGGAATGGGGTGAAAATGCATGCAGGTAAAAGGGTGATCAAGGAAATCTGACTCATCCACCTTGCTGTAACAAATGCTGGCATCTCCTTACCTCTATATTCTGTAGACTGCCTTGGTCTGGGCTTTTGTCAGTGTCTCCTTGCATTTTCATAAGCAAACTAAAGAAATGCAGTCCAAATAATACTCTTGGAAGAAGGGAATTAAATCAATCTTCTTGAACTTAGTTTCAGCAACTGAAATCTTTCTGTTTAATTTCAGTTTGAGATTGACAAAGCTGCCCAGACAGTTAAAGTTTACTTCCACTTCAGGAACACATCAACAGTTTAAGTCAGCTAAATTTGAGGGCAGTCATTAACTTCTTTAACAATAGTTTTGGTTCAGACTAAGCTTGAGAAATAAATCATATTTCAGAGTTTCCTTGTGAGGCGGGTATGCCACACACTCTGATTATTAAGCAAGGTTCATGCATGATTAGAGATATGTCAAACTAAATTCTTATTAGCAGTCACCTGTCATACTGGTGGATGTCTCAAGTGTGGTTTCAAAGAGCCTAGTACTGTCCTGTTTCCTGTACTGCAATTCATAGACCCAGTGATGGAAGAGAGTGCATAGAGTAAATTTTAAAATGACATGAAGTAAAGGGGGCTGCTCAAAAATCAGAATCAGTAACAGAATACAAAGTGATCTTTGCAAAACAGAAAACCAGTCTAGAATTAAAAAGATATAATTAATTAAGCTCAAGCACAAGATAGTTCATTGAGGCAGGAATACTCCAATTTGACAGGACAGAACAAAACTGTAGACATGTTCACCCCACAAGAAATTCCTGAGACTACAATGGGTCACATTGTGACGTTTAGTCTATCATGGCAAATTATGGAAATGAAAAAACCTCCCAGACTATGTCATCCTTAGGTATATTGACAAGGGTATGGCTAAGACACTGAAAATAACCTTTCTATTCATAAGACCTAAACTGGGTGCTGAGACTGTTTTCAGGCATGGGATTGCATGAAAACTATGGATAATTTGTTCCAAGACTGATGAGAATCAGAAGACCAGAGTGACCAAATGTGACCTAGTTATGGGTGAGGTGGGATGGAGTGGAATAATGGGAAGGGGGGGGTGTTAGGGAAAAATAAAGCAAAATAGGAATTATCCAGTTTAGAGAAAAGATGTCAGGAAAATATAATGTGGAATGCAAAAGGATTTTGCAAAGAATAAGACATTAACCTATCTGTGCAGCTGGTAGATAACATGGGAATTAATGCACTATGTATAAAGGAAATTTTCTAACAGTAAGGTTAATGAAGGACTAGAGAAGTGTTTCTAGGAAACAGTGCTGACTTTTCACTGAATTTCTTGAAGAACAGATAAAACAAGTGCCTGTCAGGGATGCTTTGGCTATAGCTGATTCTGCTTTGGAGTAAAAACATGGGTTAAAATGACCTCTCGAGATGGCTTCCAGCTCCCTCTTAGCTCTAGTTTCTGTTCATTCCATCATTTCTATGTTCCTACAGCAATATATCTGAAGGCAGTTAAAACATTAAAAAGCACATTTCATATTTTTCCTCCTAAAACTAGCAAATTAATGATACTAATAAAAATAGTTTGCTCACCGAGCTTCCTTACTGTGCTGTAATTACAACACTCTGAAATATTTGTGCTTCATATGGGAGCTCTGCTTATCGTTGGGATCCAAACTCCTGTCATCTGCTTTTTTGTATTTAAATCTGCAGGCAGCAATAGGCACAGAAACCAGTCCAATCTTCGTGAAACCAATGGCAAAGGAAACACAAGTTCTGCCATTAATTATCTTGGCATAAATAATTATATACCTTTCCCAGACTAGCAAAACTAATCATGGATACATGATACACTGTCACAGCTATTAGTCTGCCTACACCTACCTTGCATTGCGCTTTACCAAGTGTCACTCAGGAAATTAGACAAAACTCATCTTTCCTGACATTTGCCAGTGCAGCTCGGATTTCCATGTTAAATCCAGTACTTTCACTGGAAATGTCTGCTGGGTGCCTGAATTACAGCAGTCACAGAGGATCCTCAAGCCTGCTTGCTGGGACTCCAGCCCCTGCAGAGACTCAGCCAGCCCAAGCTGTTTGGCTGCAGAGAGCAAGTTTTGTCATCTCATCTATGAAGCAACTGCTGCCACGTTGGCAGGATCCGACTATGGCACACTTGCACAGACTTTTCCTGGTTATACTTTCAAAAGAATCTTGGAATGATGTCTAGATAGAGTCAAGTTATTAATTCAGAGCACAGGCTTAAAATGTTATGCTATCCTGAGCAGCCCTCAGGATGTTCCCACAATGAGGGGCATCTTCGATCAGATGCAAAGCCTGATTGGCACTGCTCTGACCTGTATTCTATGCAAGGGAACATTCCTGGCTCCTCGTCTTCTGCTCATAGAGCAGCTTCATGCTGCTGTGTATTCTTGTGTATGAGTCTACATTTGGTCCCTCTTAGACAACAACCTTCCCAGAAGAGCAGTAGTTACATTGCCTTCATCATGTCACCTCGAGGCAGGTGTTATTAATTGCCTTTTGTCAGAATAGGAGAGGAAGATGAGGATCCCAAATGTGATAAGGCANTCGAGGCAGGTGTTATTAATTGCCCTTTTTTCAGAATAGGAGAGGAAGATGAACAGTCTGACTTATGTGGCCAGCTCACAGGATCATGGTCGTGGCACTCAGAATCCTGCCTCTTTGATGCAGAAATTGCTTTGGCCTGTTTACTTAGGATAGCAGCAATAATTTTCCAGCCCAAACAAAGCTAATGCCTGTAGTGTACTCGCAATACTGAGTATTCCCACCAAATACTGTGGGACCATATGACAGCAGTCTTCCTGGATCTTCAATTGTTCACACATTTTCAAGAAATAAAAATACCTTTCTAGACTATTATTCTACACTTTTACTCTATATCAGGTACACTGTCTGACCAAGAATAACAAATAAAAAGAGAAGACATAGCAATTTTTTATATCTGGAGGGTAAAAGTGAAGATATAAAAAGAAAATAGAAGAAACTGTTAACTACCACAACCATTCTGGTCATGAAAATACAGAGTAAATTTTGAGAGGACACACCTCAGAAATCTTGTCTTTTATATGGAAATACAGAATGTCCTGGTAAGACTAAATTAACTGGTCTGAATTAATAAAAGAAAAAAACTTTTATTCAAAGTTCAAGCCAAACTTCAAAATGCTTTGAGGTTCACAAGCAAAACCAAAGTTTTATACTACACCCTTTTACATAATTTTTTGTTTTCCTCAACACTGAAACATATCTGTCTAAATCAAACTCAGTCATGCTGGAATGTCACCAGAAGATCCTCACACATCCATCCAAATTTTGCACTCTTAGGAGATTCAGGTAAATGGAAGAAGCTTGCAGCTTCTTTCACCTTTCAGAAGCTTTCTTGTCTTCAGTAATTTTTCATATTCTGAATAATTCCTGAGTTCTGCACACAGAGCAAATGCTAGGGATATGTCATACATATTAACCACTGGTGAAACTAGGTTGAGAGAGAGATTTTATTGATTGAGTTGCAAGGGGCATTAAGAGAAGACAAATCCTTTTAATCAGGGGAAGGAAGGAAGATTGTCCTCTCTGTCTGAACATCAGTTTTTTTAATACTGATAGTAAACCTCCCAAGATCACAGAGAATTATTAACCTATAGCGCTCATCAGCCAGTGTTATCTATCCTGGACTAAGAAGAACAAAATAGGTTCATAGTAGTTTCTTTTTCCAAAAGCTATTAATATAGTGTCTTATAGGGAACACATCAGGCTACTCAGTACTTACAAATATATCTACTCTTTAAATATCTTTTCTTTTTTTACATCTACTCTTTCATGAGAAAAAAAAAGGCAAACATCTTTAACAGAGTCCATTCAAGAATTAGCAGCAGGGAGATGTGCATTCACACTAGGAGTGGGGGAACTAGATAAGAGATATTGTACCAGAAAGAAGTAATAGATTTTTATTTATATATTTATTTAAGTGAAATGCTACTATGTATGCATACTATATGTATACATTCTACATACTAACATATACATTCACAAACATGGAATGCAATTAAAACACTGTTTTAGATAATTAATGATCACGTTTACTAATCTTCTTTTAAAAGTCAAATACATAGGAATTTTGAGATAAATTGAAATCCAGAGAGTAAGAATTTAGAATAATGTTCTTGCTTTTCTAAATAAGGCAAGCAGTGGTTCACAAAAAGGAGACTTGTTACAGTAACTTACTGTGAAGAAAAGTTTCTGACTGCTGTATGAGAAAAGTTAAGTGTTATCTATTAAGTCATGACTTATCCTCAATGCTTTAATTTTAAGAGATACCAAGAGATAAAGTAAACACCAGGTACTGTATTTTTCTTATGTGGCAGAAAAGATGAATGTTTCATTTTGTTGGTGTTTTTAAGGATTTTCAGCAATGAATAGATTTATCTCATCTCTTATCACCTCCTCCACCCTTTTTTCACCCCCTAGAGTATCTTAGTAACTCTGTTAATGTCAAAGTTCCTTTTGCATGTTGCCACTGTGTGTCCACTAAGCTATATTAATCAGCAGCCATCTTACATTGGTTACATTAAACTACAAGAGTGGCAGGAAGTCTTAAAGAAATTTCCAAGAATGGATGTTCTGAATATCTGTCACACCCCATCCTCAAAGATCTCAGAGTCTTTTGGGAGTATATAAGTTTATATCTTATTGTACAGACAGAGATCGGTGATTTACCCATGGTAATGCAGAATATCTTTTGGAGCTGGACTAGAATTCAAGTGCCTCACAATCATTTATGGTTAAAAATCCCTAAAATCATCTCATATTTATGAGAGAAGGGGTTTACAATTCAGATGGACCAAATTAATAGTGACTGAATTTTGCCAAATTGATGGCTCTTAATGCACATCTTCTGTCACTGTTGTCCTCTAAAACATCACTACAATTTTGATCATCAGAAAAGTGAAGTGAGAACTGAAAGTTATGAGAACTGTACTGTACCAGTAACAACAATGGATCACTCCAGAGGTGACGACAATAAAATACTCAGTCCTATAGACAGCAGGCTAGGTCTACCCTAATGCCCAGCTTTGAGGCACACAAATGCAAACTTGTCATCCTAATTTACAGAAAGTGATGTAATGTCCATAATATGATGTAGTAAGATATTCACACATGTAGTTAATCTTGACTTGTGGTGCTACTAACAAGACAACAAAATGAGGAACTGCAAGGGAAGTAACATATGTGTAGGTGGCCCACCCTGATCTAAGCCACCACTATAACAGGGCAGCATAGGTAAAGCTATAGGATGCTATATGCAACAACTACGAGGTTCAAGCTTAGCAGAATTGCAGAATTCCAGCAGTACAGGAATTATTAAGGTAACTTTATTGCTCTTTATAGCTACCTGAAAGGAGGGTGGAGAGAGAAGGGAGCTGGCCTCTTCTCCCAGGTAACTGGGGACAGGACGAGAGGGAATGACCTCAAGCTCTGCCAGGGGAGGTTCATGCTGGACATTAGGAAAAATTTCTCACAGAAAGGGTCATTGGGTACTGGAACAGGCTGCCCAGGGAGACGGGTGAGTCACCTTCCCTGGAGGTGTTTAAAGGACGGATGGATTAGGTGCTGAGGGGCATGGTTTAGTGATTGATAGGAATGGTTGGACTTGATGACGCAGTGGGTCTTTTCCAACCTAGAGATTCTATGATAAATACTAATTAAATGTACATGGACAACAAAACTAGTGATAGAAGAGAAAGAGTAATAAGGGTTATGTTCATTGGGGAGGGAATAAGGGGAAAGACTTGGTGGCAAGCAACTGGAAGAAAAGTGAATAAAAAGTGAAACCACTCAAATGTTTGAGGCTTACCCTAATACCTACCAGGGAATCTCAGAAGTCATGGACAAAACACCCTGAATTACCAGTTTGCTCTTTTCCTTATTCCACAGTTGCCAAAGCACTGGCTTTTTAATGTATACTAAAAGGATCGGTAGATGCTGTGTTTTTGAAAGACAAGGACATTGTATCAAAGAGGCTGTGTTAAATCAATAAATTGTTTGCTCATCCTAAGAGCACTGCATAAAGTCACAAGACTCTTAGAGGATGAAAGATGCAAGTAAATTGCAACAACAAATGATTAAGAGACAGATGGACTCCTGAAAAAAATAATATTAAAAGAACTGAATAGTTTGGATAAAAGGAGGTCATGCAAGGCAAACACTGTAAATAACAAGGATAAAATAAATTATTGAAGACTGTAAAAGGAAATATAATCCACTGTCACTGAATAATACTGAGTAGAGGAAAATTCAGTCAGAAAATCTGGAAAAAAAATGTTTCTTTTCTGATCCAATAGGCTGAAGAATAGCCTCCCAAAGGACATGATGGATACTGTATGGCCTGAAGAATTTTAAACTTAGAACCACAAAAATCATGAAGAATAGATGATAGTAGGGGTGGAAAATTAGTCTGGAAATAGATATGCTAACAGAATTT
Source organism: Piaya cayana (assembly GCA_013389865.1). Classification (NCBI taxonomy): domain Eukaryota; kingdom Metazoa; phylum Chordata; class Aves; order Cuculiformes; family Coccyzidae; genus Piaya; species Piaya cayana. Next base: position 12,396 of record WAAB01009682.1, on the reverse strand, counting down.
CATATTTCTCATTTCTCATTTTTATATATTTACTGCAGTAAAAGTGGGGAAGATTATATATGTATGTTTTGTTGCTATTTGGTGTATGCATTGAGGAGAACTTCCTTAACGTGCCAGCAAAATATTCAACAATAAATTATGTTTTCCTCAGAAACATTTGAATTGTACTGACATTGTTTCAAATGTTTTGAAGTTGGAGGTTGATCACAAATATTTTGAAGTTCAGCCTGACTATCTTTGAAAAGTTAATGATTCATTTTCCTTGACTGGACAATCACTTGAAATGTAAGTACTAATACGTGGGGATTTAAATTTCTTTATTTTGACAAAATGTATGCATGCAACTTTGAAATTTGCCTTTTAAGTTCATATCACTTGAATGTGAATACACAAGAGACTTGCACTTAATCTTACTAGAAAAGAGCTGATTAAGTGTATTTATTCACAGAAACCTTCTTGCAGTGTTTGCAATGCTCTACTTTAATTATACAGCAGTCCTATTCCTACAGAACAATAAAGATAGCTGCAATTTTTCAATAGAAGGACAATGAACCAGGATGTTCAGCATTGATTTTGGGGAAGATTCTAGAGTAGGACCTATGCTCAGAAAAGCATTTAAATCCATGTTTTTTCAAGGCAGCAAAAATGAAATATTTTCTTAAAATGAGAGATACTTTTAATTGCCACCTGAAAAATGGACTTAGGCTTATAAATTGTTACATGTGGGCACATGGGCCCTATGAATGCTTGATCCCACCATCATTCCCTAATAGAACAATTATATAATTATATTTAATAATACAATGACAGTGATATTCTCTTAAAATCTTTTTTTTTTATGGGAAAGCCACTTCAGGAAAATGCATCTCCTGAGGAAGAAGAACAAGAGTTTTTCACTGTAGACTTTGCACAAAATGTTTGGGAGGATGGTGGCAGGGGGTAATATCACACAGTAAAACTTCTCATTTTCATGACCACAGAGATGTTCCCTGTAATTTCTCATCTATATCCCACAGTTCGAAATAACCCAGACACTTTGCTGAACAGTGTCACATGCCCACACTGGATGACAGCACACTCAACAATAAAGGAAAAAAGATAAGGGAACAGTTTTTATAAGAATTCCAAAGGTATAGTAGGCTGTACATCAGCTAAAATGGGATGGAATGTCTGATGCTGGTCATTTAAAGTAAAGAGAGTTTAAAGGGTAAGATTAAAATCTTGTTTAAAAGAATTATTTTCTCAGCTTTGGCCTTGAGTACATTTTCCAGTTGTCACCCGTAAGGTTATTATATACCACATGCTTAAATTGTTTCACTGTTTTGGGATCATATGTTTAATTTTAAGTGTAAAGTATTTTACTAGGTGTAATATAGAAAAGACTTGTCAGCATTAGCCTCCCTGTTCCCTAAATTAGCTTTTTAAAGTATTCTTTAACTTTCTACCTTCTGTTCTCATTTGCCTTAGGTGAAGTCAGAATTACTCCAGTGCCTTTTACAGAATTACTCCTGATTTCCATCAGTGAAACTAGAGGAAATATTTGATCCTTAAGATTCAACTATTTTTTTCATATGAAGAACGGGGTCTACTAACTCTGCAACACTAAGGCAGAAGAGAAATAATTTATACTATAAGTAGTAACAATAACTCAAAGATGAGGTCTATATAGTTCTATTTGCTATAAAGATCTTTCACTAAGAGTACCTCAAACACTACAGACTTAGATAAAGTACCTCTTCATCATTGCTCGGACAGGTAAGCAGAAAGATGGAAAACTGACACTAAATGGCCTGCTTTTCTTTTCTTTCTTCAGGTGAAAGCCCACAGTTAAGTCAATGAGGAACAGGACTCCATATCATCTCTAAAAATCAGCCCACACATTTAAATATCTAATTTATATTGTTTAAAAATCAGGGATACGTGACTTGCTTAGGGACATAGGAAGGATGAAAACCCCAGGCAAGGAAGTTTCATTTTGGGTATACACTAATTAGCTCTGTGTAAACTGTTGTATCTAAAGAGCCTTGAGCATCACAGCTCATGTTATTCCAGGTCTGCATATAGTACAATCTTTTCAGCATGACCCTCCATGCAGACAAAATCAGTCCAGCTGTTGTAATTGATTCACCTGTGGCTGATAACACCAGCAGGGCTGCACTGTGTTTGAGAATCATAGTATAATAGAATCATAGAATCACCAGGTTGGAAGAGACCCACAGGATCATCAAGTCCAACCATTCCTATCAAACACTAAATCATGCCCCTCAGGACCTTGTCCACTTGTGCCATAAACTCCTCCAGGGAAGACAAATCAACCACCTCCCTGGGCAG
>WAAB01009680.1:0-52829 GCA_013389865.1 Piaya cayana | reverse complement strand
TTATTCTAATTATTTAATAATGGATAAGAACAAAGCTTAGAAAACAAGGTAATACCTTCATACACATATAGGTGGTTATACCAGCTCTAAGCAACCTAGTTCTCATTTAGAAGCCACTGACCTCAATCTAAGCATGGTTTGAGATCTGTTACTGTGAATTAAAATTACTCTTCTAGTCAGACTGGGCCTTGGGTCTAACTTGAGAGGAACAAGTGGCTGGAACATAAGGAACAAGAGGAAATATTAGAAGTGAACAGGTGAGAAGGGTGATAGTTCCAGTAAATCACAAGTTTGGGCAGGTAGTTCTTGCTGATGAGAGGATTTAGCAGGAGGTAAGAGCCATATGTGCCATCAGACTAATAACACTATAGAATTCATTATGTTTTTGGACCAGGCACCTCTTTCTTTCTTAGTAAATGAGATTTCCTAATATAATCTTTGATAGATAACAAGCATGAGTAGCACAAATACTTTATACATTTCCTTGTACTCTTAATATTTTTTGTAATACCATACAGATATAGATTAGACTTAGAGATTTATAGACAGATACAGATATAAATGGACACATAATCTCTGCCTATAGAGGTATAATGTATAATCTGTAGTAACCATGTTACATGAAACAAAGCTTTGCTAGTGTGACATTTCAAAAGCTTTGGTGTTCTTTCTGTAACCCAATTGCCTACAATTTATTTGTACAAGCTTCTGCAGAAAAATACTCTGCTTTCTATCAGACTGAACTTCCACTTCGTCTGAGATGCTGCAGATCTTTAAACTTTATAAAACAACACTGCACACTGGGCCATAAAAGCAAAAAGGGTAATGACCACAAGAACGCAGTGACAGAAGGAAAGGTCGCCATTCGTAGGGCCAATGGGATTTGCCTCAGAGCACTAAGAGGTCTGCTGGTCATGGTTTGAAAGGGGTAATTCATTAAGAATATTTCCAAAGACTGTGATATGATTCTGCCAACAGTCAAGTATGAATTAGGATTCTGCTTACTTTAATCAATACAAAGCTCTTGTCACATATTGGTAGATACTGAGAGAACTGGAGGTATAAACTGTGTATTTACCATGTCTTTAAATCTTCTCTGGGCATCCACTGGGAGCTGTGGTTAGAGATCACGGCCCCTTGCTGAGAGCTGTTGTGGCTCTCCTTACTCTTCCTAGCTACCTGTCTGATTGATTTTGCAGTTGAGTTGATAGAGGACACAGATTTAGAGGGTGAGAGGTTAATAGATGCACAAGGATTTTTTTAACTGAGAAAAGTACGGTGTTGATTTCCAAATATTCTGACTCTGTATAACTGTTACAGAGCATCTTGATTTATACAAGCTTTTTGACAGATGGCATTGTTAGTCTAGGACTTACTGTGCTATGTGAACTGCATCATGGAATCACTTGTTAAGGATGTGAAAGAGGTAGTGTTATGTTAACGCATTCTATCAAGCAATTTAATATTAATTAAAATTGTTATTGTTTCACAGTATTAAATTTTAATTAGAGTACATAGATCTCCTTCTTGACTACCGTAAAGTTAAATAATTAAATAATTATATTTTAATTCCAAATATTAACTGCCATGTCACTGTATTTTCATTAACTTTGGCAAGCTTTGAAACACACTGTAGAATTATACCAAAAATCTATAATGAAATGTAAACATAACAGTCTTCATGTTAGAGTTAATTCCTCTCATGTTCTTTGTATTTTAAGCCTGCCTTTGTAATCTATCCTATTCAATTATTTATAAGTTCATAATCAGGGTTACCTATCTCTTGTGATGTTTTAAATCACCCAGGAAATTGTCCATTGTTTAACAATTAACCAAGCTGATTTCTACTTCTAGCAATAGACATTTAAGACCTCTGAAGTAATATTTGCCTCTAAGCTTTTAAAAACTTGTATAGCGAGTGCTTTAGCTACCAGCACAATCAGATTTCATCCAGATAGCTAGACAAAAGTGAAGAAATCACTTTCTTTCACAGGTGTTTAAAAAAAAGCAAGGTATTTCTTAGCCTTAAGGGCTTGTCACTGTAAATCTACTCTAAAAATGAAATAATGTTTCATTCAAAACAGAGGATTTATCAACAAACACATGAAAATTTTCTGAAAGCTTCCAAATGTGGCAACTTGGCAAAGCAACACATTTTGGCATTTTATTCTCTTTATACATATGTTTCACTCACTTAAATGTCATTGACAATTAGGATGCACAATTATCAGGAGAGTCTACCGCTTTAGGACTGGATTTGTCATCCTTTATCTAGCAAGTGGTCCCATTGAAGTTAGTGGGTGTAATTCTGATTCTGAAATAGTTAAGAGGAGTCAGTAAGCTCACATTTTCAATGTGGACTGTGGGATTACATTACCAACACTCTTTCCTAAGAAAAGAAAGCATTTTAGTTATCCGATGTTGTAGCTCCATCTTGATTTCTCAAGTTTATTTACCTAAATTCCTTTGGAGTTTCACTTGGACAGTCCTGTATTTCTTTTTGCTGTTCTATTAGCCCAAGTAGTTTTTACCATCACCTCTGAGAACTCACTGATTGCTCGGGCTTATATTCAATTGTAAAAGGGGGAAAAAAGAGAACAATGGGTTTCTTTCCCCACCCGCCTCCCCCTCTAAGCATATAACATTTTAATTAACCCCAAACCAGAAATGTTGCAATTTGCGACTGACACGCATGCTTTCTGCTACTAAAAAGCAGAAGGAATTTGTCTTAAGCATGAAAATGTAAATACTAAAGTACTCAAAAAATTATCTCCTTAAGAAATAATTTTGCCAACTTTTTTCATGCACAGAGATACTTCAGCTCCCCATACATAAATAGACAAGCTTGTTCAAAGCCAGACGGTATAGTAATACCTCTCAACCTGACCGCACACATCACTCAGTAGCATACAGGCTGTTAGCAGCTACTGAAGACCAATCTGCTGCTTTGTCCTTTAAACTATATGAAATACTAATGCAGCATGGGAACCTTGCATTTAGGAAGTGCTTAAATGAAAAAATAGGATGTTTCTGACTTTCCTTCCAACAGCAGTAAAGAAATGTATGTCTGCGTATGACTCACAGATTCATGGAATCACTTGATTGGAAAAGACCTTTGAGATCATCAAGTCCAACCATACCTGTCCACTACTAAACCACACCCCATAGCATTTCATCTACCCCTCTTCTGAATACCTGCAGGGATGTTGACTCAATCACCTCCTTAGGCAGTCTGTTCCAGTGCTTCATAACCCTTTTGGCAAAGAAATCTTTCCTAATGTCTAATCTGAATCTTCCTTGGCACAACTGGAGACCATTTCCTCTCGACTTGTATAGATATTGGGCTTTATTCGTAGTTGTGAATGTGAGTCCAGCGTGCTGTTTTAAAATCTCTCAGAAAACTTAATAATCTGGCCCAAATGCATCCACTTTTGTTTATCAGTCCCCTCAAATATTTATAATGAAAGTTCTTATAAATCTGTGTTAGTATTATCCTTTTTATTCTGGACAATAACACAGCACGTATAAAACTGAGTGTACAAGAGTTTTTACTCGCACTGATTTTTAAGCAATGAAATATTCTAATTTTTTCAATATCGTTGATCCATCCATTTTAATACACTGAGTAAAGGAATGCTTTATTTTTCCCTCTCTGCGGCAAACAGGGAAATGGAAATGATAAGTCACTTTTTGCTACTGGGTTATCAAGAAAAAAATACTGAACAGTTACTACAAATGAGGCAATATTGCTTATTCTAGTCAGTGTACATGTACAAACTATTTTAAATTTTCTCTCTAAATATTTTATCCAAGGCCAAGTAAAAGTATTTTTTTCACAATACAATAGTGTTATGATCCAATAGTGTTATGATCACTGGTGATCCCTCCCTCTGACAGCTCACATCTAAACTGGTTAGACTAAACTGCTATTCAGGCTTATCATTATTTATACAGCATAATGTTTTCAGGTAAACAGTAAGTTTAATATTTTCCACATTTTGGATTCTTCTCCTTACACAATGTAAAGCTGACCTAATTGCCAGAAAGCACTGATTGCCTTTATTTATGGTACTTCAAGGGTAAGTAGACATCAGAAACAAAAATGTTAAGAATCTAGTTGATTTGATATCACAATACATATGTTGTATGAAGGTAGCCTCAACACTGCAATGCTTCAGTTCTGTCCTTTGGCAACCCCAGAGTGAATAGTTCCTGGAATCAAGAGGAGGAACTCCACATAGTAACACAAAACCCACGGTAGCACAGTGCTTTGTAAAAACATGGATAAAAATATCCCTATAAGGTGATACATTGGTACTTTCTGATTTGTAGAATGGTAATATTGGTGAAACTCTTCCAAACTGACAGAAGCAACTCTGACTTTAAGCTCCTTCTCCTTCAGATGTTACTGTAGGTAGTATGTGACCTTTCAGGATATTTATGATGTGAACTGAACTGCCTTTAAAATTATAATCCTTTAACTGTCAGCATATCCTTGCAAAGTTCAATAGATTCATAAATAATGGAAGTTAATATTCCACTACAATACTTATGTAAATTATAAAGGCTAGGAATAAAAACACAATATTTTTTCCTTTAGTATTACTTTAGGTTTAGAAGCAAAAAAAATCCAAGAGTCATATTCAGAAGAAAATTTGTACTCCTGATACTGATAACTTATCTTTTTCTTTTAAGAGAGTTCATTCTTGCATTTTCCAGTGTGCTGATTTAGTCCTTTTGGCACTTACTCAGATTCAAAAGTAAAATAAAGCCTTGATGCTGCAGTAACATTTCCAGCCTCCTCTTTATCTCCATTGTATTGCAAATATTTATCCTTTGCTCTCATGCAGCCTCCCACTCAGAACAGTCTGCCAATCTTTTTAAAAGCTTAGGTCAGGAGATTCCTCTTAGCACAGCAAAGCTTTCTTGGAAACATAGGAAAGGTCATACAACAATAAGAGTAGCATCAACATTTTGGCTACGGGCCTTCATACCTAAATGGTTATGACTACTGCTAGCATAATCATTGGTTCAGTAATAGATGCTTACCGTGAGGGCTGTAATTTAACCTTCCAAACCCAGTGGTGATTTTTTCTAGGGGAGCTTTGTCTCAAGTAGGATTCAAAAAAGGTATTATTTGCATATATTAGTGTGTATGTATTAACACGCTAGTTTTATCGTTTCTTTACAGAGGGGGGAACTGAGGTCCACTGACATTAAGGGTCCCTACCAAAAGAAGGACTTGGTTATCCAGAAGTAAAGGTCTATAACTTTTAAGCACCTGACCCTCCCTAAATGTTACAGGCACACCAATTGCAATATGTTGCATAGAGAACATGAGGCATTTCATAACAATATTTAGAGTAATTTTTATGCAAAAAAGATTAGCAGCATGTCTAAACCCAGCACACTTAACAAGCCACAAGCTAGTGTCAAGCAGTGGGAAAACAATAGTCATCAGTCTTCGCTCTTGGAGATGCTAGTAAGTAGATTCTTTCCTTTCAAGGACTAGTTTTTTCTTTTTCCTTTTCTTTTTTTTTTTTCCCCTTCTGAAACACTGCCTGAAGAGGCAGTTTTGATCCACTTGTCAGATTCTACTGTGGATTTTCAAGAGAGGCTTCACTCCACAGCTCTCATCTGTAGTCTTCCCATAGTTCAAGAAGAAAGAGAGTGGAAAAGGAAGCAGATATGTCTGCCAGCATATGCATCCTATTGTACAATAGAAGACTAAGACAGAAGGAAAACTTTGTCACTGGAGGTGTCACCTGAGAAAAGGCTACACACAGCCATTGCCCAGCCAGAACTGGGCAAGTTGTATTCATCCATACTTAGCCCTGCCCACTTTACTCCTCTGTCCTTTTACTCATGAGGGAGCAGTAGCTGGGATTTATCCACCCCAGACGCAGGTATTTGGAAGTCGGCAAAGGTTTGATTAGGAAACATGTATATGTCAAGACGGTTTTAGACTTCGCTTGTCATAACAGAGTCTTCCTGCACTGCCAAAAATTGCGAGCCATCAAGTCGCACTGGCAACATGACTTCTTTATAAACTCTCAAATACGTTGAGAACAGTTCAGTCATTTACAATTGCCATAGTATCTTAAATATTGGGAACTCATGTCCTCTTCTGTTGTTAGTAAAAGAAGTTGTGAGCTCAAGCAAAAGAAAGCAAGTTCCGAAAGAAAATAAATGAACATAACTGGATGTAGACTGAGCTTTCATGGACTGTTTATCAGAGGGCAACTGTATTTAGACTACTTCACCCATGGTTATAACTAGCCTTGGTTTGTGGACGGACCAGTGAGCTTTCAGGGTGTCTAAAAACTTGAGGAATCATCTTTTAAGGACTAGCTAAACACATAGGATTTTTAGCTTTTCATTTTAAAACACACACCATAGACAGTATTAACCAAGCTTAGAGTAGGCTTGAGCATCACTCACAAATGCTTTTAGACAATGACTTCGTTGCTCAGTTACATTCTCAGACAGTGCCTATTTCAGACAAATCGCATTTCAAAAACCAGTCATTTCCTATACTGGCCTCAATCAAATGCAATTTAAAAAATTCTTTAGGCTTTAAATATCCAATTTTATAAACAGTGAAAATCTCTTCTCCTTTTGACCTTGCACACTATTCAGACAGGGACAAGATTTCCTGCTTGAAGATTCTCCAGGAATTGCCATAACTTTTCACCCCACAAAGTTTAACTAGTACCTGTTTAGTGTATTTTAAAGAAATTTACTGCTTTCTGAATTTAGTCATGAATCTGGAGCCTGCTCCATGAGGACATCTATTTAAAAATCAAAGTTTTAACATTTGTAAAATAACCCAAGACTGGCAAAAAAGAAAAAAGTGCAACTAAATATATCTTCCAAAATGAACAATAACCCTGGTTAGCCCTGCAGTATCTTAACATACAGCATTAAAACTAGTAGGTCTTTGCTTCATGCAGGGGATTTCCATCTCAGTCTCAAAGCTCACATTTGAGAATATTTACTAGTCAAAGAGGTATTAAAAAAAAAAACCAACCTGCAATGATAATTATATGTCCATAAGGAACATACGCAAAAAAAAGAGAAGAATACAAAATATTATGAGTCTTTATTCTAAAAAGAGTATAATTCTTTTCTTTCTTTTTACTAAACATTTTACTTCTTCGTTTATGTACTAGTCACTGCTTCATGTTCACTAAGGGCAGAAAACCAAAGGGTACAAACAGAATTTTAAAAAGCTATTGAACTTCTATTAATCTAGAATTTTTGGCTATATTTCATGTCACTACATTTACTAAGAACTGTGTCAAAATAGAGCTTTCCATTTTCTGTCCCTGATGTCTTCCAGCAGTTCAGGAAGGAATATTTTAATTCCAATTTTTTGGGTGTTCGTGTCATATTTTGTGCTTGCCCACTTTGAATATCTAGCTTTATGGATACATCTGCACTGCTGCGTGTAATGCCCCAGGAATGCTGCCAAAGCCAGAATTGGTACCTGGCCACAGTAGATGAGATCTAGAGTTCTCCCAGGTCCAGCTCTGGAGAGGTTTTCCTATAACTATTAGGGAAAACCTCGACATATACAACACTTCAGCAATATCCAAAATACAAAGAAGTCGCATGCAGTGACCTCAAGCTGTCCCATCTACCCTCTGAACTGGGATTTTCTTTGTAAAAGGGCCCTAGCAGCACCTGCCACAAAGACAGATGAGATTCCTGAGTCCTGGGAAAGACAAGTTTCAAGGCAAGCCTCCCAGAAGCACTTTGGCAGGGCTAGTATAGACGTATGAACAGTGTCATAAGTTCAAACCATTCCACAATATAGCATGTAAGCGCTTGCCAAAATTTTTCTATACGCTTTGTATAATGCTGCCTGCCTCTATTGAGTCTTGCGAGAGTTAGTGATTGTAAAGCTCTTTGGACCTTTAGAAACTTAAAAAGCTTTCAGAAACTTAGAGAAAACTTAAAATCTTAACTCACTTTTTGAAGGGTGTCTGGATGCATGCATCTCTTGAAGCAGATGTACTGGAACTAATACATAATGACTGACTGACATTCAGCCCGTGACTCTTCAATGTTAGTTAACCTAGATTCCCTAAGCCTTTGATTTCACCTAACTCGGGGCATAATTGCATGAATTCTGTAAGCTTTTATTTTGCTTTTAACAATGGTTGGTGATATTTCTATTTGTCCTTCTGATGTGGCCACAGAGTGTTTTATTTGCAAGTTCATTGTACAATAAAAAGATCTGTCAGTCTACCTCACACTTTCTTCCATTGGCTTCAGGATACTTTTTTTCTTTTCAGATTTGCTGTTTTATTAACATAATCAATTTTCTGATTTGATTCACCAAACTATTTGCAGCTAAAGCCTAAACTGAAGTAGAGGCATTGTAAAAAGATAAGTAGTATGAACAATTCCGAATGAATGACATTTTGTGGGTTAAGTTGGTATCTTATACACATTGCACTAATTTTTCAAATCCAAACAGCATGAGCACTTCGTTAGGATTTTCTTATGTTTTACTTAGATTATCTTTAGGTATACAAGAAAGACAAAGAACAATCAAGACCACAAAAAAAAAAAAGAAAATTCAATAACTGGACATGGTAGCTTTTCTCAATTTCTCGAACTATTTTTTTTTCCTTTCTTCCTCTGGAGAAGTATTAATCAAGAGTTCATTTTTGCTGACAGTTTAAAAAAGACAGTGTCCCCTACCACTTGCTGCTGTGCTTTAATACAAGAAGGAGAGCCTGTTCCTTTTGTTCTTCACTACATTCATTCTGCATTATTTTCAGATTAATTTGAACTGCTGTAAGACTCTGACGCAAGCAGCAGAAATGCTCTCTCAATGTGGGCACTGAATATATTTTAGTTAGAACCCACCCTCTATGGCCCTAGTTGTCCCACAGTAACTGACCTGTGGTTTATGTTCTTCTATGAGTTAATCTGAGGGGAGATATTCAATATGGTCATTCTCCAAAATCCTGCAGCTCCAGAATACGCATCTGTTCATAGATAACAGTTGTGGTGACCTAGATGCTCACCTGTTCATTTTTGCTATTTGTAATCCCACATGGTATATCAAAATCTGCTCTGCAAAATGAAAAGTCAGGTTCAAAAGTTGCTTTGATGTGAAGAGAAAAGGCCTGGTTCTTTTTTTTTTGATAAGTTTAATGTGAGTCTGTTAAAGACTGCAGTTGAATTCCACACAATGAGCTGTCTTAATTTCACACCCACTTTATATCTTTTACTTTTCCTTAGTGTCACAATTTATATTACATTTGGGTAAACAGTACAAATCAAATAAACAACTGCCACAGTACTACCCTCAAGAAATAACTTCCTTCTAGAAACAACTTTCAAGTTTGCATTAATTTTATGAAATTATTTATTCTTAAACCCACATATTTAAATATAATTATCTGCTGTGAACCTCACAGCACAATCAACATTAGTCACCAAGAGCTGCTTTAGTTTGGAATGAATAAGTTGCAGAAATTGTTATTTTGAGTGAAGGCAAAGATGACTTAATTCACTTAAACCATTTCAAATAAAGGAGAAATTCTTTATCTTGCACAATCTTATGTTACAAAAAGAAACAGATTAGTTTCTCAGCAGATTGACAGATCATCTGATAATATTTAGAGAAACAGAGTTAGAGGTAGGGTCTAATCCTCATGTACTATGATTGACTCAAGACTAGGGCAACATGATTTCAAACCAGTGCTATGACTATGACATGCTTATTACTCCCCATTACTTACTAACCCTTGAAATGAATAGACAGTCTGCACTACAGCCACTCAGCCACCATTTCACAGCCACAGTTCCTTGGTCAGGAGTCCAAAATTACTTTGTCCAGCAAAAGGGCTGACCTAACACATTTCCTTTAAAATGTAAGGCGTTTTCTGTGCTCTGTGTGGAATCCTTCACCTTACACTGCCTTTGCACTGTGATTATACTTGCACTATGATTATACTTGCCTTAAAAAGCTGACTTACCAAGCATCTTTCCTATGTAGGCAAATATATATTTTTGTAAATAGAAGGGATAAAAGTTATACCGATGAGAGAAAAGTAGGTTAAAGATACAAGAAAAGATAATGGAAAAACTAAAAATTTTCATTAGAGTATAATAATCACATATGCAAAGTGTATTGTTCAGCAAGGGTAGCAACAGGTACCATTAGCAGATCTGGACTTGCTAATAATTTGTGAATAAAAAGAAGTAATTCTGCAAAAATATAGGAGAATACAGTCTCAGGGAGGGGGAAGCTGTTGATATGTAACCAATTCATTTGGACTTTCTGTAACACACTTGACTCAGAAAGACAGAGACCATTTAGGATGTTCCTATGGAGTTTACATGGAAGTCCCACAAAGCAGAGAATCTGCTCTATACATTTAGGGGATTTTCCAACTATGCTTCTTTAAGCAAAATCAAGAGAACAGAAAAAAATGTACTTATCAGGAAAACAAGCTACAGGCATACGCAAAACCAAACAAGCTGTCACAAAGTTTGAACTCTGCCTTTCTTCTTCACTTAACAAGGGTCACACGCTTTCTGTGAAGCACAGATTTTGAGTGCTTGAAAACTACAGTCAAAGCAAGCCTACCCTTGTAAAATCAGATGACTTGCGTGTTTAGTGCTGGTTGGGAAATCCAAAGTTTCTGCTCAGAATGCCTATACATTTATGTGAATAGAATTTTGGTTTTGTCACCTCAGATTGTAATTTGGGGCTGATTTTTTCCTTCCTTTCCAAAAAAAAGGCTAGATCTTTTTGTTTGTTTTTAAATTAACAGCAAGCCAAGAGAGACTGTGAGCAAATTCCAGACGGATTCTCCAGTTTCAGTAACTCAGTGCCATCCAGACTATGAAATGAAAAGATGCGACTCTTAAAGCTGCTGTATAACACGTCTTCAAACAAAAGAATGTTTTGGAGTAGCTGAAAATGCTAATTTTTTTTTAGTTTAATCAAAACAAATAATAAAGAAGAATAAGATTTCTACCTGATGTCACAGGGTCTATTTTCCAGTCTGTTAAGGAACAAAAGCAAATGTGAGCATAAAAATCACTGTTTTCTGCACAGCCATACACTCCAAAAATCAAAGAAAATACTGCCAATAAAGGGGGAGAAATCATGATAGCCACAAGCAACTCAGGTTTAAACCTCGGTGTGCCACTGGAAGGCAGGTCATTAGTAGATGACAGCATAATCTAATGCATTTCCTTTCTCAATATAATTGTCAACACAATTCCCCCAAAATGTCTACACATAGTAAAAGTTCCTGTATGACTGCTATGTGGAAAGGACATTGCAGACTGTGAAATGTGACTAAACATTTTTATGAATACCAGTGATGTTTCATCCTGACTGTCTGGTACATTTTAAGCAGTACCTGTCTTAGAGAATAACTGCTATAAAGGACAATGATGCAATTAAAGCTAAATTGAGATCAGATGACTGGTACTTTTTTCCTTTTTCTTTTTGCTGAGCTATACAATAGCTTATAAACATTCAATCTTGATAAAATACCTGAATGAAAGAGATGACTAAGAGTGTGCTGCCTCTTAGATAACAAAAAAGACTTGTTATGACATGACTGAACGTTTTTTTTCACTGACAACCTTAGAGAATCTATTGCAAAATCTAGAAAGACCATGAGTGAATTGTATTACTACTTAGAATAAAGTTAACTTATTTTTCTACATGTCTTAGAAAACTAGTTACTGCCACTGTCAACCTGAGCAGAAGAGTGCATTACAGCCTGGTTCCAGTGGCTAAGTAGGAAAATGTGTTTTTCTTTCATAGGAGAGAAGACTTGATTATTTTAAAGACTTGATTATTTCTCAGAAGGTAAGTACCTGAATTACAGACCTGTCGTGCTCTAGAAGCAGAACAACTCAGTGTTTCACAAACAAGTTTAACTTTTACTGGCTGGCAATAGAGTTACATCAACGAGCAGCTGAGCTGCCTAGACTGGTTAGATGTCTCATGTTGACACAGCCTACCCCCTTCTGCTACAGAAAACTCACTTATGCCAAGGACAGACAAGATTATGTTTTAGCATCTAGTGCCATTAGCCTGAAATGGCACTTGTTTTCCGGTCAGAAAAAATGACAGTATCTTAAGCTTGAAAGGAAAAAGAGTTTTGAACTGCTTTATAGTGTTGAGAGCTTTTACCACATTTGGATATGTGTTTAAAAAGGCATGTGTTTAAAAAGGTATGAGACAGCAGTACCTCATGTGGATGCATCAGTTAGTTAACGTTATTACTTCTGTCTTGCATTTAAAGTTCTGAGGGAAAGGGAAAGACTTGGTTGTGACTCACAAGCAAAGATATTTACTGATTAAATTTTTTTTTTAATAAAAAATTGTCAGAATTCTTCCTACCCCTAACATTAATATAGGATGAAGTGCCTTGGTACTGCCATTAGTTGATTATTGTATGCAATTTGATTAGACAAGGGCCTGCACTGAGAAATCTATTATCTTGTGTTGTATCAAGTAACTTGCATCAGCAAAATTAGAACACAGATTTATGTATGACTAGTGAATTGATCACCTATATTGCTTATGGATGCTAACTACAACAGATGGTGCTAAAACACTCCAGACTCTACTGAAAATGGTCACCCAGGCCATTTTTATTTTGCTTTCTGTGATACCTAAGTTTTTTGTAATGCAGCCAGTCAATTTTGTAGCACTGTGAGCAGCAGTCACAAAGACAACAGGGAACGTGATGTTGGCAACTGGTTGACTGAGAGAGGAGATGGAAAGAAGAGGAAAAATGTATTTAAGCTTAATTAAAAGTCATTTACACTACGAAGTCAAGAATTTCAAAGTCAATTCAACTGTCATTCATTTGCAAATCCTAGGGATTTTTTTCTTCTGACCTAGTAGGTGGCATTTTAACTCCCAGAATAGCATTCATTGCAAGACAAAGACATTGAAGTGTAACCTGACAGGAATGAGTCAGTAGCTACACAATTACAATTGGCTACCAGAGGCAATGTGACAGAAGTAAAAAAACGATCGGAGAAGCAAACCACAATTTTTCAAACCGTCTGAAAATATTAACGGCTTTATATTATATAGGGATTCTTCATGTCACATGTCTCTTCTTTGTAAAAAGATGTGTGGCATAGCCACATCTCAGCCTTTGCAGTGAGTCTGTGTAATGACATGTGCTTACCATGAACGTACCAATAAATCATCTAAAAGGCCCTGGAGAAGGAGGTGGAGATGAGAGGCAGTCATGGATTCAGCAAGCTAAAAACAAAGGAGTTAAAACTTTTCAACTTTCACAGAGGCAGACTTATAAGTAACGATTTGCACAACCCTATGTCAGAAAGGAAATCACTGATCAGTAGTCCAGAGGGTTGGTAAGTCTTCTTCAGACAAGTGCCAGGAATAGCCACATTTAAACCTGAAATTCAAACTCCAAAGATATTCCAGTACAGCATGAAAGAAGTCTTCCAGAATGCACAGTCTCTGGGTAGTGTTAGACTCCAGTTTTAAAGGCTGGAGAGCCTCCCAGGTATTCTGCCTAGCAGACACTGGGCAATTAGAAAGGTATCCAATTATCAAGCAAACCTAGGATTGCACTTATGTTTGCTCTGCTTGTTTACCTACTTTTAGTAGTCTGGCTGATATCCTGGCATGAAACCTTGCTCAATAAATGCAAATGTGTGGGTTTTGTGTAATTGTAAGCGGGGAGTTATTCTACCTACTACCCATGCCATTTTGAGTACAAACTGCAGTGAGGTGCAAGAGGTTACCCAGGTTACTCCACCTCCATAAAGGCAGCAAGCTGAAACAAAGTCAAATATATGGGGAATTTTGTAGGTTCTGTGTTCGTAGAACTATCGCAGACTTAAGCTGGTAGTACCTCTGCCAAGATGCCTAGGGCCAATGTGAGGGCTGGTACACAAACATTGAGTGTTAGGGATATTTCCTCTCTGGCAAACAGAAGCAGGAGCAACAAGCAGAGGAGTAATTTTGTCCTCCTGCTTTGAGCAAGTCCAAACAAAACTCCCAATTTGTTGAGCGCAGAAAGTGAAACTGAAATGTAGTTCCACTCTTCTCCGGTGAAATACATATTATCTTCACTGTATTTCCTTACGCAAACATCATTCCTTGAAATCAAGCCAGTGGAGAACAGAGCAACACTTGTGTCTTAGCCTCCAGTTCTCTAGCCAGCATAAGGCAGAAAGTTTTGGTAGTCTTCCAGAACATAAAACGCAATGTGGTGTTCAGTAGTATGTGTGCTAATAGGCAAAAAATGAGTAGAAACTCACGTAACCTCATGCTGCAACAACAGCTCTCCAGAGCGGTTCGCTGAGGGTTAGTGTGCCAGGTGCAAGTATTGAACAGGAACAACTGGGTGGAATGTTTGGTCTACTTGGAGAGCAGGAGCACACTACATTTGCACTAACCCTAATTAAAAGACTTGGAGGTGCTACGTATCAGTGACAAAACTGTTGACACAGTTGGTTTTATATAATCAGACTGACACTCTCTATTTTACACAAAAATAACTCTCTGTACAGCGGGCTACCTGGAAAAGGGGCATGGAAAGACAAGCTGGAAAAAAAAGGAGGTGCAGTTAAGGGGCACAATTTTCTTTCTTTTGTCACTTAGTGTTATTTTACATTTCAGCACCAGTCATGGGTGACTAGGTTACACAAGGAGCTCTCAGAATAATGCAATAAATTATTAACTCACCTGCAGTGATAGATGGTAATTTTGCATTTGTTTGTGGTAAATATTAGTGGTGGATAATGAAAAAGAAGCTTACTATGAACAAATGGCAGTAGAAGGTTTTCAGCATACTCGTGTATGAAACGAAAGTTACAACAGTTTTAAGTGGACAGTTAGGAGATTGAAGGAAAGGCAAAAATCCCCAAATGTGTATACTTGGACTTTCAGTTTAAATGGGAATATTGTCTGGCTGCAAACTGCAGGAGAATGAACTCTTTGTCTTATTTATTAGCATGATGTTTTCAATTTTTTTTAATGTTTGTTTTCCTATTCAGTGTGGAATAAGAGCCTTAAATTATGATATTAAACCTTTGAAATGGCCTTGAATGCACTGGGATTCAACAGTGCACACAGGGCAAAAATGCATCTGCCAAACTTTCTATTTTTGCCTCTTTCAAGCTATTTTAATACCACTTCACTTGGGAAAGAAAACAGAGTCCCTTTTACTGCTAATAATAAATTATTCTGCTCTTTTGATCCTTATGTTTTGCTTTTTAATTACCTAAATGTCATGCAGGCCTAATAAATTGGATAAATGGTATCGACTGCACCTCTGTTTTTTGTAGTTAAACCATAGGTTTAATTAATCTGCATTGTATATATAAGAAGATAATCAGTTATTAAAATTGAAAGGAGGCAGGCAAAATTAAACTGAAGAATATTTCACCAAATGAGCCCATATCTAGCATATAGTCACAAGACTCCTGTATGGTTGTGTTTCAAAATGGTAAGTACTGGAAATTACTGGAGACTTGGAGGAAATGCTGGTTTCACATTTTACTGCCTTGCAAAGCAGGCAAATAAATGGTTTATCAAGCTTCCCAGGATTTTACCATTTATTTAAAACAAAATGACAACAAGAAAAAAAGAAAACAACCCACAACACTTGGAGCTATTATTACAAATGTATATATACTTAATTTTCTCAAACACCGTCTGAAATGGAACAAGAGAAGGGGAAGATATAGGCAGACATATTATTTTACCACTGCCTTTGCTGTCTCAATATCACATGATTGTGATAATGTGCAAAAAGATAGTGTTAGTCTGGTTGAGCCCTCGGCACTGCTGCTGGTATTACAGCTGATGCCCAGGGCCAGAGACAGAGAACCTAGCAGAGTCCCTCCTCCTCATACCTAAGGGAAAGGTGCTGCTGGGGTTATCTGGAGCTGAAACACTTCACCATGTGGAGTCATACAGAAGTTTCCTCTTTGGCGAGGTGGGCTTGGAGCTTCTGGACACCCCCAGCAACCTGCAGGGCTGGGATAAAGAGAAGAGGGTGGGCATCTGCTCCCAGTGCTCCTCCAAGGGTGGAGTACCCCAACCGAGCTAAGTATGCGTACACTGTGTTAAATGAGGCTAATGCTTTCCTGTCCCAGGGAGGGAGAGTGAAGATAAACATATTAAAGATGTTCACTTACTGCAGTGCTGGCAGCTATATAAGCCAAGGATGGCTGCATAGATTAAATGCCAAAAAGCCCTTCAGCAATGATTAGTCTGCGGCTGCACTGACTGCTGCTTCAGCTGTGATCATAATCACCTCCCTCCGACCGTGTACCACCTCTCGTCTGCTCTTCTGTTGTTTCTCATATTGGCTCAGCTATTGCTTTAGAAGGGTTTTACAATGAGCTCTTCAATGTGTTTGTACAGCACATACACAATAGGGTCCAGTCCCTGACTGAGACCTCCAGGCACTAGAAGAGTACAAATGGCAGTAGTAATTGCATGCATGTTGAGGACTCGAGCCTCTCACTGGAAAAAATGTGAATGATAGAAGGCAAAGAATGTCAAAGATTTGTTTCTGTTTTCTGTCTTTCTATCAAGTTTCTCTTTAATAGCAACATTTGCTTTGAGGAACATGAATATTAGTGTATAATTTTTGGTTTTCTTTTCACTCTCATGTTTTCTAATCCTCTAAAATAATCAGAAGGAACTGGGAAGTCTTTAATCTTTAACAGAAAAATGTTATAATTTCACGTATAATTTGAAAGGTGTATTTTCATAGCCAAACAGGATTCCTAACTTTCAGCCCGAGAGATTTGGTAGGACATAAAACAAAATATTTGCATTATTCTCATCTTTAAAATATGCAACAGTTCTGAGCAAAAACTTCCTTCTGGTCTTAAAGATTTCTAAAATAATATGGTGTGCTAGAAAAGGAATTTTTCTTCAGACTAATTTAAAAACTGTAATATTTTTTCTTCAGTTCAGAGACTATGTCTAGAATCCTTTTAAATATTAGCAAACTCTACATGCTGGAAGCATTGCATTTTCTAACTGAAAGTAAATGAAAAACAGCAGTAAAGGTCATATTTTCTTCAGGTTTTATTTAAGCAAATAGGTAAAAGGGAAAGGTGATTAGGACACTAAAGTTTTGTTTCAAACTTACTTTTCAGTTTCCTGACTCAAGTATAAACACACAGCCAATTGTAGACTCATTAATAATATGAAATGCTGCCTAAGGGTTTCCACTTCCCTTTGGAGGAACTGAATCCAGATTCAGGATACACACAGTAGCACCAGTTCCAGAGAGTAAACCCACTGAAAAACATATGTTGGAGGGGTGCTCTCGAGGTCCTTTATTTCCACTTCCCACTCAAAGCTGGGTCAACTTCTTGAAAGTAAGTCAGGTTGCTGGAGTCCTTGTGTAGCTGAATTTTGAAGGCCTCCAAGGATGGAGAATCCACAGCCTCTCTGGGTGCCTACTTCACTCCTACACCGTCTTCCTGGTGTATTCTCCATACACTTGAAAATTTAAGCCACTTTTTTGTTACGCAGCATAAATTTCAGCAGCCAGCTAGTACACAGGCATGCAAAACCAACATAATTAACAATTTAAACAGGTAAAGAAAGTTTTATAGAACATAACTACTTCCTTTTGTCGTATCACCAGTGGGTTTGGGTTTTTTTTCCTATAACATTGTCTTTTACATTTGGATTAAGTTATACATTAAGAAAAGGGAGAAAAAAGACTCAGCCACATTCATGCAATTCATATGTTTTATGATTTGTTTTTGTGATTAGTCTTTTGCTAACTCACCCAAAATAACTTGTTCTTGATCACTGTTGCAATCACATTTCCATTGTAAATATGAATGGAAGTACTGAAAGGGTAAGAGTCAGTAAGGCCTGAAGGGTAGCGCCTTGGGTCTAAGCATCAGAACAGCTGCATCATATTCCTGCCTCTCCTGCCTACTCCACTTGTGAAGTACGCTCAAGCTGTTTCATCTTTTCACTGTTTCCATTTTTTCTAGGCATGAGTCAGCAAAAAACATAGAGAAGACTTGCAAGATCTGTGACTTCTTTGAAATCTCTCTTAGGGAATTATTGTCTCTCTCCACTGCTCTCCACAATGCTTCTGCCAGTACCAGGAACGTCACTGAATTTCTGGAGGCTCTCCCCCAAAACTAATAATTAAAGAAAAAAATGAAGGGTTCAAAACAGATACTTCCAAAAATCATTTTTTATTTCATTAGTGCACACTGCACCCCTCCTACTTCAATTAGGACTTTTGCCGCATATATTAAAGTGCATTAATTATCATACTTTCGGATCCTGGCAGGCAGTTTGAAAATAATCATAAAGCCTTCAGAACTTTGGTTTCAGAGCATTAGTGCATTGTTCTCCAAGACTGCTGTATAACTATCAGGCTTGTGATGTTTGACAACAACAACAAAAAAGAGAGAAAGAGGGCATTTAAACCAGATTTTTTTTCTTCATTTGTTGTTCAAGCTTATTTTCATTGTCACTGTTCTGTGAAGCCAAGCAGCCAAACACCAAAACTTTGCCAATTACAAAATGCAGATATTGTGAAAGCTTAACTAGCTATATTAATTTCTTCACAATATACACCCATACAGATAAAATCAAGATGCTGGAAGGTATTGCTCTGTTGCTCTCCTAATTGATGTGCTAGAGATATTTAGAAAATAAATAAATCATGCTTCCTACACATGCCAGAATACTGTAAGAAGCTGGAGGAAAAGAAGGCACAGCAAATACAACATAAGATGAGCTTTCCTCCTGTGAGCCTGAAGAACTACAGAAAATTCCAGGCTTCTTAAAACCACAGCTGACACCCTCAAAGTGGTATTATTTAGTGATTTATATCTCCTACGGCCTGTCTGGCTGAATTCTTACACAATTAATTTCTATCTGTAGATTGCAGGTTATGTGTTATAAAAGGGAAGTCTATGAAAGGAGATCATGATAGCTGGGCTATGAAGAGAAGAAGGGTATCATAGGTAAAGCTAGTGATTGAAAGAAAAACTGAGATGCAAAGCTGTATTTTTTGACGGTTTTTGTTTGGTTTGAAGTTTTGGGGTTAAAAATGGCATACAGACATTTTGTCCAAATTCAGTACACAGAGGTTGCCATGAGAAGAATTGTTGTTCTCTTGCAGAATATCAGATACCTTTCTGCAGCTCTTTTGATTTCTCCCCAACAGCCCCTGTGATCATCCTCCTGGGAAGAAAGAGTGGAAAGCCTATAGCAAGGCTTGGTAACTAGTATGGACGAGACCAGAAAAGAGAGATAATGTTAGCAATATGCTCAGGAAAAAGGCCCTTAGCTAACTAACATCACTCTAAAGGAGGTGTATTGCCAGAAGGTGGGAAAATCCAGTAGGTGCTGTGCCTTCCAGCAGCTCTCCATGATTCCCAGTAGGCAGAGATGGAGGTCTTGTTTTTTCAAATCTAGACACACAGCTCTGGCTTTAGCCTTTCTCTGCAAGGATTTAAAGGCATCTCAATATTACTTCCTGTGGTTTTACAAAAAAAAGCTACAACCTGGCCATTAAATCAAAATTTAAATCACACATTTCATCCCATTATGACTGTCTTGGCTTCTAAGCTGCCTTTATTCCTTTCTAACCAATCAAGAGTGTGATCAATGAAGATACCATGGCGTGGGAATACAGAGAGGTTGTTATCTGTCTAGTGTTAAATAGATATGAGAATGTAGTGGTCTCTTGGAAGTAGCACCCTTGTTTATCTTAGAGTATAGACTGAGTCATCTGTGAGAGAAAGGGCTGCCCTATTTAGCTGAGTGAGGTTTTTGGAATGCAAAACTTCACAAACAAAAAAAAATCCCATAGACCATGATGACCTCAATTATTATAAACTTTAGAAAAGTCAGTTTTGAAAGGCATGCCACAGGATGTTATGTATATTTTGCACTGGAATCCTCATCTGGAACAGGTCTCAAGCCAACAGAAGTATTCTGAGTCTCTGGCTCATTATATCATATATATTACATATTTTCCTTCCAAAGACTTACAAATTACTTCACAAATTATATACACAGCTTGCTTAACCACTTAAGAGCAATTGCTGATGCAGACAAGATCAATCAATGGGAGAAGAAATATAGCTGGTGGAAAACTGAGATAGTCTCATGAGTGACTAAGGTTCAGTTTGCTATTCAAAGTAACACCGATCGGTTGCCACCTACAAAGCAGTTCTTGCTGCATGGTTTGATCAAATAAACAGTATAAAAATGACCAGAGAAAATGAGGATTGTAAATTTTAAAGTTCCTTTTGTATATAGCTGAAAAGGAGAAAACTTTACCCAAAAATTACTACAAGGTGTGTTATTTGGTTTTCAAGATTTTATGTGAAAATAAAACATAGCAACTAAATTGTATGACAATCTGTACATGTATCTCAGAATAGTTAATGTCTCAGTGGATCTTGCAGGACTGAAAGTGTCTGGGTATCCTAAGTGTGAAGCTTAGACGACTAAACTATCCCCTCTGGGAACTGAGTTAAAGTTGCAATTCCAATTCAGTTAAAAAACGTCTTACTGGTATGACAAGCTAGAGGAGTGTTGCCAGAGTCTAAGGAAGGTATTCCAAGTGTTTGTCAGGGACAGATGATGCAGTACATTGTTGTTTTTTCATGTTACAACATGACAAAGAATTGCTCTCTTCAGCCACTGGATACCACAGAAACAGTCAGACAATTCCTCAGCACTTGGTGTGTGACCAGGATGGCCATTGTGAGATGGCTGTAAGGTGACTCTACAGTGAGATACAGGACCTCTGAACCTGGGAAAACCAAAAGCTAAACCAGAATTCAGCAATCAGGATATAGACTCTAAAGCTGCAAAAGATTATGAAGAGGAAACTACCTTGGATAAAATCAGCTACTAGTTTTGTAAAGGGGAGGAAATGATTGAGGACTGAAATACTGTTGTAATAGTAGAGACTTCTTTCAGATCCATCTGTTATTGCTAAGGGGAAAATCAGAATGCTGTACCGTGCATGAGAAAATCAAGCTGTTTTCTGAGACAGGGAGGAAAAGGGAGGGCTGAGTTTCAAAGTTTTTCCCTACTGAACAAAATGTGCTTTGGTCCCTGTGTCTTCCCTACTCCTTCTGGCCAAAGGGGTTTGTTGCTCCAGGTGATCAGTGCACAACTGGAATCTGGGTTTTGCTCTAGCGAAGTCTACACTAACTACCACATTTTCTGAAAATACTAATTACAATTCCCTAGTTAAAATTAGACATATGCTAATTCGTCCTTTAAAAATTAGCAGCTTCATGCAAATTAAAAACAGACGTCTGTGTCTTCATTCAATGCTAGTTAGTTTATGCATTTCACACAGCCTGTTTTACCATCTCCCCAGAGCCACAACCTCCTGTAACACAGCTCCACCAGTGATCACAGAGCATGCAGCACAGCTCCCCTCATCACTAGACCCCTACACACGCACCTCTTCTGGGCAGGGAGTTCTGTTGTTCAGCAGTGACCGTTTCTGTCATTTTGTTATCATTTTCTTTAGTGGGGTGTCAATCTCAGACAATCTGAAATTCTGGACCTGGATCCAATCCTCTCAGCTCTTTGAAATTTACTTGTCACCAGTGTAAACCTCAAGACACTATTGTGGACAGGTGACAAATTCTCCATATTTAAGGTTGTAACCAGCTCCTAGTGTATGTGTGGTAAGTACAGAGTATGCATGTAAATCAAAATGCTAGCACTGAGCATAAACTCAGATGCTGCTTGAGGATGTTTGTTGGTGTGGGGTCAATGATGCAGACAGAACAAACCTTTTCTGAGTTACTTTATCACTGAAAAACCACAATCCCCATATTTGTGTTTTAATTATTTTTTTAAAGCCCTACACTAATTTTAGGTAATGAATTTTAAATGGTTTTACAAAGATTCTTGCTTAGCAGTATCTGCAGTGCTGCTTCATTTTCAGCCATAACACTCCAATGAATTACAGATACTGCAGAAAGACGACAACAATGCTGCCTTTGTAGAATATCTGGGGAAGAGGGAAAATAAGCTTAGTGGGAATATAAATACTAGATTCTAATAGTCAGAGCTGTTCATAAATAAGAAGATATATACAGATCAATATGGTTTAGTGAAACAGGTACATTTTTCTCTAAGACTGACTTGCTGGATGATTTTGAAGGAATCACTTTGACACATTTTGGCTCAGTTTCCAAATATGAAATATAAGCTGATAAGATTCTTAACACTCAGTGTAAATAAAATTCTTCAAGCATATGAATAAAAATAAGTGTAGAAACACTAATACATATTTTTTTATAGCTACATCCACATTCTGCACATGCAGCCAGTAAATGAAGCTGGAGTTTTGCTTGTTGCACATCTGTGCCACTAGTGGAAGTTTTGCAAGCCAGATTAGGTCCTTGGGGACATAAGTGCATTCCTACCTCTCACCATGTGTTTGTACGGTTGCACAGTGGCTTAAACTACTAAGCAATTCTGATCATGTCTGTACAAAAAAACCAACAGCCGTCGTCTTACCCTGCTAGCTGTACTCATTCTTCAGTGCTAACCAAAGGAAAAGATGCACCCATAATATGAGAAATTGGGAGATACATGGTTTGTAAAACACAGAAGGTGTTTACAGTCTTATCAGGATGGGAAGAGAACAGTTCTGCCTGGAGAAGCTATTGGTTTGTGCTATCAGAATATTTGTGCTAATTCTGTTTGCTAAGAAAGGGTTTTCAAAATAGCAAGAGGCTTCACTTAATTAAATGTTAGCCAGTTCCTGCAGAATTTATATTTCATTTTGGTCAAAAGTCGTCTGAGAACCCCAAAATACTGTGACAGAGCTGCGTACTAAATTCTGCCTTCATTTATATAGCTGCTGTTCCACTGAGGTCTACAGAATACTGTGTGATGATTAGGTTGTGTTAAATTCATTTTACACAGAAGATGAAATATTGGAAAGCTGAATAACTTGCCCAAGGTCAGTGACACAACAGGGAGCTGAATTACCAGGAAACGATGAGTTCTATTTGCTTGCTGAACTCACTAGACTCATTGAAAATTTAATTTCTGCTCTGCTGACTCATGTGTAGCCACATAGGTGTGGCTTCAGTAGAGGTCACAGAAGTCTTTCTAAGGACGCTGCTGAACCACATCTTCTTGTTTGGGCCTATTCTCTGTGTATATGCAAAAAGAATTGCCAGGTCTGGTCATGGTGATAGCAGCTGTTCAAACTGAAATATGATACTGCTCCTGCTGCCATCAAGCACTACAGATTTCTCTGTTAGTTAGTAAACAGATATTCTCCTTCAAGGTTAACCGCAAAAATGTCTTTAACTTAAGCAACAATACTTTTCAATGAAGACTGGAAAACAAAGTTAGAGGTGAATATTTACACATACTCTATTAAAACAAATAATTGGAAGGTTTTACTGAACTCTTTAATTTTGAAGTGTACAGCTTTTGAAATATTTTTAGACTCTCTACGACTCAGGAGAATAGTAGCAGCATCCACATACTTTTTTTTTTCCCCTAGTAGTCCAATCCAGACTGGGGTGATTATCCTGCCAAGAGTTAGACAGCAAAGGACTTGGCATCAGCTCTCACTAAGACTTTTACATATGCTTATACCAAATGACTGGTCCTAATCAAAGCTAACAGGAATAGCCATATTGTAAAAACTTAAGCATATGTTAAATCTCTAACTACATCAGCACTGGCTACTGATGACTAAATACAGGAAAAACATGTAAGTATTAGAAGTAACCTGATAATTTAAAAATAACTGCGCAAATAAAATCAGACTATATTTTCATAGTGTTGCAACCCCTCCTATATAACTGATCCATTGATATATAAATGATTGAAATGTTATTCACAAACAAATTACCTATTCACAACCATGCTAATAAAAGATGTGTACTACATGGTTTTCTATCCACACCTTAACAATTCTGTAGTTTCTTTATCACAGCACTGAAATTAAATGTTTGATATGGGAAGAACAGTCTTAAGATCTTATCCTGTTTTCATTAAAGATAACAAAATTACTTCCATCTGTAAAGTCAAACTTTCAACTGCAAATCAAATGATAGGTAAACATCCTAAATGGGATCCTCTTGCTCACTCCAGCAGACAGAAATTACTCACTTTACAAAACCTTAATCTTTTAGGTGGTCTTTACATATAGTTGTCATACTGTGTTTCCTTTCCCACATGCACTCTTGGAGTGCAGACGCTGAGTAGCAGCCAGGTTCTTTCCACTCTTCATACTTTTCTGGAAGGGAGCACATTTCAGAGGCTATGTCGTCAGATTAAAAGAAGTTGCTGGTGAAACTGCTTGAAGATCTCTGATGAAGCTGTTTGCATAACGTGAATGAAAGCTGCCTATAGAGAATGTCTTAGGAATAAAAGTAGCTTTAAGTAATCTTTCTTTATCCCTATCTGAGACGGGCAATGCTGTGACATAGCTCAGGTGAGGACCAAGGGGGAGGACCCTAGCCAGATTCTTCAGGGCTCTTGTTCGCCTAGCTCTTTGTCCAATAATCTCACCCAAAGTCACAGCTGCACCATAACAGTGTTGGCTTTGAACACAGGCAGCCAAAGCCCTCAGCGCGAGTAGAAGAGGTGACAGCCTCTGCACTTCATTCAGATACTTGATGGCAGACGTGTTAGAATGTTTAGGACAATTTCTTTTCTGAAACTCCTATTCAATCTTATCAGCATTTTGGATAGATATTTTGGCTAAAAGCTCTAGAATGTGGCATAGCCAGTGGCTTGATGAAATTGTACACCCATTTTGTTACAAGATGGTTTTAAACATGTTAGGATGAACCTGTGCCCTCTGGGGAACTTTCGTAATTTTTACTTTTGGACTTTTACTTAGAGGCATAGTGTATATAAATTGTTTAAAGTCTATCAGGAGGTTAAGTACAAAATGATAAGGGTACTATTGCATCCTGTGTACCTACATGAGACCATTTTGTTTGACTCCACTACTAGAGTATGCAATACCTGTTTACAAAAAGGGTTAACTGGTGTCCCAGCAGTTAGTCCTGACTGAGAGTGGGTAGTGGGTAGCCACACTTTCTTGTAGGCAGGCCTGCAGAAAACATCTCCTTATCCTGTTTAGAAAGAAGTGTGCAACTGCTTTCAGGATTGCAGACCAGCAGTCCTTCCAAGATGAATCTCACCTCACTTGAGAGCAAAATGGCATTTTCTACAAAACTGAAAACAGCACTGATAAAGGTCATTTGTTGCAAAAAACCCACATTTTTTGTAAGGATGACCTATACCTGAAAAAAAACAAAAATAATTAATGAAACGGTGATCATCACAGCAAAACCAAAACCTGAACATATACTTAAATACAGGGTTGGCAGTAGTAAGTTTTTTAATTTCTGTGGCTGCTTAGCATTTTGGAGGAAAGCTGTCATGAGAGTAGAACGGCTCTTCACAAAGTGTCAGATAAAATGCTGCTTGTAACTCTCAAGGAAAAATCTTCATCTTACTAATATGCATTCAAAATTCAACACTATTAGAAAAAAGTTCTATAAGAACTTTCTACTTTTATATTTCATAATTCAGAAAGGTCACAAGCCCAATTATAAAAACATGCTTTGCAGACATGAAGGGCAAAATGCTGAACATGAGATGTAGTTTATTAGAAAATATAGCACATCACTTGTCACAGTGAGGTATTAAAATAATAAAGCAAATCCAGGAGAGAACTCCCACCTGATTTTACCCTCTCTTACTTGACCGGTAGATGCTTATTCTCCCATTTCTCATTGGATGATTTTAAAAGTAGCTCCTTGTCACTGCCATGCAGTCCTCCTGGCGTTCCGTTTTGAGCTGAACTTGAAGAAGCAGAACTGCCTTCTCTAAGTTACTGAGTACGTATACCAGTACCAGTAGGAGACAGTCAGATAATAACAGTAGGGTTTTTAAGAGGGTGGGGAGGAGGTTTGCAGTGAGTAATGTACAGGAAGGAGAACATTTAACAAGCTTTTGACACCTAGTAAATTTAAAAGAAAGTTAATAGACATCCAAAAGGAGAAAAAAAACATTTGTGAATAGAGAAGGTCATTGAGTAGACAGTTAAGTTTTGAACATTTTGGGGCCAATTAGAAGAAGGAATTAGAAACAACAGGCATGAATGGAGATCTGAGGAGAAGCATAAAATGCAGAGCTTAAGCATTCACAGCTGTGCATTGAAGGTCGAATTCCACAGAGTGAATTTAGAGTTTGGTTCTTCTTTCATTTATAATTGCTTAACATTGATGTAACTCTACTGACTTAACTATGGGAACCTTGATTTTTTTTTTTTTTATAGAGCCAGTGATTCCTTTTTCAAACCATCAGATCTACTGATATTCTACATTGCATTTTAGCCATAAGCAGGAAGCCAGAAAGTGTAAAAGAGCATTTCTTTTAACAACAACAAAAGAAAATATTTAGGGCGAAAGATATTGGACATCTGTTAATCTTGATCACTCTGACCAAAGAGAGACAGATTACTCTGACTAAATACATTCCTGTCCTGTTAGTTTCACAGCACTTTCTCAACTTCAGTGTGTTAGGGATAGTTGAGCATGACCATTCTTATTCATATGTGGGCAGAGCCTGTAAACACTAATTCCCCCTTACAGATAATGACTAAACCCTACTTCTAGTGAAACTGGAGTAAAATTTCAATAGTTCTACTGGATCAAAGAGGTAATTTGACCCCAATTATTACAAGGGCAGCATATTGTAGTCTATTGAATATATAAAAGCAGAAAATTAGCATCCTAATAAGTAACCAAGCAACAGAGGAAAGCCATTATTGCAACGATAACCTTAGCTTTAATATTCACTGATTTTCACCCTAAGATTACAGAGCTAATGTGACATTATCCTAAGCTTTTGCCAAGGAAGGTCCTGTATCACTATCATCTTTTCTGATTTTCACGCCAGCCAGTAGCTTTCTCACCACGACTCCACTGGAGCCCCTTAGTCTTTTCTTTCTTAGCTGACTAACAGAGTTGAGCTCATTTAACATCTGTCACAGATATCATGCTTATACTTCTTAGTTGCAGTGAAAGAAACCCAAGCTAGTTTCTTTACAGAGCAAATTATTCTGTGCAGAGCACACCAGCAGATGCTGCTTCCGGCCCCCTACCTAATCTGTTAGAAGTATCTTGA
Organism: Piaya cayana; assembly: GCA_013389865.1. Taxonomy (NCBI): domain Eukaryota; kingdom Metazoa; phylum Chordata; class Aves; order Cuculiformes; family Coccyzidae; genus Piaya; species Piaya cayana. The sequence continues at coordinate 25,633 of WAAB01009680.1, read as the reverse complement.
GTATCTCAGCTTGGTATCACACTCTGTGGTGGAGACATACTACTGCTTCCTTAAAAATTTATGCAAATACATTTGGTTTTGCTTCCAGTATCTTTAAGTGGAGTCATTCTGCTTCGTTACACAAGTGTTATAGGTATAGAGTCATGCATTCTACCGAAGCACTCAGCATGGTGAAAGAAGCCACAAAAAACTTCGCTGGTATCCTTCTGTGGCTAGTGCAAGCTGAGCTGGCCCCCCAGTGAATGCATACATTCCTCTGGCCTCCCAATGCCCTGCATGACTTTCTCCCTTCCTTCTGAGCACAAGTCAAGGAATGGATCAAACATGGAGAAACAAGAGAAAGAGAGAGATCTCTCCACATTCCCTATCAGAGTAGTGGCCATTCAAGCATATAGTCTTAGAGGAGTATGTGAAGTAAGAAAAGAGAGAAATTACTAGGTTGTGAAATGGCAAAAAAGAAGCAGCTTAATTAAATTAACTGAGGGAATATTTACACTTCCCGTTTCTGAGATTTGCAATTCTGTAGAATAATCTCCCAGAGGAAGTCACAAAAACCTCATCACTGAGACATTTTAAATGAGCAGGAATAGCTCTACAGTGAGCAACAGTGTGGGGGCCTGACTTATGGTTCCTCTCTCTTTTGTAATCAAGCATGCTCCCCTTGTATCTCCATGGCATGAACTGTGGGATAATCCATATCAACACATTAACGTATTTGACTTTTAAAACCTGTACAGATACTTATCCCAAATAAATTAATAGGATTACCAGCAGGATTAACGTACTGTTGTTTGTCATTCTTCTGTTTCCTGTGATCATATAAATGTTAATTTAAAACTTTTGGCTGACTCTTAAAAGCATTTCATGATGCAGATTCCCCATGAGCACTTTTATCTGTGGAAAGCTTTCCCCATAACTTTGCATAGTATTAAATATTATGTTTCTTGTCTGACCCTAGAAAACCTTAGGTAAAACCGGACCTTTATGGATCAAGATCCTTCATATTCTCTTATTGTGCATATTAGCATAGACTTTTCTAATATGAAAAAAATAATGCATCAGAAGATATGAGTTGGCATTGCACAACCCTAGGGACAAAGCCCATCTTGGGAATACCCCAAAAGGGTCCACCGCAGAATTGATGAGAACTGCATCAGATGTCACAATTCCCAATGTGGCATTTCTGTGTCTTTACCAAATGTGTAGACTTATATTTGACAAACACCTAAATTGTGCATTGTTGCTTTGCCCCTAATAACCAGTTCTGCAGTTGTGGATTAGCTTTTTCAGGTTTTTTTTCTTCTATAAGTAATGAGGTCTAAACATGTAGACTTTGCATAGTACACAAGCTTACTCAACTCAGACTAGTCAATTCTGTTGCTACTCTGCAGAATTAATTCCCCTTTAGTTTACTATGACAGTCTGCTTACTTTTTTCATAAATATCTTGATTCTTTGGAACAAAATTAATGAAAACTGAAGGTTGTGAATTATATTACTAGTAGAAAGACAGTAGTTACTGAACCCACTGAAGTTTTTCCTGCTGTTTCAATTAGAGACAGTATTATGCCTCACATTCTATTGGAAAATTATGTTTAAAGTTTCCATGAAAAACATCTGCTATATTCCACCCCAACACTGGCAGTTATTTAGCAATAGATTAAATCACTGCTTCCAGACATCCTAGTAAATTTAGTCTCCCTTCTGCTAAAGTGGTTATTGACCATGGCTTATTGAAGGATTCATTTTGTGAAAGTTAGAAATCAACTTTTTCCAATTTGGCTACTCTCTCCAAGTAAATACCTTACTTTTATCTTTCTCTGTCATTTGCACCTTGAACACAAATGTTGCTTCCAGACACACAGTGTTTTGGAAAATCAGGCCATCAGACTTTCCCAAACATAACTGAACATCTATTTTAATCCTGCCTTTTGATGATGTTGCAGACGCTGTTGTTCAGAACTTCTTGTTTTATCACAAAGGTCTTATTATATCATGGGCAAAGGTAATCAACATCCCAACTGATTAGATTTTACATTTTCTGTCTTGAACTACAAGAACAGCTCATTATAATAGGGTTGCAATACAACAAGCACCAGTTATTCCCTGAGCAATGGGGCACACTTGTGCAGCTCACACAGCAGTAGTGTTTTACATATTTGAATGTTCTGGATAAAAGTCATTAAACTATGTTAAAATTAATTATTAATTTTGCAAGTAAGATAAACTGAGTTTTAAAGATCCTAAACAAAATGCCACCCGAATCAAAACTAAAAATACCCCTGAGATCTGTCTTTTCTTTCTTCTAGCCACCAGCAAAGGAATTTCAAAGGGAATTAGAGAAGCTAAGCACCTAAGTTTTAATATTGTCTAGGCCACGAGGCAGTTACACTTTATGGCACGTTTTACATTCCTGTTCTGCCAGTTACTTTGAACATTTCCAGAGCACTGCATCTATCTCCTATCTAGTTCTCACAGATATACCTCCAGGTCTCATCCTGAAGAGGAATATGGACATGATTAGATATTCAGCTGGATCGTACATCTGGGGAACACTGATGGAGCCACAGTACCGACATAGACTGTCCAAGTAAACAGAAGTTAAGGTAGTACCTTAAAAGTGGTGGTTTGTGATTTTTCACTTCTCCTCCCATACTTCTGTATTCTGAACTATGGTTTAGCCAGAGTTGGAAAGAAGAGTTTCTAAAATACTGACAAAACATTTCATGGTTTTCTTGTATTCTCCTCAATATTCAGCTTTAAAATTAGTCCAAGTAGAGTCCAATATTTAAAAAGACGTTAAGTTTTTAAACTAAAAATTAACTGATCCTATTTTGTGTTTGACAGGGTCAAGATTCCGAACTTGCTACAATGTTGAGCTTTATGGCAATGCATTTTGAAACCTCAGCATATGCAGGAGAGTTTGAAAATGTTTACGTGTATACTTGAGCCTTGTAAAATAACTACCATTACTGCACAAAGACCTCTCTTCACTTTAGTGTACATAGAATCAGTTTCAGAACACTATGGGGATCATAAGTGGTAAATTAATATCTCTAGGCCAGTTTTTACACTACAGAAATGTCCCCTTATATATAGTTTACAGTTCTCCTACTGGTACTTAAAGATTACATTTCAGAAATTGAATTATTACTTCTTTCTTATGATAACTCATGTATTCTTGCAGATTTTTATACTGAATATGTATGCTAATATGTAGGGTTGCAATTCTATTGTATATAGTGCAAGCAGAGCACTGTAAAATAAAGTCTATTTGCAACCCTTATTACAATAAAACCTTGTCTAAACTTCAAGAAATAGGGTATCTATACCTATGACGATCAAAAAATACAGACCATGAGTGAGGCCAAACAGTATCTTTCTAAAGGTACTAGGAAAATTCCTAAGAATCATCAATATTATGTTGTATGCATGATGTCTTGCATGATGAGAAAGTAATGAGACTTGGATATGCTGTGTATGTAAAAGATGCCTGACTGGAAAGTACAATCCTTATGTCTCTCTTGTTTTTAAGGCAAACAGTAGCTTGAGTAAAGTTTTAAAAAAAAAAAAGTCTGATTAGAACAAAATCTCTGCAGCATACAGACCAAGGCTTTCAGTCACCAAAAATGAAAGTAATGAAAACCAGGACGTGAACACTCACTGTGTCAGGCTTTGGGGAAATAATAGCTGTCTTTCAAATTAGAAGGTTTTGCAAAGCCTGTTAGAGAGTGCACAGCAGCAATTCACATAGCTCTGCCTTCATGTTCGGGAATCAAAACGTCAATTCCACCAGCAGTGCTGCATATAGGCATCACAAATATTTGCTTGTATCTCCTCTAATAGCCTAACAAAATCTAAATGAATATTTGGGAAGATGAATAATATCTCATAATGAATATTCCAAACCAGCCTTCTTAGGTATTTGTATAAAGCCACTCAAGTTAACCTGCTTTTGTGTGTGTGTGTTTGTACATCTAGATCAGTGCATTATCATTCTTTATATTTCTTTCATAACATAGATATGGACCTGCATACCAGACAAACATGAATTAAACAAAATTAATTGCTACATAGGAATAAGCAATTAATTTACAGTATATAGCATTAACATCTAGTAAAACATTACACTTTAAGTGTAATTTGTTCACCTTCAGACTTTTTAATTAGCTGGTCCTTTTATCAAGCTTAGCTCATCTCCCAGATTACTCTACCATTTGCTTAACTTTAAGCACACATTTCTCATTAAGCATATGGTGGACAGTTTGAGGCCTTACAACATGCCAGTCTTTTCATCCCATGAGAGCAGAGATAGCTGAAAGATTGCAAAACCAGCTCCAGTGGAAAAAGCTACTAAATTTTATTAACCGGAGCCCTGAACCAGGAATCATTGGTATAACAATGCAAAATTCAGGTAAAATATCTTAATGAGTATCTTAATACTCATTTATACTTATGCAAATGATGGCAGGTGTGAAAGGCAATAATGAATTAATGGACCAACCACACAGAGGCACCAAGGTTAAAAATACAAATTTATTCAGGATTCATCAGTGATGGAGCAAAATTTTAAACTACAGAGAGGCTGTTTTTCCGAGAAAAGTTCTTCATATTCACATCACACTTAGGGCTATCATCAAATTCTTATGTGTCTTCAGATGGATGTGAAAAAGTATTTTATACACAAAATTTGTAATTGCTACAGGATATGCTAGTTGCTGGTGAGATAAGAAGGCAAAACTGCAAGGAGTTGACAGTCTTTCAAATAAAAGGTTAAATTTCTATTCATTAGACTGTAGGAAAGGTAGGGGTTTGATGACAATCTTTCCTGGATGACTGCTAATCCTTTTGTTAGGCACACAGATACACAGTTGCCTATTGTCATGGTAACAGGCAGCTCTACTCCACTTTGCTTCTGCATTTTCTTAGGCTGTTGACACCCATGCACTTCTCCCCAGGTATAATCCTGGCATTCTTCCAGTCTTATCCTCAAAGTTTTGCTTTGGCCCTTACCTTTCACACTTGATAATCCACTGCCTCTCCAGGAAGGGACCTTTCTTTGTTCTCAGGGACAGGACACAGTGACTCGAGTTATTTTTCACTGTCCTGCCACAGCAGGTACAGGCACCAGCTCATGTTCACGTTCTGCCTCACTGTCTGTACAGGTGCAATTGGATGACACTGCTTGGCTCCCAATGCCAACATTAGAGGATGTATAACACAAGGCAGGCATACACATACTGATCAGTTATATCTTTTTTATATATTGTAATGAATAAGTTCTATTTCATTGCTGTAATAATGCACTAGAGAAATAAAGATTCAAAATTAGCCACTACATCTCAAGCATGTTTAAGCTCATGAAGTCTTTCACTTGCCTGCAAATACTGCCCACTTGGCTTTCCAAGAAAAGCTTTGGGGTGGACCCAAGCATACATCCCACTAACCAGCCTGTTTGCACCTACCTGCTGCAGCTCCCTCCCCTGCATTCCCTTTGCTATTTGCTCTGGCTCTGCACCTCAGAGACCTTTCTTGTATTCAGATAAAAGGGCAATTTTCTTCTGCCTAGATGCATAGTTCTGCTAACTAGACAGACCTCTCACCGTGAAATATTTATCCTGCTCATAATGCAAGCACGGCACACTAGTGACAGCCTTTTCAAAACTATTACAATTCACCCAGGATCACCCCCACACTTGTCACACATACCTGTTCTCAAAATGGAACCACGCATTGGCAGATTTTTCAGTCAGTTCAGTGGAGGGAAAGTGGATGATAGGATGCCTGATGGCTGGTCTAAGCTACACCAACTGGCAATGCTTCCAGAGGGAAGTGTAAACCAGATGGGGAGAGGTGTATGTGCACCAGTGGCAAGTCTCAGCTCTCTCTTTCGGGAACTAAGATAGGGGACAGTGCTGGACACAGAGACATGAATGCTGTAACTGCTGAAACTAGTTATCTGTAAGGAGAATAAGCAACTTGCCAAACCCAATACTTTTTTTAGCTGGATAAATTAAACAGCATAAAGTCTGGAATAGATAAGGGTATCTGGCAAAAAGATTTCAATGTAATATTGACTGAAAACCTTTGCCCTCAGTTGCAGACCTCCTATTATCATTGCCATCTTTTTTAACTGGTCTGGCAGCATAAAAAGAATCTGAATTCTAGAAACCAGAGCAGACAAGCAAACAAAACAAACAAACAAAGCTGTTTCAGAGCCTCCTTACTTTTCATTAAGGAATAAACAGGGTGAGAAGGATACTACTTGTTTTGCTTTTCTGGCCATCTTCATAATAAACAGGCCAGAACAGCCAAGAAGCATCTCTTGGCTCATTAAGTTGGTATTATTAATAACTTTTGCTTACCTTGTTTTTTACCTAGGGCTAGTCTGAATAAAACTTCAGTTAAAACTTGGAAGGAGACCTCAGACTTTGGCCCAGTATGTCTTCTGAGTGCAAAAGGATTGAATGAATGAATGAATGAATGAATATATGAATGCATATTTAGTGCTAAAGGCAATCTTTGTCATATTTAATAATGATGATGTGTCTTTAACTAACACTGTTCATTTGAGTCTCCAAAAGAAGTCAATATTTTCCATATACAGTATTTTTATTAATAACTATTGTTTTTACAGATACAAGTTGAGATAATTTACAACTAAATGCCTTCTCAAAGCCACACAAGGCCATCTAAACCTGTGGATTCTCAAGAAAAAAAGATAAGCTTAGTGGTGACCTGGTTTTCACCTCTTCATGAGCTAGACAGTTGGTCTTTTACTTGTTATGGTTCATATAATTTGTTCATAATTATTAATAGCAGTAGGAATTCAAAAAACTAGGGAGGTTCAAAGGACTTGTTACCCACGTAGAAAACTAAAAACAACAGAGAAGGCCACTGGTGCAGTGGAATGTCAAATGAAACAGTCTTTCTCAACCATGATAACCTTACAAAGAAATTGGAAGTGACATTGGGCTTTAAATGCTGAATAAATAATACAGCACTATAAAAAATAATTCTATAAGTAGATTTTAGTTTATTTCTATTTTCTACTATTTTTTTTTCCTTTCTCTGTATCTTTTTTGGTCTGTCTACCTATCTCCCTTATGTGCTTACACACAGAGCTTTTCTCAATACACAAGAAATCTATTAAATCTTCTTTAAAGAAAGTAAACATGCATAAGAAAAGATGCTAGCATTATTCTGCTCTATCTTACACAGCTCTCTGAATGTAGGTACAAAATGTGAGCAGCAATGAAAGACAGCTAGGGGCAGGTTTCTGTATAAGAGCCACATTTACCCCAAAACACTTGTATCTCCAGCACACCACAGTTTTTATGTTGGTGCAGCAAGTGGTTAATATATAAAAAGCCTGCTACGTATACTGTGGATGATAAACAGAAAAAGGGGAATTTCCCGCTTCTTAAATGCAGCTGGAGAGGGTAGAGCTGTATATCATACACCCCCTTTATTTTAACTTGTGCTTCACAGAGTCACAAACAAGCTGCCCTATAATGTAAAATCTTTAATAAGCTCATTCACGTAAACATGTGCACTAAACCAGAGGGTTGATTGTAACTTGTTCCCAGATAGAACGTGAAGCATTTAAGCCCACAGTCAGCAGTGAATTTCCAGACTCCTTAAAGGTGAAGAGAGACCTGAATATTTTTTTCTTATTCCTGAATTATTACTGGTTCAAATGTCCTGAATACAGATTAGAAGAATTACCTGATTATATTAACCTAGGGAAAGAGTCGAATAAAAATCCATGATCATATTTCAGGAAAACAGTCTCCATTAGAAAGTAAAATCTCTCTCCCTCTCCCCATCTCTCAACTTCTTACATCCAGCCTGTAATGCCTTTTATAACTCATTTTTGGTGTACTTGGATCCGATTGAATATTGTCTACTCTACTTGAAAGACTATGAAGTCACCTAGGACTCATCTCCTAGGACAGCAATCAACTAACCCTCCTGCCAGTCATAAACACATAACATGCCTGCATTTAATGTTTGTTCTCTTCCCTTTGAAATGTTAATCAGCTCTATGTAAATTCTAGCATATTGAAACTCAGTTCATATTCAAGTTACCTGATTTAGATACATAGAGGACAACCATTTATCGGCCTGCTTTATAAAGATCAAAGAAGTTTGTCCCTAAAATATATCCCATAACATGCAAATGAATCTTAATGTCTTTAATTAGATTATAACTTGAGGGTGCTTTCTGCTGTTGAAATAAAATGTTTCTGTGTCATAGGCTTAATATACTCCAAGGATCTGATCTTCCCAGCAAGTCACAATCACACTTCCTGCCCCAGTCTATAACTCGCCTACACTCACCGGTTTTGTCACAAAAAAAAAATCAATTTTTTTTTCTGACACCTCCTCTTCAGCTCTAACACTGATGACATTGTGGAAAGGCTTGGGGAGACAAGATTCCCTCATGACAGGTGTATGAGTTACTGTGGCTTTGTTGTGCAACATGTTCAGCAACTGTATATGACAAGGTCTAAAGGCTCTACGTGCTTGCTGATGAGCAAGAAATTAATTCACACGTCAAGCTTACTCTCCACTGCTGTATCTTACACAGGGAGATAAGCATATCACCATGGTTATCTTGCTTTAAAATCCCAGGTGTGAAAAACCTTGTAATTCCACTGAAAGGTAGCAAAGTGAGGTCAACACTACATCATATGCCTGTAAATGACTCCACCTGCTATGTTTCACAGTAAAATAAGAATCTACTGTCTCCATGAAGCTTTAAAGCAGGAAACAAAAATACAGGTTAGTCATAATGTAGGAAAACATTTTGTTTAACCTGGAAAGAAAAGCCTTAGTCACTTGGTGCAAACATATGTATTTAAAAATAAAAAGGTGTGGCTGTTGACTGGACTAGCACTTCAATTTCCACAGGGAATACTGCAGACACTCAACCAGAAGCTACTTGGTAAGCACGAGGTGAGAACAGAAAACGTGCAGAGATAGCTGAATATTTGTTACAAGTGCAGCCCTTCTTCATGCTCATGAATCATTTCTTAACTGATTCCTGATTTCTTCAAGAACACTTGTTGTTGACATGCTACAGGGTATATCTTTATAGCAACATCACTAAGAAGCAAATATCATTATGAGTTATGTGCACAGGAAATGGGAAATCTGATCCCTCTCTCTCTGCTGTCTTATTATATCAAAATATTACACTGTAAGGTTGCTGGGGGTTTTATCTGTTTCTGTGGTTTGTGTTTGGGGTTTTTTTGGTTTTTTTTTTTAATTGTGTCTCTTAAACTATTCCTCAGTAAGTCCTGCTATTTTTATTTGGGCTAATATTAAAATCAATATAAATAATTTTCAACTAATCAGTGTGAATTAACTTAAGCAGTAGGATTTTCTGGAGACACTGAGCTTGAACATGCAGAAGGTCACTTGTTTTTGCACAAACATTGAATGGCACAAGAGCAGAGAAGGAATTTCTATCTAACAGAATCAGAAAATGGTGCTAATGAATAAGAATTGGGGAAAAGAATTAAGAACCTTAGGATGTGTGATTATTTTCAAGAACATTCACCTCTTGCTCACAGATACTTGGAGAAGAAATACTGGGGCTGCAATACTAGCAAAATAAAATTCATTACTTCTATTTTTCAGGATGTTTTAAATTCAGTTGTTCCTTAAAATAAAACAAGTGGTGATTCCAAAACCAGATTTTAGACTCCAGTGGGTTATTTCATTGTGTATTTTCCTAAGTATGTTAGAATACTTATTCGTATGTTCAGCATTTTTCTAAGAAAAAATGTGCAGAATGGATTTGAGGACTTTCCCTGGCAGTCCACAAGTTTTGTGCTGAAATCTGTGTTGTGCAAACGCTAACATTCTTAACTTGAGTATTCAAACAAGCACTGAAGTACTAGTAAAACACAGAACTTTGGTGTAGGATTTGACTACTTTTTTTAGTAGTTGGACAAATTGAGATGGGGTAATAGGTGACTAGTCACAAGTAGCAAGCCCAGGGTAAGAAAAGGGGTCTTCAGATGAGATTCAGATGAATCCACTCAGTCTGTGGAGACATGGATAAGGACTTGGGTTCTGATAAGCTGTAAGAACGCTACCTGTGTTCTAAAGAAACTGATGAAAAAAGATGGTGGCATAGTCTCTAAGCAAAATAATAAGTATTAGAGAGAGAAGTAGAAGGCAGTGGCTGCAGCTTCCTAGAGAAACTATGAGGCTAGTTTCCTTCATGAGAAGGAGTTGGCAGAGAATTAGAGAGCTGAAGTCTTTGAACAAAGGTGTCCTATTATTTGAGCTGGAACGGCCAGAAGAGGTTGGCTCATATAAGAACTAATGAAGCGGAGCTTCCAAGAAAGGAAACTTTTTTCCGTATGAGTCATGTTTTTGCAAGAGCTAAGAACCTTACAAGTGCCACCACTACGCAAGGAATGAGAGAGCAGACGGATGAGACTATGCTTGAGTCCTACATACAGATATGTGAATTTAAAGAGAAACACTCCTCAAAAATCATAAGCTTACGGTAATAAAGAATTAGATTTACATGTCAAAATTCTAGGTCATTCTTCAACAGAAAATTTCTCACTGAAGGAACCTTGCATGATCCTTCATCACTAATTCAAACCAAAAATATAGTTGAGTCATGCCAGATATGGTAAGTATTACAAGATCTACAGGTCTAATCCACTTCCCTGTAATATGAGTTGAATAGCATTTAACCTATATGCTGCAAGTTAGTGTGGGCCCATTTGAGTCTGAGTAGTTTAACTTTTTGTCTTTCTAAAATCAGTCATATTTGTGTCAAAATGAAAAATTATAGTGGAAGAAGAGACCTAAGCTTAATACATAATAAAATTGGATATAATGAGAAACTTTTTTGCCCTTCTACAGAAACAGATTTACTACATACTTTTCTTACGAATGACCTTCCATGACTCGATCTGACTAAAACACAGTTTGCTGTAAAATGCAACATATGTGAATCTAACACTACTTTAAAGCAATATTGGTTCAGATGTAGCTGAAAACAGCAACAGTATTATTTTTTCTTTTCTAATATGTCAGAATAGAACACTAGATTTATTATTCTGAGGCCTTTTGGTTCTAATGTGGCAAATATTACTTAGGTTATTTATATTCTAGTAGCATCCATAGCCTTTAATGAGACTAGGCCCTCACTGACCTCATTATGGTTGCATTCTGGGTCCATTTATGTAACTAGTGATACGTGATGTAGATGAAACATTTGGGTTTTGCTTTCTGGATGTTCAGTCAGTCATTTCCAACTGGATTTCTTTGAACCAAACTAAAAGCCTTCTGCAGCAAACAAGCTTGAATCTATTACCACTTTTTTTTTCTCATTTATGTCTTGAAATATGAAATGTTTGTAGTCTACAGGAGCCTGAAGCCTTACTTGTGAATAAATTATTTGTAACATCCTGATTTATTGTGGTGTTTTGGGGCCATACTCTTCTGCCTGAGTGACACAAATTAGGGTCAATAGCACCTGACCAAGGTAGACTGATTTAATTTTTGGCCACTTGGACCTGTAAGAAGTAATATGGAGCTCTGACAATATCAGACACTTTTTGAAAATAGACCTTCAATTTTATGTTTGCATCAAGCAGGAAACGTTGAAGATAACACATGAATATGACATGCTGTCTTCCACAGAAAGCTGATTTAAAAGAGTTTAAGGTCTCTTAAACTATTCCATATTAGATTTCTGGAGACAGTGTTTTAAAATTCATTAAATTATCCTGAGAAGAGACTTGAACACATAAGTGATCTTGAGAAACCTGCCCTAAAACATAGGGTAAAAACTCCCTTAATTGGTCTCCAGCTTGTTGAATTTCATAAAAACATAGAGTCATAGAATCATAGAGCAGTTAGGGTTGGAAGGGACATTAAAGGTCATCTAGCTCCAACCACCCTGCCACAGGCAGAGACGTCCCACTAGATCAGGTTACCCAAGGCCCCATCCAACCTGACCTTAAACACCTCCAGGAATGGGGCATCCATAGCTTCCCTTGGCAAACTGTACCAGTGCCTCAACACTCCCATGGTGAAGAAATTCTTCCTCGTGTCTAGTCTAAATCTGCCTTTCTACAGTTTATACCCATTGCCCTCATCCTATCACCACAAGACTTTATGAATATTCTCTCTCCAGCTTTCTTGTAGGCTCCTTTCAGGTACTGGAAGGTCACTATAAGATCTCATTGGAGTCTTCTCTTCTCCAGGCTAAACAACCCCAACTCTCTCAGCCTGTTCTCGTATGGGAGGTGCTTCAGCCCTCTGATCACCTTTGTAGTCCTCCTCTTCTGGACCTGTTTCAACAGTTCCATATCCTTCTTATGTTGAGAATTTCAGAACTGGACACAATACTCCAGAGGAGGTCTCACAAGAGAGGAATAGAGGGGCAGAATCACTTCCCTCGACCTGCTGACCACATTTCTTTTGATGCAGCCCAGGGTACAGTTGGCCTTCTGGGCTGTGAGCACACATTGCTGGCTTATGTTGAGCTTCTCATCAACCAGCACCCGCAGGTCCTTCTCTGCAGGGCAGCTCTCAATCACTTTGGTCACCGGCAGGTTATTCTAGAGTTAGTAGCATTCTCAGTGGGTCATGGACTGGACACCTGGAATTGAAAAGCAAAAAAAGATCCAAATGGCACTAAAGGCTTGATTTTTCTCTGCAATTTAGTGGACTGTGGTTAGTCTACCTTAGCTTTGATGCAACTGTTCCTTCCATAGCACACATATAATCCTGGAAGCTTCTGTTTCTTGGAAAGCTTGAAAATCAGGCAATTTATTTTGGTAACTAAGTATGTACAGACATACCCAGCTTCAGCTATCTATTTTCCTTGCTGATATATCATCGCTGTGCAGCTTCCTGTCAGCAGCACGAACACCATAAAAAGCTATACTGGAAATTCAGAGCTTTTAGCCAAATCAGGGCTTCACAAGTACAATGTACTGCAATACTGATTTTTGTTCCTTTATGGATGAGATTCTTTAGGCATTATTGCCTGCTCTGTATATTTAGAGAAGGAAATAACTACATTTCCATCCCAGAAAAACAGCTTTTTGGCCTACTCACTGCTGAAATCCAGTAAGTGGATTTCACTCTGCAGGGTGAAAAAAGAGGTTGTTTTTTCTCTTTAGGTTATATATTTTACAGTTATGTGATAGAGTATGAGTCTGTCTGCGTGGTCAAGGCCATCCACTTGACTGCTGTATTTTTGTCCTACATTTGTTTATATCTGCATCCCTTGTGAACACCATAAAGCACTTACTTTCAAAGTACTGACATTGTAAAAACAGGCTATTCTTTCAGAAACATTTTGTCAGTGATAGGGAGGTCATTGCCAAGATGAGAGCAAACCTGGCAGAGGCTTGTTCCTTCAACTCCACCCTGTTTTGCACAAGATTCCAGCAGGCTTTTTAGCTGTGCAGCTCTAACTGCTCCAGTCAGCTGGCTGATGCTAAAATTGCTGTTGTTGTAAGGTCAGCAAAAGCCTCGGGTTTTGTTTGCTGGGTTTTTTTTCCCTTCATTCTAAGCTCCTTCCTGTTGTGTTATTGCGTAACTGGAGCTCTTGACAAAACATGTGTCCCTAAGATTACATTCTCTGGGAAGTGCTTGTTTCAAAAAGAAATTCACCAAGTTGCAGTAACAGCATTTGTACTCTAGACAAAAATTCGTTTAATGATTTTGAATTCAATTGTGCCACCAAAGGCTTAAAGAGGCATTTTTACAAGAGAAACAAACCATACCAAATGCTCAGAAAGCTGTTCAAATATCTGTGTCATTACTGAGACTTTCATTTTGAGTGGGACATAATGCTGGGTTGGGTTTGTTTGTATGTTCGCAATGCCTGAAATACGTGACAGGCTTCTGGTTTTCCTCTTCATTTGTTCTTATTTCTTAAACACAGTTGTTCAGTGTTACAAAGATGCACTGTTTTCTACAGATGCGGAAGCACACAGTGACTGAACCTTTATGGTGAGGAAATTAGATTCCACGCAATACCTTAAATGCATTTGAGATTCCCTGCAGATTTTGGCAAGTATAGAATCTGTTAAAAATAAGTTTTTTAAAAATTAATTTTAAAAAATCTTATGATCCTGTTTAAAACTTATGTACATTAAGGCCTGAAACACTTCTCATTTCCTCTTCAGATTTTCCATAGTTTATGTTTTTGGCTAAGCAAGGCAAGGTTGTTTGGTTAGACCTATGTGTGGTATGCATTTTGTTCAGCTTTGTGTTCTCTATCAGTTTTACCAGTCAGATATTGTGCTAATAGTCTGGTCGCCATAAGGTTGATTCTTTTAAAGACTAACAGAGCACTGAAGAAATGTTTAAGGGAGGTAACTGTAAACACGGGCTGTAGTCAGCATTGATTTTTTTCACAGGAATGCATTTGCCAAAAGCTCGTGTCACTTATTTCTAATAGTATTTTGGCTTTGGATAACCTAACAAATATATGATGTGCTGAATGAAGCAAGTATCATTCCAAAACCATGCTTGTATTAAGTTCAGTGATGCTTATGGAAGTAATTGGGTTTTTACTTAAAAAGTACTTATCCAATACTTCCTGTCTTGGAAATAACTACAGTGCTTTGATACTGAAAAGCAATAAAAAACTATGACACCAGAGGAAGTGGCAAATTATCTCAATCTTATTTTGTTCCTTTTTTATAATCCTGTGAAGACCTGTGAAATGCAGTTATTTATAGATTCCTCTCTATCATCAGCATAACCAAGCTTTCCTTCTACAGCTAACTCTTTCATTCCTGGCAATCACAGTAAATGTTGTTGATAATTTCTCCTATTTCTCTTGGAACATTTTCTTCCCTTTCTCTAGTTTCCTTAGGAACTGGTTGTAAACACTTTGTATATGTATCATGAGTATAGTAATACTGCCCATGTCCCAAATTGAATCAGGTATCTACTAGGTCTGCAGCTGGACAGGCTTGGGGTTTTGGGTTTTCTTCCAAGTATCAACTGTTCCCAAACCATTTTTATCTTTATTCCACCTACATTTATTCATTCTTCTATACTGTGGCTCTAGCAGTTCCCTAGAAATTGTCAATCAATATCTAACATAGTTTTACTAAGTGAACATAGACTCTATAGTCTTTTCAGATATATGGCTGAAAAAGTTGCGCTCTTTTGGCACAGTTGCCCCTTTTTACCCACAACCATTCCGGAATCAGTTTGAATTCTCATCATCTTACAGTTAACTATTTTGTAATATGGTGTTGTCTATCCCATTGTTATCTCCTGTGGGAATGTGAAAGCATTTTCTGATCTCTGTCCTCTTTGGGTGGTTTCCGGTATTTTCAGCTATTTGCATGATGCTGCAACATTGTTACATACACTGCCTTTCTTCTTTCTTAGCACTTGCACTGAACACACCGGACAACCATGGCCTCTTCTACTGTTTATGGCTGTTCCTCTCTTTTATAAAGGTGTTCTGGTGTGAGCATTTCTATGGCATTAACATTATTATACCAGAAACCTGGTTTTCTTATTTCTCTCGTATTTCTTTTTTTTTACTTCATAGAGCTACTGACAATGTCGTATAATCTGCTGGTGGCATTAAAGGTGCTGCTAGTTTTCATGATCTAATGGTCAACAAAAAGAAATTGTCCCCTGGCGTAGCTGAACTGGTAAAACCTTTTTTTTTATTCATGATCACATAAACAGCACTAAATATCTCTTGTTTGTTTTTTTTTTTAAAGACCCCTTCTCTGTTTGATTTTTGTTGCAACAGGCAATCTTTAAAAGTGACGTTAGAAACAAAATCTGTCTTCAGGATAGAATCAAGCATGTCCTTTCCTCTGCAAACTTACCCCTTTCCTTTCAAACATTAGTACATGAACTCACAACTGATAACAATGGCATTTCCCATCTCCTACCACAACTATCAAGACCTTTATCTGATACTTTTGTGGCTTCTGTGAATGCCATTTAATACACCCACCAGGGTTTATATAACTTCTCTAGCACAGTGTCCATGTGGCAGGGAGCTCCGCTGTTGCAGCTTGCAGTGAAACACCAGAAGTCTCTGGGGCATCTGGCACACTGCTACTTACTCCTGTTTTCTATTGAGTAGGGTTGCTTCATTTTATTGTGCTTTTGCAATTCCCTCTGCAGTTGTCTTTGTTATAGGACTTATTAAATGCCTTTCCCCTTGACCTTACACAGGAATTCTCATTTTCTGTCATTTCTTAAGATTCAGGATTACTTAATTTCTCCCAGTTTCCCAAGAGTTCTCTTTCCTGTCTTTCAAACCTTTCCCAGCAGCCTGATCTCACTTAGATTTTCTTGTGGTTTTCCCAATTCGAGAACAGTATCCATTTTTTCCTCATAATGTTTTAGAAATAATCATGCACAGTAGCAAACCTTCAAGAAGCTAATCTCTTCAATTTTCAAGTCTTCCATATGCCTTCTTGCCCTCTCTAAAACCTGAAGCATTAAAAGTTACAGTAGAGTTTAACATTTTCATTAGCTTCATTGATGGAAGGAACAAGAGCATACTGAGATGGCACGAGGAAAGCAAAACAAATCGAGTGCTTATCTGGAGAAATAAAGCAGCTGATCTAGACTTACAGAACAGCACAGATCTCGGTTTAGAAAATAAAATAATCAGCTACAGAAAAGAGCAAAACAGAAAGCCAGAAGATAGTTTAGAATAGGAGTGAGAGAAGAATGGTGTCACACAGACATTAAACCCAGGAAACAAATGGGCAGGTACAAAAAAGAAATGATAGCCATAGCAGACTGGAGGGAAGGAAGCCTCTTTATTCACAACACCGATCTGACTCCACTGGGAACCAGGTGGAGGTGCAGAGTTTTGCAGACATTATCACCAGAGAGGGCAGGTGCATGGACAGTGCTGGAAAGAAGACAGCCTTCAGAGAAAACAGGGAGAAGAGAGGTCGTTCTGTCACAGCTTTTGCCAGTTCCTGTGCTATGCTGCTCCTATCTAGAAGGAGCAGAAGGGTAAATGGAGAGAGAGAGAGAGGTTGAATTGAAGGTGGATACTAGGAGAGGCAAAGAAGATGAGGATGAAGTAGGGTTTGAGTCAGAACAGGCATCAGCCATTTCAGAGGCAGAAAAAGGAGGCTGAAAAAGGGAGAAAAAATGAGAAAGTAAATCTAGTGGGAGCAGTGGAGCAGTGAGGCAGAAAGGAAAAAGAGGGAAAGAAAATTGATGTGCTAGTGAAAAGCAGTATTTAAAATACTGAACAAACAGAACACAGTGCTATTTTTCTGAAGAGTCTTCTGGTGGTAAGGGAATTGACTGGTGAGGTAACTGAATTACAAAGTTTAGAAAACTTGATGCAGGAGATGCCAGCAATTCTTAATTTAAAAAAAACCCCCAAAACACCAAAACCCAAACAGAAGCTTTTGGGTATTTAATGTTGAATAATGAAGACAGAAGGGCGAAGGGGCAACCTACAGGGACTGCAGGGATGCTAACTCTAAGTGGATAAATACTTCAAACAATGTATTTCAAATATGCAAAAATCAGTAGAAAAAAATGAGATTAATATTGCCCAATAAAGAAAATTTAATTTCAGAAATCAGAAAGTGTAATAATACAAGGAAACTACTATAAATCAAGCTGGGTTAACCATTGCTGCAAGCTGAGACAAATGGAAGTAACTAGGAAAAAAGGAGATGTATTAACAGCAGAATTTAACTGGGGAGCTACAGGCTGCGTGTGATCCATGAACTACTAAGTGTTTATTGAAAGATAAACTGTTCTCACTGAATATAACCCTATCACACAGGGCTCCTGCCTCCCCTGGAAAAGAGAGCTCCACAAATAAAAATAAAGCTGAAAACCATTTGAAGAACAATAATATATGAGAATATCTAGAGTAGGAGAGACCTATACAAGCATAAAACTTAATCTACAGGTCAGCAACTGAGATTACACAAGAACTAGGAAGATAAATGACAGTGGGTTTCTGGTTGTAACCGAGTGACCAGTTGCCTTAGAGGATGGAATGCTTTCCAATACAGCAACTGTTGTCAGTCATGTTTGTGGCAGCAGCAGGTTTAGTGGAGCATTTTCAGTTTCAAATTCACAAACTCCTTCTTCTCATATCTTTATTATGCTTACATACATGCATGTTACCTTTTTTTTTATTTTACTATTAAAAATGTCTTTTTGTCACCAATCTAGTATTTTCTTTAATGCAACTTAAAAGCTTTTCATGTCAGTATACCAGAAGTAAAAACAAAAGGTGGCACAGAGAAATAAATGGCTAGAAGTGGCAAGTGGATAACACTTTGGATCAGAAACCACAAAAGTTCAAAGTAGATTAAATTCTCCAGAAACAGAGGATAAGTTTAGAGGAGATTCAATCAAATTACACAATTTTTCTTTAAAAAGAAAAGAAAAATGAAAAGAAAAATTAATTAAGGTAACACTCTTTCTGAGTACTGCAAACCAGAAGCACCAGACTGCAAATGAGAAAACTCTAGCTATGGGGATTTAAGAAAACATCGTCTTCTTGGAAAAAACCTGAAATATTTGAGACACAGCAGTTGCATAGCTGAGACCCAAAAGGAAATTTTTCAAGGTACTTACAATGTTTGAAAGTATTGTCAGTTGTGTAATTTTCAAAATCAGGTCTGAGATGAGAATACTGTAGGGATCAAGACCCAAAACTCCGAAAAAGGCTTGTAGAAGATCACAGTTTTAGCTTAGTAAAGACTGTGAGAATTAACTTGGCTGCAGAACAGAGCTATATCTGATTTACAGGCTTTGAAAGGAAAGCCAGATGATGCTACAGAACCCCATCACATAATGAAGAAGCAGAACAGATCTGAAGATTTGCAGGTGAAGTTTCAAAAAAGTACAGTCAACCGGGGTGAATTCTCAAGAAATAATGGAAAAGACTGATTGGAAGAAAATGCACATCTATATTCATAAGAAGGAAAAAAAACCATTCTGCAAAAGTTCCCCATCACTGACTACAAGTTACTTTAAAAAAAATATTCTGCATGATGGGGTCTGAGAGAACTGTTCAAATGATAGACAGGTTTCAGATGGAATTTGTCTCCTCTGACTGCAGTAGTTCATCCTACAGGTGTCTACTTCTGCCTCAGGAAGAATCCCATTGTTGTTAATGGGGTGCTAGTCAATATAGTCAGAACAGTTCAAGGTGTCATTCAACTGCACAGAGATAGGTACCTATACCAGAAAAGGAAGAACTGCACCATAGACTATACTGACTACACTGAGTAATCCACTGCTGCTATAAAAATGGCCTTGGGAGACACTTTAATTTTGTTAGAAAAATCCAATCCCAGTACCTGAAATGCAATAAGTATGTGTTGAATACAGTTTTGCAAATAAAGCTGCAATAACTTTTTTCAATTACATACTTATCCAGCAGAAGTAGGTAAAAGTCACATCATGCAGCGAACAAAACATTCTAATTGTGAGCAGAATGTAAATCAGATGTAAAGGAAACAAATGTGAAAGAATGAAACTCTGGCTTACCTCCCTTTGGGAGAGCTGAAACTATGGAAGAACAGGAGTTCACGAAAATAAAATGAAAAAGATGCGCATAGGAAACTTGAAGTACACCACAATATAGCAAAATAAGAATAGAATTTTTGTAAACAGGCCAGGACAAAAAGAAAGTGTTAAGAAACTGAAAGGTGAATACTGCTAACAACAAAACAAGTGTTGGAAGAATTACTAGCTCATATATAAATATACTCAAGGAAACTTTAAATCAACAAGTTAAGAGGTGGCCTGGATTTACCTAGGATGCTGGGAAAATTATAGACTAAAAATAGATTACTTTTCCTGTTATTCTGCTATAACACTATTAAGAAATATCACTGCTACACAGGTAATCTTATGTCTAGTCCATAAAGACTGACATATGTATTACACCAGCTGTGGTAATTACAGAAAATGGACCATGATTTGATTATGATGTTAAATGTCTTGCAAAAAATAGTACTGCTGAAAGCACTTCAAGGCCAAGGTATCCACAACATAATGGTTTTATGGAAAATGTCATCAAGATTGCAACAAGGGTGTCTACAAAAATCTTTAAGAGTGAAATGCACCATTACATCTCCTTACTCTGAAAACAGAGTATCAGTTGCTGAAAGTTTAATGGGGTAGCTTAAATTTCAATATGTAGTTGATACTATTAAATACAAAGATACTGACAGCTCTTAACTAGCCTCATTAAGGAAAAAAAAGGTGTGGTGGGGGCAGGAAAATGGGAAAAGATCACATAAGTAAAAGCCTTTGCGAGCCATAGTGCCCTCGTCTATCTTACGTAATGTAAACCACTGGTGAAGCCCTTCTAGATATTTCAAATGATGTTTCTCTTTATTTGTTCAAACAATTACTGAATGAAGACAATTATTAGGAGAAATACAGCTCATCATCTGCTTTTTTCCAGAACAGAGAGAGCTTTTGCATCTCCTGGAATGTGAAACAAAGCAGTTTTTTGAGGAGTTGAACAGAAGCAATGAAGTGAACTGTGTGGAGAAAAGCAGATGCTGAAGTCTACCAGATATTGAAGATATCTATGAAATAGAGGAGCCAGCTGAGAGCCAGAGAATTTCTTTGTGTTGCACTGCATATGATTTCTGCATATGATTCAAATGAGAGGGTTATTTGAAAGATTAAGTTTTCTGGCTTCAGCCAGACATGGCTAACAACTGCTACTGAGAGGACAAGTGGGATATTGAGGTCACTGTATTTCCCTTTCCTTCCCAATATTATTTTATACTAATCCTAGTAATAAATGTGATTTAAAAATATCATTTGACTGTTGAGTGAAAGTCACAGACAACCATTGTCAATGGTAGGCCTCATGGCTTTGTAAAGAAGACAACAGTTAAATGGTGTGAAAAGGAAGAAGGTTCCAGCAAAGCAGCTCTTGATCTTGGGGACACAATCTTTTTTGAGATATTGAGTATTATACAATTATTAAAGCAATCTGAAGGTCTCAATTATGACATCCATCATTTCAGGCTGAAAGCTGAGGTGAGAACCTCATCACACTACACATGACATGGACGGTAAGGTAAAACAAGTCTCCAAAAGAGATTTGTTACAAAAAGAGTGTTCTTTGTTCGAAATTGCACTGAATGGTCATATGATTCTGACAAGATGATGATGGTTCAGAAAGTATAATAGTAAACCCTCTAGCTCTTCTGATGTTGCCTGCCAGGGATAAGAAAATCTCACACTCTGGATTTGGAATTTATTTTGTATTAATCTGACAGGATCTTTGAAAGAAATCACCCTCATGTAAAGATTCGCTGTCCCAAAGGTAACAAAATTTTCACACAACACAGCTATACCTGGAAATCATTAATTGCAGCTAAAAAAATTAAGTTTTGAAATGAACAAACTACTTTTTCTGTCAAGTACAGATTGTAGAATTTATTAAACTGTAAAATGAATGCTTTGTTTCTACCACATAAGAGCAGGCTTTAGTTCTGTATCTCACAGCCTGTGAAAACAGTCTGCTAGGATATCTCATGCTGATGACAGGGAGGCTAATGACCCAATGCTTGTTCAGTCAGACTGCAGCTTTACACTAACCCAGGAGAGGACTACTGTACCACTTGTAGCAATGACCCCTAGCAAAACCTGCAGCCTTCAGAGCTACCAGACAGGAACCTTGAACTGTGATCCAGCTCTTTATTCAGAGTAAAGGAGAGGCTCCGACACAGTCGTCTGCAGGGGCTGTTAGACAGCTTTTTTCCTTATTTCCGCTGGCCTAGGCTAATTGTTTCTTTCATCTACACAGAGATACCCTGACTCCAGAGAGCGTCAATCAACGCATCTGTTGGTCTTTTTTCTCTCTCTCTCTGTCACAGAGGAATGCAGGCTAAAAGAAGTGGTTCTCTTCCCACCCCATGTGTTGGATGTGGTTATCAAGTGACCTCAAGATGAGTTGGATCATCTTACTGACCTGATGGGAAATGAATTATTTGAAAGGATGTGTGACTTATTTTCTACCCGGTCAGCAAACTACCTAATTCACTGCAATAAATATTGCACTGCAGTATTGGTACAGAGGCAAGAAAAAATCATGTTTAGGGATAGGGTAAAAAGGAAGCCAAAGTACAGAAGCAGCTCCCTCATGAGAACATGTAACTGCATCACCAGCAATGGTCTTTATCACCAGCAATGGTCTTTTCTTGTGATGTTAAGCATTACATTGTCTTGCTAGTTAGACAGTATAAAAGATGTAAAGTCCCGGACTCCATGAAATGACCTCATCCAATTTTATTTGTATTGACAGAATACACAGAATCAAACCTGAAAAATACAATTCTGTATTATGAAGAGGTACGTGAAGAGGTTTTAGGTGGAGCATCAGGACTGCAGTCCACTCCCTGCTTCAGAGGCTACTGGTTTTGTCAGATGCTTAGCTGTAGTCCTTTTTTTCTTGGCTCATCATATGTTCATTGTCACCTCATACCTGTTGGGAGAGGTGTGGGTAGATTTCTCTGAGTCTTATTCAGTTAATACCAGTGCTGGTTTTTAATTAATCCCATTTACAGGGATTCATTGTTTGGTGGTCAGGGATTTTCTGCCTCAGGATTTTAAAATATTNAAGTAGCAGATAAATCAGGCCATACATGCAGAAAGCAGAGAATAGTTGCCTCAGTGGTGGTCACCAGTTCAACAGTTTGTCTTCATCTCCTCTGGTGTTTGCCACATGGGAGGATACTGAAGAATTTCCTTGAATCTTATAAATCAGATTGATCAATTTCACATTCAGAATCATTAGCTCATTTTTACAGTAAAAAAAAAATGATGTGAAAAGTTCAATATGTAGTACCGTAAATTATGCACACAGTTGTTACGGTGACATAAACCACTTTTCAAATATATTTTTACTCCCCTTAGTGGTGTAGTTTCTTTTAAAACATTCTTAGATCACTCTTTTAAAAGCATTCATGCACTTATCTGACTGTAGGAAAGATACTTTTACTGAACTTTGTAAGAGCTTGATGTGTGATTTGTTTTTATCAAACTTTTAGACTAACTTTGAAGCAAAAGTTTTAACTATGGAATTAATAGTAGCTTTCAGAAAAAAAAAAAAAAAAACAAACGAACTGCTGGTACCAGCCTGCACAAATATTGAAGGCGTGGTTTTGTTCATAGCATTTGGAGTTCATGAGCTCTGTTCCACAAAATGGTAAAACTCTGGGCTCCCAGAAATCACCGTGAAGGTGCTTGGCAGGATTAGTTCCTGTAAATACAGTCACGATGTCCTTCCCATGCATTTCAGAACTAATACCAGATTTTATTTGATGACTGTGTAACATAAAATATGTAAAAGTCCCTTAACAATGAAGCAGAACCAAGATCTTCCATCACACCCTGGATAAGCTTCCTATTCATGAGACCAGCAAGTACTGTCACCACCCTATAGCCCAGTAGTAGTATTTGCAAAGCCATGTGACTTCAAACGAGGAGGAGGAGCATCTTCAGTATGCTCATAAAAGTCTCAGCTTCAGAATAGCTCAGAGCTTGGAGCATTTTCTTGGGAAGTTATTTGACATAGCTTTAAATGCCCTTCATCTTTCAGGCTGGAGAGTTTTTTCTGTAGCGTTCATGGTGATGACTTCAACACCACCCTGTTTGCTGCAAGTTATACAGAAACTAATCTTGCAACTCCTTCTTAGGTGTGGCCTGAATGTGGTGGATTTACCTGGCCTCTGGGACACTTGGAGGAATGCCTTGCCTGAGAATTCAGCCAAGCTCAGATATATTTCAGGTACTGCGCTCTTAGATTTGCCAAGATGGCAGAAAATCTAAACACATACAAAGCAGAAATAAGGCTGCAAGGCAAAGTATTGGTGAAAAGTACTTGCCTAAGGAAGGTGTTCGGCAATGCGCTGGGATAAGGTGGTATTATACACCTAAATCCTCCCTAAATATCTAATTTATTGACTGGGGACAACAGAAGTCTAGCTGTGCTACATGTCCTCCTCGGCTAGAGAAGAAAATGGATTCTGTGTGGTGGAAGGTATCAGAGTTCTGGAGATCAAGTGCACTTGCCCTCTGCTTTACACTGTGTGAAGAAGTATCAGGATACGACCACTACCACCTCAGGAGCACAGAATGCATGTGACTTCTTCCATGCTGCAGCCAGGTAGCTTTTCACAGCCCTTCGAAGGAAGAGTCATTATTCATTCTTATACTTCATCCAAGGCCTCTTGCTCTTAGGAGAGAAGGGAACTGTGTGGAGAGAAATCTGTGTTTTCTCCAGTGTGTCCTTTTTTCTGGTAGACTATAAATCTGAGATGCTCTCAGCAGAGAATGGAAATGAAGGCTACTTTTGGACAGGGAGGAATTCTTATCTTAAAACCAGTTACTTAAAAGATAACTTAAGATCTGACCATATGTTCACCATTCTTCAGGTCTGGAATATCTTCTGTGGGGCAACTGGGTTTTTAAGGCTTTGACCACATGGCGTGGTGAGGACCAAACCACACAGCAACTTCTGACAAGGTGTTTAGAACTGGGGTGAGGACTAAGCTGCTAAACTGCCAGCTGTGGACGCAGGAATGCCTTTAGCCTTCCCGACTTTACTCTTTGTTCAGAAGCTGGTTTTGTAAGGCAGGATTCTCTCAGAAATATCACGGCCACAACTCAGTTTTAGTAGTTTACATTTGTCAGGCAGAACTAAAAGGCGAGTGGAGCTGTGTTTACACACACACACACGCTCAGGCCACTCACGTGAACACAAGTGTATACACACCACACCTGAGTGTCCCCAGATGTGGTTTTCACCTCAGTCACAGAATCACAGAATCACAGAATCACAGAATCACCGGGTTGGAAGAGACCCACCGGATCATCGAGTCCAACCACTCCCACAAAACACTAAACCATGTCCCTCAGGACCCCGTCCACCCGTAACTTAAACACCTCCAGGGAAGGCGAATCAACCACCTCCCTGGGCAGCATATTCCAGTGCCTAATGACCCTTTCCGTAAAAAACTTCTTCCTAATCTCCAACCTAAACCTCCCCTGGAGGAGCTTGAGGCCATTCCCCCTTGTCCTGTCCCCTGACACCTGGGAGAAGAGGCCAGCTCCCTCCTCTCTACACGACCCAGTCGTGACTACAGTCACCACGACCTCCCTAAAAACA
The DNA here is from genome assembly GCA_013389865.1 of Piaya cayana. Taxonomy (NCBI): domain Eukaryota; kingdom Metazoa; phylum Chordata; class Aves; order Cuculiformes; family Coccyzidae; genus Piaya; species Piaya cayana. The sequence goes on along the minus strand of WAAB01009680.1, from coordinate 454 downwards.
GACCCCAGATCTCTGTTGGAGGGCAGGCAGGGAGCCCAGACAGGGTTGTTTACATGAGGAAAAAACCCACGGTATCGCTTAACTCTTGCTTCTTGAAGACTACATCTCCATAAATCAAAGAAAAAATAGAAAAAAAGAGGGTGACAGTTAAGGGAATAGAGCAGGGCTCATGCACCCCTGCAGGGAATTCGGGGAAAGTTTTGGTTTCTCGTAGGAACGCGTATCTTCCAAGCCCCGGCGAGCGACGGCCGGAGGCGCTGCCTCCCAGCTGGCAATTGAATCCCCTTGGGCCGCGCGGAGCGATCGGCAGCGCCGCGGGAGCAGGAGGGTGGGAGCAGGAGGGGGAGAAACAGGCCCCGCCGCCTCGCCCCGAGCCCGGGCTCAGACCCCACGGCCGCCCACACCGGGAGGGGCGGGGCCACGGGGGGGCGCGAGGGCCACGGGGGCGGGGCCA